>JASXTE010000001.1:6895000-7347500 GCA_030280995.1 Hemileia vastatrix | reverse complement strand
CACCTTGCTGTAAGCAGAATCCAAAGGTGTTGGATAATCAGAGAAAACTGTCAGGCTAGGGTCAAGTACAAGGACGTGAACTAGCTTGAATAGTCAGTTGTCTAGAAGATTTTAATGGTCCTATATGAATACTGTAGTTCTAATCCACTAAGTTGTAAAATATAATCAAATATAAAGGTCTCAGTAATATAATTCTCACTATTCTTATATGTGGCTTACAATCTTTATAGTTGGTAGAAAAATAGATTATATAAATTCAGATACTATTCAAAAGTCTTATAAAAGTACTAATTGATATGTATTGTAATTGATTTGGTTATATTGGTTAAATTGTAATGATAAAGAATGAAGAAATACAACCCAAAAACCTCCTCCTTTTATACACACTGAGTTCCCCAATGATTCCGTTGATGTACCACCCAATACACAGTTAATGACGCCTCTAAACAACTAATAGACATGCCCATCAACATTCCCAGTAACCCATGACATAATTAGAAGAGTAACAACCGCCAAAATCCTGTAATAATAAGGGAAATCCATCAAAATTAAAGAAAAAGACAAAAAGAGAGTATATGCGTATAAAACAATAATATTAAAGACTAAAGGAGACTTTTTAAGGTTAATAATAGCTTAATAATAAGGGGGATTGACTGTAGAAATAATGGGGCTAATCCTGACATTAGACTACGTGAAATTCCCATTCAAAAATAACCAAAATTGACTGAGAAACCACCCAAAAACTTAAAAAAGAGTGTGAGATGTGGGGTAACTACATGCTGTTCTTCGCAGGCGCTTGCACGGGTAAATCCTTGACTAAAATTAGGCAAATTTAAGCGTGGTGATGAAATAAAGTGCCAAGAGTGAGGTTATTAATGAAATTAGTGCATATAAACAAGGTCAATGCACTATTAATTAAGCTAGGACACTAAATAAGCGCCTGTTGCCTATTTTAGTGTGTTTCCCCACAGTGGGCGTAGAATGTGGGGTAATTATAGTGTGAAAAAGCTAACTTTGCTAAAAATGAAGCTATTCACACAGGAAAAAAGCAGGCAGTATGTGGCCAGTACACAGAAGCCATTTCTGGCATAAAAAACACCAAATTTGAAAAGTGTTATTTTTATGCATTTAAATAGCCAAATCAATAGTTCTAAATGAGCCCAATTGATCTGTCAAAGCGCAATTTTGATATTCTCAATTTTATAGCGCATATAGTCAACTTTTAAGTGAAATAAAGTGCATTTCTTGTTTTTTGCATAAAACAATGAATATAACAGCTTTAAGTGTACTTAAAAATTATGTAGCCTTATACTTAAGGTTCTTAAGATTACCCTAACATATTCCAACTTAATATTAAGTACATAAGACCTATAAAAGGTGGATATATGCGTGTATATAAGGTGTTATAATGGCATTTTTTGTGTATTATCATAATTTTACTTATGTATACTATTTGTGTACTCTTATTTATTATTCCCATGTATAGTTCATGTGTTTAACATAATTTATAATTACTTTTTACTCAGTCCTGGAGATATACAGGCTGACACTTGCCCACCCAAAAAAAACAATAAAAAAAATGATAAGTTATACATTTTATTTTATTAATTTGTAATTTTCAGGTATTCAGAATAAATCTGTAGCATTAAAGATTCAACTTTAAAGAAATAAAACATAATAAAATATTATGAGTACTGGTTTTTTAACCCCTCAGCTGGTTGAACAGAAATTTATTTCTGTTTAAATTTTTTAAGAAGGGTGGATAAATTAGAAATTTCTTTTTCAGGTATCCATTTATCAAATTCATTTGATTTCCCTTTAAATCTTAGTAAATACTCAGTTCCTTTTTCTTTAGTAAGGATTCTTTTCTTGAGTATTTTTTCAATCTCTGCTTTTTCCACAATTTCTTCAGGTTGCTTTTTAGGCCTTCCCCTTCTTTTTGGAAATAAGTCAGGATCATTTGCATGGTAAGGTTTCAATAATGAGATAGGGAAAACTGGATGTTTCCTATCATATGGAGCATATAATATGACTTCCACTGCATTATTCCCAACCATTTTATTTACTACAAAAGGTCCTACAAAGGGATCCTTTAATTTAACATTACCTTGTAAGTTAAAATGTAGTGTTGATATGAGGACCTCATCTCCCTTTTTAAATTCAAATTCTTTATGAGATTTGTCCCACCTTTTCTTTTCATATTCAAATGCTTTTTGGATGCATTCTTCTGCATGATTTCTACACATTTGTTGCATATGAATAAAGGATTTAGTGCCAGGGTGTATATCCAACCTTGGTAGTTTATTTAAATGATTTACTGGGGTATTTGGTACATATCCCAGCCAGAGTTCAAATGGTTTCTTCTCTGTTACAGAATGAGTTGTGCTGTTATAAGCAAATTCAAGGCCAGGAATTAATGTTATCCAGTCATGTGTGAATTTCTCATTGTCTTTGTATTCTAATCCAAAGGCACAATATCTTCTGATCATGTCTTCTAGAGTTTGTATCATTCTCTCAGCCAGCCCATCAGATTGTGGATGGTGTGCTGTAGACAATTTTAATTGACAACCTGATACTTCCATCAAAGATGTCCAGAACTCTGAAGTAAATTTAGGATCTCTGTCAGAGATTATGGCTTTGGGGAACCCAGCAGTATTCATCATCTGAGTCCACCATAGTAACGCCAAGTCTTTAGCAGATACCTCTTTATGGGTAGGGATCAACTTACACATTTTTGTTAATCTATCCACTATTACCCAGCAAGAATTGAAACTTTCTTTTCCTGCTAATGGCAAGCCAGTTACAAAATCCATGTTTATAATTTCCCATGGAGCTTTTGGCTGCTCTATTTGTTGTAACAACCCAGCTCTCTTCCCAGTTAATCTTTTAGATTTCTGACAAGAGTCACATGTTTCAATGTATTTTTGTACATCCTCTTTCATGTTTATCCACCAGGCTGTATTTTTAACTCTGGTTAATGTTTTGTTAAAGTCAAAATGACCAGCTAAGATGTCATCATGACAAGTACTCAACATTAACTCTTTCATAGAAGGTGGTATTACTATTACATTGCTTAACTTTTTCCTGTAATATATATATCCATCTTCAATTGATAGTTTACCTTTTTCCAACGCATTTTTATACTTTGGAGGCAAGGTTTTAATTAATGCACTCATGGAGGCATTTGTTGGATCATTAAGAATGGTAGATAGTTTAGACAAATCTTTATCAGATGAATAATTTTCCAATATAGTTTGCATAAACTCTTCTTCTAAATCCACTATATAAATCCCAAATATATGTATAACCTCATTTTCAGGTACATAAGCTGGGTTGTCAGCATCATTTGGAAAAGGACTTCTGGATAATAAATCCACATTTGAATGCAATGTTCCTGCTCTGTGAGTGATTGTCATTCTTCCTCTGTACTCTTGTACAGCTAGTTGCCATCTAAACATGTGCCTATTAGGTGTTTTCATGTTTAGTAATGATTTTACTGCACTGCAATCTGTTATAAGTTCAAACTTCTGGTCTTCCAGATAGTAATGAAGTTTCTCCAAAGCCCACACCACGGCTAAACATTCTAGCTGTGTGGCACCATACCTTAATTCTGTTTTTCTTAAGGTTCTGGATATATAACAGATAACTACTTCAGATAATTTTCCATTTATTATCTGTTTTTGCTGTAAAGCAGCACCCAAACCTATGAAACTTGCATCAGTGTACAAGATAAAAGGTAGGGTGAAATCTGGCAGTCCCAATATTGGAGCTGACATCAAACATTCCTTTAATTTATTAAAGGCGTGTTGTCTTTCATTATTCCAAATGAAAGCCTCATTCTTCCTGATTAATGTTGTTAAAGGGGCTGCAATGGATTGGTAATTTTTAATATATTGTCTATAATATCCACACATACCCAAAAAACTTTGAACCTCTTTTACATTTTTAGGTATCCCAATGTTTTTAATTGCTGCCACTTTATTCTGGTCAACACAAATTTGTAATCCAGATACAACATGTCCAAGTACTTTCAAGGATTGAAATCCAAACTTACATTTCTTTAATGCAATAGTCATATTAATTTCATCCATTTTTTGAAAGACTCTTTTCAGGTGATTTAAATGTTCATCATATGTTTTTGAAAACACTATGATGTCATCAATATAGACCAATAGCCATCCTTCAACCATTTCCTGATGAAAAACACTATCCATCAATTTTTGGAAGACTGAAGGGGCATTCTTTGGGCCAAATGGCATTCTCACATACTTAAATATACCCATATGTGTGGTTATTAATAAGTAATTTTGAGAATTTCTTTCCACAGGAATCTGGTGGTAACCCTTGTTCCCATCCAGACAGGAAATATATTTTGCTCCTTGTAAGGTAGCATGGATAGAAGCTATCCTTGGTAGAGGGTAAATATCATCTACTGTATATGTATTCAGAGCTCTATAATCACCGCATAATCTTGCCTTATCTTTTTCATAAGAGATTAATACTGGTGAAATGACACAATACTTAGGTGTTGTGTCCACTTTTTCAACAATACCCATTTCCAACAACAATTTTATATTGTCTTCAATATCTTTCCTTTTTGCAGGAGATGCTGGGTAAGGTTTCTTTTTTAAGCTGCCAGGAATATTATCCAGATCACAGCTTAGAGAGATTTTCATCTCATGGTCTTTGACCAATCCTAGTTCATTTGAGCCATGAGCAAATGCCATAGGATATGATTTAATCAATCTCAAAATATCTTCTTCTTCAGTCTTTGAGAGTTGAGGGCTGAAAGAGGCCTTTTGGATTTCATTTTCCAATTCACCCACTTCATTGGTGGTTCTTCCACCTTTCAGTTGTTCTTCTCTAGGAGAAATGGCATATACTGAATTTTCAGAACATATTTTGAATTTTCTCTTACCATTCACGCCTATGGTGAAACAACTGTTTGCAGGATCTAGTTTAATGCCAAATTTTGTCAATAAATCATTGCCAATAATAAACCAATCACTACAATTATTATTATCCATTACTACAAATTCACAAACTGCTCTAACATAACCATTATTATATTTAAAGAATACAGCAGTTTGGTATTTGCCAATTGGATTTAATACTGAACCAAAACCCCTCCAGTTCTTTGTCTGAACAGGTTCTAGTTTTTCTTGGTACTTACTATCAAGTTTCATTAATGTATCAATTGAAACTACACTACCAGCAGCCCCAGTGTCAAGAATGGCATTCATTTCTTTTCCACATATGATAATAGGTGCTCTGATAGGTGTTATTTTGTAAGTATCATGAGATACATCTTTAATTATTTCAGCTTCCTCTATGGAATTTAAAGATGTGTCTGTATGAGGTATAGCATCATTCAGGAACATTATATCCTGTTCTAATACAAATATCTCATTTTCATCATCACTGTAAGATATGTTACTTTTGCAATCCTCACTAGATTCCACATTTTCATCTTCATGATTACTAGGTTCAGAATTCTGTGAGGTTTCAATAACATTTATTCTTTTCTTACACGTGTGACCCTTAACCCAAGGTTCATTACATTTGTAACAAGTGTTATTTTCTTGTCTCTTAGGGACAAGGGGAGCTGAAGGTTTTTTCTTTTCCACTGGTAACTTACTTGTAGTAGGTTTTACCACTTCAACACTTTGTCTGTAATTACTATACTTGGTTTCATACTTGTGGTTTAATAATATCTCATTGCATATATTAATGAATCCAGAGGTGTCTCTGACAGTTTCAGTTCTAGCTACAATAATGTCTCTAACTGATATAGGCAACTTGTATATTATTTTTTCTTTCCACTCTTCATAATCCATTTTTGGATCCATAGCTTTCATGATTTTTATTACATTCATTAAGAAGACCATGGGTTTATCTCCAGCATTTGGATTATATCTGGCCCTTTCATACAGTCTTTGTTGAGTGATTCTAAATTTTGGGCCACCAAATTGCCTTTCAATTAGTGCCTTCCATTCATTCCAGGAGTAATTAATTCCCTCACTCAATACAGATTCAAACCATAATAAGGCCACATCTGTAAATAAGGATATTAACTTTGAAGTAATTTCTTAATCAGGTAATTTGTATGAAAATTTTAAGTTATCAATTCTTTGTATGAATTGTTGCCAATCAGATTTTGAATCCCCGTCAAAAGAAGGGTACTGATCTAACTTAGGCCAGTTCTTTTGGCTAGTTTTTGCTTCCCTAACCTGAGGAATATTGAGTAATTCACTTACTTTAGAAAGATGATCATTAATTTCATCTTTTACTGATTTTATATTCTCAGAGCCCATGACACTATGTTCATGTTTCATCATTGGTTTATCATTAGAGTGTTTCATAAAAACTGGTACTCTTTCTACATAAGAGGTATTATTTTTTATTGTTTCAGTATTTTTCAAAATGTTAGCTACTTCAATTTCTACTCTTTGTAACCTATCTTTTATCACAGGTACATGATTTAAGGTATCATTTACATTTGAAAAAGACAATTTTACATGTCCCTCTATGGTAGCCATAATATTCTGAGAGTGTTCTAATTTACTTTCTAAATTTCTAATCTCAGATTTTAATCTTTTATTCTCATTGATTAATTCATTATTTGAATTTTCAATAATTTTTAATTTATTGGCTGTGGTACTCAATGATTGTGTTAGTTGTAATAATACATTTTCTGTATTAATGTTTGACTCTTTTGAGAACTCTTCCAATTTTTCAATTCTCAATAATAATTTACTTATTATTTTTGATTCCATTGGATTCTCTTTTATAAAATATTCTATTTTTTCCATGTCCAATTCAGAAGACTCATTATCAGGGTCAAGATTTAATTCATTTGATTCCATTTTTATATTAATAGTATTTTCCTGGTGATCAATAAAACTATTTACATTGTCCTCATGTAAAGACAAGTTTAACATATTCTGTTCAAATGAATAATCCTTTAAATCCTTATCAATAATATCCAATATTTCCTTATCAATCTCATGACCTATAAGTAATTTATTTTCAGGTTGATATAATTGATCATAAGAAGTTGGATGACTTACCAAGGTCTTATCCCACTTCCCCTGCCTCTCCTTGCCTTTCCCCTGTAAGGGTGACTGCTGGAGCCCTGCTGTTGAGGATTGTTGTAGTTTTGGGCATACCAATCCCATTTCCATTTGCTTACTGTAATTTTTTGGTCCTCCTCTTGGGCTGGAGGTGTTGCTATGGAATTGTTGGGTGCCACTGTTGGTGGTTGAGTCTTTATGTCCACTAGAGCTTGGTTGACTTCTATGAAACCTTGAGCTGCTCTCTTTTCCAGATTGTTGATCTGGTCCACTATATTGTTGACTCTTATTGTCAAGGTGTTCAGTAGGGTGGATAGGGAGTGAACTTGTTCTTGTAAAGTATTTTTTGTTTTCTTTATTGAAACCTGCTTTAAAAGCTTTTCCCTTTCCTCCAGAGACATTGACGGAGTGTTGTTGATTATGGGAGAGTCCTGGCCCTCCATTTGAATGTCCTGTAACAGGTCTTTCAGCTCTAGGTCTTAAGTTATAAGGTTTTACCTTATTACTTACAATGTCATTGTTGTCACACATTTTTACATGGAATTTAAAGAATTGAAAGTTTAGATATGAAAACTTCAAAAAGGAGTTTTATCAGTATTTATCAATACCACTGAAGACAATTTTATTGCTTACTTATTGGTATGAAGTGAATATTTAAGTGCCAAAAGTCAAATATGCTTTTATGTGGTCACTTGATTTAACTGGTCTACAATATGTAGCCGTGTTTTTATATTCAAAAGAAAACAACTGTCAGTATGATTCTTTCTAAATATTTAATGAATTTTACAAACCAATAAAAGAAAAGATTAAGAGTCCTGTTAAAAGAAAACAATTAATCAGTTTAATTGGTTTATTATCTGCAAAGATCACAAATTTAATTGGTCTATTGACAGACTCCAACTAAGAACAATTATATGTTAAATTAGTGGTAAAAATTTTATCTGCAAAGATCTCAAATTTAATTGGTCTATTGACAGACCCACTAATAACAATTATAAGTTAAATTAGTGGTAAAATTGTTGATTCAATATCACAATTTTATAATATAACAGGGCTTCTTTTTCTGAAATCACTATATAAGTGACCCCAACCTGTTGTAATTATCCAAATATTTCTATAGGGATATTATTTACGTGCACCTTCTTTTGAAAATTTCACTTACAGGATTATAACAGAATTCTTGAGGAAAGGTCCCCAATTGTCAGGCTAGGGTCAAGTACAAGGACGTGAACTAGCTTGAATAGTCAGTTGTCTAGAAGATTTTAATGGTCCTATATGAATACTGTAGTTCTAATCCACTAAGTTGTAAAATATAATCAAATATAAAGGTCTCAGTAATATAATTCTCACTATTCTTATATGTGGCTTACAATCTTTATAGTTGGTAGAAAAATAGATTATATAAATTCAGATACTATTCAAAAGTCTTATAAAAGTACTAATTGATATTTATTGTAATTGATTTGGTTATATTGGTTAAATTGTAATGATAAAGAATGAAGAAATACAACCCAAAAACCTCCTCCTTTTATACACACTGAGTTCCCCAATGATTCCCTTGATGTACCACCCAATACACAGTTAATGACGCCTCTAAACAACTAATAGACATGCCCATCAACATTCCCAGTAACCCATGACATAATTAGAAGAGTAACAACCGCCAAAATCCTGTAATAATAAGGGAAATCCATCAAAATTAAAGAAAAAGACAAAAAGAGAGTATATGCGTATAAAACAATAATATTAAAGACTAAAGGAGACTTTTTAAGGTTAATAATAGCTTAATAATAAGGGGGATTGACTGTAGAAATAATGGGGCTAATCCTGACATTATACTACGTGAAATTCCCATTCAAAAATAACCAAAATTGACTGAGAAACCACCCAAAAACTTAAAAAAGAGCGTGAGATGTGGGGTAACTACATGCAGTTCTTGGCAGGCTCTTGCACGGGTAAATCCTTGACTAAAATTAGGCGAATTTAAGCGTGGTGATGAAATAAAGTGCAAAGAGTGAGTTTATTAATGAAATTAGTGCATATAAACAAGGTCAATGCACTATTAATTAAGCTAGGACACTAAATAAGCGCCTGTCGCCTATTTTAGTGTGTTTCCCCCCAGTGGGCGTAGAATGTGGGGTAATTATAGTGTGAAAAAGCTAACTTTGCTAAAAATGAAGCTATTCACACGGGAAAAAAGCAGGCAGTATGTGGCCAGTACACAGAAGCCATTTCTGGCATAAAAAACACCAAATTTGAAAAGTGTTATTTTTATGCATTTAAATAGCCAAATCAATAGTTCTAAATGAGCCCAATTGATCTGTCAAAGCGCAATTTTGATATTCTCAATTTTATAGCGCATATAGTCAACTTTTAAGTGAAATAAAGCGCATTTCTTGTTTTTTGCATAAAACAATGAATATAACAGCTTTAAGTGTACTTAAAAATTATGTAGCCTTATACTTAAGGTTCTTAAGATTACCCTAACATATTCCAACTTAATATTAAGTACATAAGACCTATAAAAGGTGGATATATGCGTGTATATAAGGTGTTATAATGGCATTTTTTGTGTATTATCATAATTTTACTTATGTATACTATTTGTGTACTCTTATTTATTATTCCCATGTATAGTTCATGTGTTTAACATAATTTATAATTACTTTTTACTCAGTCCTGGAGATATACAGGCTGACAAAAACCCTGTCCCTCTAAATGAATTGGTGAGTTTTTTTTTTTTTTTTTTTTTAGATCAATAAGCTTAAACATCTATTTGATCAACCTAAAGAAATGAATGAAACCTTCTCTAATCAACACTTGTTAAGATCATTGAGCGGTTCTTTTGTGCAAAACAAACTACAAATGCAACAATAACGTTACACTAGAAACAATATTTTAAAAGAAAGAAGTTTAAATGTTTTTAGATTTTTTTTTTTATATATAATGTTTGAAAACAGATACTATAAATGAGTCCCTGGAGTTGAGACCTTTCTCATGAGACCCTATATGTTCATGTTCAAAAGTTGTTGAGTAAAATATTTTAAGTGTTATGTCAAATGGTTATTTGATAAGGGTATTATAAATCATTCATTATTTTGTTGACAAAAGAAAAAAAAATAGGAATAATGGTTGTTATCCTTCCAAAATAACCCTTGCTAATCAAAACTCAAAAAGACAAAAAAAAATCTAGAAGACTAAGATTCTACCCCCCCCCCACCCTTTGTATCTGATTCTCCTACTCCAAACTTTTCCAACAATACCTTACATGCATAACATCTACAATAAACTATTGATCTCATAAGCATACTAAAATCTAACCAAATTTTGGCCACCATAGCCAAATTTTTCTGAAGTCACCAACCTTTGCACTGGTGATTAGACTTTTCTGAAGTGACCAACCTTTGCCGCAGTGCCCTGACTTTTCTGAAGTGACTAACCTTTGCACTGGTGATCAGACTTTCCCATTGTGAAGAAAATTTCACCACAATGAGCTCTTTTTGCCAGAGTGAGATAATTTTTGCCACCATGACAGAATTTTTTCCAGTACACTTTGCTTTTTGCACCTGAAAATCATTAGAGCAAACCAGAGCGCACTGGAGCTCAGTGGCCATTCCATCAGCACACCATATTCACCAATAATACTATCAGTCCTTAAATCAAGTCATCCACTTCCAAAATTCCAAATATCCAGCCTTATAATCCAGAAAATGGCTACTAATCTTCGAAAATAAACCTAAGTGGCATACACCAGATGTGGAATGCCACATCCTCCCTCCAATATGGAATGTCCTCATTCCCCACTTTGCATACTTGATGGATATAAATTTGTTTTCATTTATTTGTTGATAGTCTTTGTGATAATGATGTGGAAAGAGATCCAAGAAACATCTTTTCTGAAATTTTACTATTGGTGATTTTCAATCATTGTCCTTTTGCTGGTCTTCTATAAATTTAACTTTTTGTTTTCTTCTCTGGCTCTTGATATAAATCATAATAAAAAAAAATATAATCATAAAAATAATTTTGTGATGATCCCACTACTGAGAGCAAGGTTTGAATCCCTTCAGACTCCCATATACCAGTCTTCCATCTATGTCACAGCATGAGAGAGTGGATCTCTGTCAGCCTTGATATTCCTAGGACTGAGTATTTATTATACTTAAAATAAGATAACCTTAAAACATTAAGCTTATATCTTAAAAATAAGGTTAAAACAATAATATATAGGATTATATTACATATATATATAATTATTACTCTATTATATAAATTATAGTAGTTTAAATAGCTTATCCATAGCCTAATAATACTTATTAAGGTGTTAAAGGAGTCATAATATACTTATCTTAAGTGATATGAAGTAATTATTGACATACATAAGCTTATATGTATACATAAATATCATATTCAGTGAAATATGCAGTATATTATGTATACTTAGGTATATAAGTGGGTTTTAGCCCCTTAATAGCCTATAACCTTTGTTTTTCTGCTTATTTTAGGTCATATGGACAAAATCAGTGGACTCACAACGCCTACAGAAGCATAGACACCTATATCAGGCGCATACACCCAGTTTGGACAACTAAAATTACTTCCTTGGATGGTTATTCACGGATTTATGGGTTGGAAAGATGTTTCTGGGTTAATGTGGATGCTTGGGGATGTTATTGGGGGCTTGGACATTTTATTTGTTTCCTTTATATGCTTTTAGTTTCATTAAATCTCTTTTTGATTATTTATTTTACCTGTTTCTTTATGGTATCCGCTTTTATCTGGATTTTCTATTTATGGTATGGGTCTGTGTTATCATTAATTGTGATGGAGGGTCCTTACTGGAGGTCTGGGTGTTTAATCTGCTTAAAGTGGGCGCCATGGGGAGGTGATGGGCCCTCACAGTGCTGTAATTTCCGGGTATAGCAAGTGACATCATCTGGATTGAAGGTCTGTGCACTCCAGTGGATTTTGGTATAAGTAAGGGAGGATTTTGGCAGTTATTAGACATCACTTACTTACTAAAATTCAAATAAACATTATAACACAATTATTATCATTTAGAAATATATTATAAAGCCTTTATAAATTGATATTATCTTTATATAAGCTATAACTATATTATATTCATCTATTTTCCACCACTAGCACACATTTAAATCCAAGTATTGTGAGTTTTATTTGAGTATAACTATTTTATAAGTCTTCCCATGAGGTTTAATCACTAAATCATTTATCAATAAGTAGTAGGACCATATATAAACACTATTATATCATACTTATATACTAGACTATACTGACAATTGGGGGTCTTTCCTTATATTTTACTTATTATTTAGTATAAGCCTTGGGACGTGATTTTTACTTTAGTACAGCTCAAAATAACCAAATATTTGGGTCAGCTGCATATTAGTGGGTCATCATAACTCAGTGATTTCAGAAAAGAACCCTTAAAATAATTGTACTAATTTTGTATCATAAAAATTAGGTATTTACAGTAGTAACTGTATCCAATATAAACCCAATTTCACTTGGTATTTGGACACCAATATAACACCCAATTAAATTGGTATTTGGTTAAAGCTTGGTAAGCTAATTATTCACCCTTATAGAGGTCTAGTTAAACTTATTATTATATTTTTAACAGATTTTTTCGATTTTTTCTTACATTTTATTTAAATAAATAAAGATATAAATTCAAGGTAAGCTCCATTGCTTTTTTATTAGTAATAACATTGCTAATATCTTTTGTCTACTAATTCCATAGAGTTTTTTACTTTTGTAGATGTAAAATATTGTCATTCTTAACAATATGAGTGCTCCTCAGGACATTGTAAGTGACAAGCCTGCTTATAATACCAGGTCTAAAGCTAACAAAAACTATCCAGGACATAACCATGGAGGGTCAACAATACCCCAAGCAGAAAGCATAAGTATAGAGGAAAAGGACGCCCTCTTAAAAAAGATAACTATAAAAAAGATGTCTCCTCCTCTTCAGGATCAACTGTCCCACTTGGCCAAACAGGTTCTGAAGTTGGAAGAATCCAAATCACTCATGTTCAAAGAGGTAGAGCAATTGCAAAACAATTGCAAGGTAGGGTTTCAGCAGATGAATAAGGCATTGGCAGAGCTAAAGGGAGGCCAGCCCAGTCAGCCAAGTCAGCAACCCCCTACCCCAGGCGGGTCAACTCACTCCCAGGAGAAAATCCTGGTAGACAAATGGAAATGGGACTGGTTCCATCAACAATGGACAAGCCACAGTTGCAACAGGGATCCACCACCTCATCTGACTTCCTCAGTTCACCCTTACAAAGGAAAAAAGCGCCAAAAATCAGGACTGGCATCTATCCCATGGTAAGTAGATTACCCTCTCAGATTGAACACAATACTGATAATTACAATATAGGTAATCCTATTTATGTTAAATCTGTGCAAAAAATAGAGGAGGATTTAAGAAACTTAGGTTTTAGAGTAGATACACCTGACTTTTCTTTTGTCCACAATAACAGTACTATTTATAATGATAATACAGTTAACCCTCAGTTGCAACCACCTACTAGTGAGATGAGAAGTTCACAGGAGAGTTAGAGAATTGAAAAGGAAGACATGGAATATTTTAACAATAATCCAACTGTTCATAGAATTGTTTCAGCATTGTGGAATAGAATGACTGATTGTGAGGAACAGACAGTTAAGCTCACTAGTGATACAATTTCATCCTTGACATTAAACATTTCTCAATTAGCAACACGTAACAAAGAATTAGAGAAAGAACATTTGTCTCTAACTCTTAAATATGATTCATTGAGTAATAAATATAATGAACTTTCAAACAAATTCTGTGAGTTAGAAAAATTATATGAAACACATTTATTGAAAACTGAATCAAGAACAAAGTTATCTTTTGTCCAGACAAATCAAAGTGTCTCTGAGTTGCTACAAAGATTAACTAAAGTAGAGATTGAAACTGCCAATCTACTAATGAACCAGGATAATCATAAGTATAATCAATATAATAATAATCCTTTCATTGGCAAAAGTGAATCTCATTCCTTCCCTATACCACCACAATTAAAACCATCTGGTGGTAGTGTCAAATCTGAAAATGTAAGTCACAAATCCGTACAGGAGGAAATACAAGACCATTTATCAAAAGTGAATGAGTTGTTGAATTTGCCTAAGATTATTGAGATAAAATCCAATCAGAAGAACTGGCCTAAGATAGATCAGTACCCAACTTATGATGGGGAAGCCAGCTCTGATTGGCAACATTTTATTCAAAGAATTGACAACTTGAAATTCTCATATAAGTTACCAGATGAAGAAATAACATCAAAATTAATTTCTTTATTTAAGGATGTTGCTTTATTATGGTTTGAAGCTGTATTGAGTGAGGGTAAAGATTACTCTTGGGCTAAATGGAAACAACTTATTGAAAAACAATTTGGAGGTTCTAAATTCAGGCTAACTCATCAGAGACTTTATGAGAAGACTAGGTATAATCCATTGAATGGTGACAAACCTATGGTATTTTTAATGAATTTAAATAAAATATCAAAAGCCATTGAGCCTCATATGGATTTTAACTTATGGAAAGATAAGATAATATATAAATTACCTATATCTGTCAGAGACATTGTTGTAGCTAGAACATTAAATGTTACTGAATATTCTGATTTTATTAATATTTGCAATGAAATATTATTAAACCATAAGTATGAATCAAGGTATTCCACTTATAAACAAAATGTTGAACCTGTAAAAATTCAGAATTCAAAAACACTTCAGGAGAAGCAGAAAAAACCTACTGCACCTGTAGTTCCTAAAAAGTATGAAACAAATACTTGTTATAAGTGTAACAAACCTTGGGTAAAAGGTCACAAATGTGAGAAAAATATAAATATGGTTGAAAATCAACGTGAATCTGAATCTGAAACTGAAAAAAGTAAAGAATCAAGTTATTATGACAGCAATATCTCATATAGTGATGAAAATGAAGTCTGTATGTTGGAAGAGGATTTGTCCATCTTTGAACATCCAATATTAAATATGGACTCAAATGAATCTTTAATGAATTTTGAGGATGCTGAAGTCATTAAGGGTATATAAGCTGATAACTTTAGAATGACACCTATCACGGTTCCAGCTATCATTTCTGGTGAAAATGTTAATATAGTACTGGACACAGGAGCTGCTGGTTCTGTTGTTTCCACTAATACATTACAGAAAATTTATAGTGAATATAAGTCTAAGCTTGAACCACTTCAAAGTAATAATTGGAGAGGTTTTGGATCAGTGCTACACCCCATTGGTAAATACAAAGCTGCTGTTTTCTTTAAACATCAACATGGTTATGTAAGGGTAACTTGTGACTTTGTAGTAATGGATAATACTAACTTTAGTAACTGTTTTATCATTGGAAATGATATTCTGACTAAATTTGGTGTGACATTAGACCCTGCTAATAGCAATTTTACAATTGGCATGAATGGTAAAAGGAAATTTAAAATAAATTCTTTTAACACAGTCTTACACATTGAGTCAGTAACAAATTCCCCGTGTAAAGGAAGAGAATCCAATGAGATGGAACTTCTGGAAACAGAAATTTCAAAAGCATCCTTTGGCACTCAGATAAGTAAAGCTGAGAAAAAAAATATTTTGGAATTAATTAAAGCATTTCCAATGGCTTTTGCACATGGTACAAATGAACTTGGCCTTGTAAAAGATCATGAAATGAAGATTAGTTTAACCTGTGATATGGATAATATTCCTGCTAGTCTTAAAAAGAAACCATACCCTGCTTCACCAATGAAAAGGAAAGACATTGAGGAAAATATTAAGATGTTATTGAATATGAATATTCTTGAGAAGGTTGAAACTACACCAACATATTGTGTAATATCACCAGTGCTAATTTCTTATGAGCAAGATAAAGCAAGACTGTGCGGTGATTATAGAGCATTAAATACATTTACAGTAGATGATATTTATCCCTTGCCAAGGATTGCCTCTATACATGCTACCCTTAAAGGTGCTAAATATATAAGCTGCCTAGATAGAAATAAAGGGTACCATCAAATTCCTGTTGAAAAGAATTCACAGAACTTTTTGTTGATAACAACACAATGGGAATTTATAAATATGTCAGAATGCCATTTGGACCAAAAAATGCTCCATCAGTATCTCAGATGTTAATGGATATATCATTCCATAATGAAATGATTGAAGGATGGTTATTGGTATACATTGATGACATCATAGTGTTCTCTAAAACTTATGATGAACACTTAGTCTATTTAAAGAAGGTATTTCAGAAAATGGATGAAATAAAAATGACCCTTGCATTGAAAAAATGTAAGTTTGGGTTTGAATCTTTAAAAGTGCTTGGTCATATTGTATCTGGCTTACAAATATGTGTAGACCAAAATAAAGTGGCTGCAATAAAGAATATTGGCATTCCTCAAAATGTAAAGGATGTACAATCTTTTCTTGGAATGTGTGTTTATTATAGACAATATATAAAAAACTACCAATCAATTGCTGCACCATTGACCACACTGATAAAGAAATAAGAAGCTTTCATTTGGAATAATGAAAGACAACAGGCTTTTGATAAGTTGAAAGAATGTTTAATGACAGCACCTATCTTGGGATTACTAAATAAGCTGTGACAAAGAAACTCAGTCACTGAGTATGTGTCAGAGTTCCAGGGCCACACCAGTTACATCACAACATGGGGGGAAGGGGCGCTCATGTTTCACTTCAGAAATGGGCTCTCATCAAAAATAAGAAATTCCCTAATTAGTCACCCTCACTCAACCTCCCTCCAAGGAATCATGATGGAGCTGGCCATCCAAGTTGACAATGAGTTCACCCATCAACAAACAGACAGTTGGATTGGTGCTTGTCCATGGTGCAATTACGCCTCAAGCGGGGCCAGTGCTAGGGGCCCAAATACCATGGATATCAACACAGAAAATTTTTACAAGGTTCTAGTGGGAGGAAGAGGTTATTGGATGATGAGTATCAGAGGCGCATGAGCAAAGGTCTGTGCCTCAGATGTTGAAGCAGTGGTGACCTGGAAAGGGAGTCAAGAGGGAAAATGAGGGTTAGTGAAGTGGAGGACAGTGCTCAGGAGTGAAGGTTGTGCCCTCCTTGAGCAGATTAGAGGGAAAGGATAAAGGGAATTTAGTAGAGAATTTATCAGCATGTAAGCCAATTGAAGTGAATGATAACTGTATTATACTAAAATTTCCTTTAATGACCCTTGATGTCACAACAAATGTACAAGCCCTAATGGACTGAGGGGACACAGACTGTTTTATTTCCAACAAGTTTTCACAGCAAAATAAAATGAAAAAAATAAAAATTAGACCACCTTAGGCGCCTAATTATGTTTGAAGGATATTCAGCTGGGGGAGGAGAAGTAAGAGAGAAGGTTTTTTGCAGATTTAGGTGTGATGGGAGGAAGTCTCAGTGCAGGGAATATGCAACAAAACATAAAGGACCAGTACAACATGTTACTGGCGATGACATGGCTAGACCGCTATAACCCACAAGTTGATTGGAAGGAAAAAAGAAGGTGCATATGGGAAGGAGAGGGGACACTGGTGCTAAAGTATTGGCCCCCTGGTCCCTTCAGGGGTCAGGGGCCCATCCTGGAAAGTCTTCTGATATTTTGTTATCATCAGTTGACTTGCCGCCAGAACTGATGCTTCATCTTGATTCTAAGCAGCAGGCTGGGGAAGGGTCACCATTGGGGAGCGCCAAAGAGGTCCCAGAAGACAGTAAAATGCAGCAAGAACAGGAGAAGGTGCAAAAAAAAAATATGGGGAAAGGCAAAGGATGGAAAGGTGGATGGCATAGAGAGAGAATTTGTCCCCTGGCCCCCCCTGGTGATTCTCCTGGTTTTTCATTATCATCAGTAGACTTGCCGCAAGAACTGACACTTTCTCTTGATGCTAAGTTTCAGGACTTGGAGGGGGCACTGGAAGAAGAGGAAGAATTTGAATGTGATGCAACAGCTTGGAACATATCTGCCAAGATTAAAGCCAAGGCCCAGACCTCAAAGCAAACAAAGAGCCTCAAAGAAATGGTCCGTGAAGCTTATTTGGAATTATTATTGCTGTTTGAAGAAGGGAAAGTCAAGACCCTGCCACCTCATTGACCATACAACTTGGCCATTGATCTGATACCAGGTGCAACCCCCCAATTTAGCTGCATAATCCCACTGTAAATCTTGGAGTCAGCAGCGCTGAGAGGAGATGATTGATGAAAATTTATAGAATGGGTTCATTAGAGAATCAAAGTCTCCCTGGGCAGCCCCTGTGATCTTTTTGCAGGGAAGAAAGAAGGTTCACTAAGACCTTGCATGGATTTCAGAAGGCTAAATGCACTGACAATAAATAAAAGGTATCACCCTTCCTTTGACCAGTGAGCTTATTGATAGTCTCCAAGGTGCAGAGATCTTCACGTCCCTGGATCTTAGGGCAGGTTACCACAACATACAGGTAAAAGAAGGTGATGAGCACAATCTGGCATTCTGCACTAAATTTGGTCATTTTGAATGCTTGGTAATGCCATTTGGTCCATGTAATGTGCCTACCACTTTCCAACACTTCACCAATAGCATCTTTAGAGTCCTCTTCACAGTGACCCTATCAGCAAATAACACCAAGGGTAAATAATGCCTCCATTTTTCAGCACTATCTCCACACATTTTCACAAAAGCATTTTTGATAACTTGATGGCCTCTTTCAAC
Source organism: Hemileia vastatrix (assembly GCA_030280995.1). NCBI lineage: Eukaryota > Fungi > Basidiomycota > Pucciniomycetes > Pucciniales > Zaghouaniaceae > Hemileia > Hemileia vastatrix. The sequence goes on along the minus strand of JASXTE010000001.1, from coordinate 7,328,669 downwards.
CATGCCTTCAGCTTCAGGATAATAAGTTGTAGCCACCCTGACTTTAGAACCAATACTTGCCACAGCTTCTTTGAATTCAGCTCCAAGCTCTGGCCCACCATCAAAAGTCACCAACTTCATTAACCCATACCTAAACACCCATTCCTTCTTCAAAAATTCTGCCATGTTTTTGGCAGTCAAATTCACCAGAGGCACCATCTCAACCCAACCAGACAAATCATCCCTGGCAACAATTAAGTATTTATACCTTCCCTCTTTGATATGGACAGCATCCAGACTGACTCTTCCAAACACAGTTGTTTCACCAGTAGCACGGCCAACCTCTTTAGGTTTCAAGTGACTTCTTCTTTGACATTCTTCACAAGATTGAACCCAACTCTGTACATCCAACTTCATACCAGGCCACCAAAATCTATCTGCTACTCTTCTATAAGTCTACCCAAAGCCTCTATGACCAAGGTCTTCATGCAAAGACTTCAAAACCAATTCTTGACCCTTCTTCTGAGTCACCACCACTTGAGGATTTGGATCTCTCCTCCTCATCAACCTCCTTCCTGACACATAAAAGCCAGGACTCTTCTTCTTGAATGCCACCCAAGTATCATCATCACAAATATCTGGCCTCTCCAAGGTTAACAGATATTCAACCATAATAAAATAAAACCCAATCTGACCCCAGGTCTCATCTTCAAAATCCAAAAAAACAACATCCAAGGGTACAACCCTGTCATCAAAATCTCCAGTGTACACATGAGCAACATGACCGGCCCATCCAGGACACCAATCCCTAAACTTTGGCACCTCCTTTTTCTTCCACTGAATCTTAAGAGAATCCAGTTCACCAACAAAAACACCATTCTCCAATTTTGAGCCATCCAAAAAAACAGCCCCATCTTCATCAAGAAAAACATCCTGATCACCAGAATCAAGTTCAGAACCATACAGTTTAACCTCTTGGTGGAGGAGAGAAAAATCATCCAGTTTAGCCTCTTGGGGGAGGAGAAAAATCTTCAGCACCCTTTGCGCTGGCCATAACCACTGGAACATCTTCATCAAATTCTTCAGAATCAGAATCATCATCTGTGGGTGGTCTTCTTGATAATCCATCTGGAATCGTAAAAGTCTTACCTGGCTTGTGCACCAGATCAAAAGAAAAATGTTGAATAAATGCCACCAACCTAGTCATTGGAGTATTTGGAAGACTAGATGTATTGATAATTTGAACCAGAGATTTAGCATCCACCTGCAGCTCAAAATGTTGCCCCCACAAAACAGTTTGTAGTTCTTCAAAATTTTTTCTACACCACACAATTCCAACTTTGGCTGAGAATACCTAGATTCCACTTCATTAAAAACTACAGACTTGTACCTTGCTGGCCTGACCTTCCCATCTTTATCTTCCTGAGACAAAATAGCACCAGTAGCAATATAACTTGAGTCCACCGCCAGATATATTTTTCCAGCTTCCCTTCCATAATCCAACTTGTGAAGAATAATATCTTCACCTACCACTTTCTTCAATTTCTGAAAAGCCTCTTCACACTCTTCAGTCCATTCCCACTCTGCATCTTTCCTGGTCAACCTTCTCAAGGTTGACACCAACAAAGAAAAATCTTTAATAAAAATCCTGATGTACACACAAACTCCCAAAAATCCCCTAACTTCAGTAGTATTTTTGGGCCTTGGCCATGACTGAATTTTATTAACTTTCTTCTTTGCCATAATCCTTCCCTCCTTACATACAACATGACCCAGAATTTTCAGAGCAGGAACACAACAACAAAACTTTGACCCAGAAATGGTCAAACCAGCCTCTTCAATTCTAAACAATACTCTCTCTAGAGTAATTGCATGTTCCCAAAAAAATGTCCTTATTTCTGGGTTCTCCTTCAGCACTGAATTTCCATAATCAGTGGAGGGTCCTTTAATTCCACCGTTGTAGACAATCCTATAGTACTAGCTATAGGCCTTGACCAAGGGAGTTGGAGAAAAACCAGAGAGAAAATCCCCTGTCCCTTTAGAAAAATAGAGTGAGATTTACTTGCTAAAGTAAGTTGGTTCCTGTTTGTTAAAGCCCCTTTTTCAACACACTTGACTGCTTGATGAGCCAAGAAAGTAGTCCCCATACAGACTACCAGACCAAAGAACTGAAATGTAGACCAATGTCCACACCAGAGAAAGCAAAGATACTTGATGTAGGCTGCAAATCCACACCAGAGACAGCAATAATACTTGATATAGCTTGCAAGACTATACCAGAGAACCTGTTGCTAAAGTTGAGTTAAATGAAGAACTAACCTTGCAACCAACACAGCCAATTGTGGCCCAAAAAAAGTGAAAACTGAGTGAGAAACAATATCTAATCACCAGATGGTTGTATGATAATTAAAGTTGCCCCAAACTGTCTTATTCAGTATGTACACACAGACCACCCATCTAAGATCCATGCACAGCAACAAATTTGGCACCTGAACCAGCCAAATTGAATAGAAACCCTCCAGAAGCGCTCCCCAACCTTCTAAAACAGAGGCAGGCGGGCAGCCCGATGTCGGAGGTGCTGCCTGAAGCCAGAAAACCAATAAAAACATCTAATCTACTTAGAAAAATTCACTACAACTATTAAAACCCTTAAAACACAAAATTACGCTATAACAACATTGAGACATGAAATATAGAGCTAATTTAGCCCTATCTAATGGTACTATGCACTTAACCCTAAGACTTAAGGTTAGCCTGTAAAGCACAAAAAACAAAATTAAACAGCTATCTTTTGTAACTGAAAAATGAGGAAATGACCCCTTAAAACTTAGAATATGAAAAATATCATCAAGGCATGAAATATAGAGAAAAACCAGGGCTATCCAATAATAGTACCCACATACCCGCAGACACAATTTTCACGGAATAAATCCAGAAAAACACCCAATTCTTCAACAGATGTCAATTAAGACATGCACAAACAGCACCAAACAACACAACAAAAGCCCCTGCCAATCTTGGAAGACCACATCCTCCCTCCAATTAAGAATGTCCACATTCTTTCTTCATTAAACCACCATGTTCAACCTTCTTCCAAAATCTGCCTCTGAAATGGGTCCTTGCCAATACTGCATTGACAATAGTCTAATCTGCACCATCACACCTCCTGTCCATCCATACAGAACGTCCTGTGATGTCTTCCACTCCAGAAAGAAGACCTGCTACAGACCTGGTCCATTATCTTCTGCAACAGCTTCACCTCCACCTCAACCTGGTCCATCTTCTACCAGCAACAAAAGATCTGGGCCATCCATCTTGATTCCCAGATTAATCAAAAAGCTACACCCTTCTCAGAAGAGTGCCAAAACCACTAAAACAACAAGTTCCACCATCCCTGGTCCATCTGATGATAAAAGCTTCCATTTCTTCCTTCCACTTTATAAAACTGATGACTTCTCAGTTCCTCCATCTTCTGACAGTGATGATAACAATGTAGGATCCATTGAGCCACCAACACCAAACCACTTGCCCGCAATTAAGGCCAAGCTCCAACAACACACATCTCAACAGAAACACTTTCTGCTAAACTACTTACAATCCACTCCTGCTAGAGATCCACATGACATTGAGAAAAGAAGACACCTCATTCACCAGTTCAAGGCTAATTCTGAACACTTCATTTCATCTCTTGATTCCCTCTGTAATTCCACTAGTACTTGAGCTTGATTCAGAAAAGAAGAATTGACCACACCCTCTATAGGATGTAACCACAAACAACCCTCAGTTTTAAGTCTTGGGGGACCATCCTCATTTTATAGTCTTGGTGGACTCAAAAACCCACAGTTTAAATTCTTGGGGGACTCAAAAACCTAAATCATAAACCCAGAACCAGAGATCAACCACATTAAGACACAGAGAAAAAAACTAACATTCTGGGGTAATTTTGAATAGAGCTGCCAGCCCATCAATTACCCCCAAACTTGCCTTTGCTAAATTCAGAGGCTCCCCCTGTGGATACCCTCTTCCAATCTTTCAAACCCATTCCAACAACAAAAACCCATTCCTCAGTTTATAGTCTTGGGGGACTACACAATCAAACAATCCTCAGTTTAAAGTCTTGGGGGACTAACACAGTGTTCAGTTTAAAGTCTTGATGGCCTATTCTTGAAACTCCTTGAAACCAGCCAGTTTAAAGTCTTGGAGGACTACCAGATACTGGATTTCAGTTTAAAGTCTTGATGGACTGCACAGAATTTTGCATAAAATAGACCCAGCCAATTTCATGCATAATACACCTACAGCCAACCTGCTGAGCTTCCACTTTCACTTCATCATCTACCCATCACTGACAAAAATCTCCTTCTTATCTCTTTCCATCATCTTTTCTCACCACAGATCATGGCTGGATCCCCTGATTTTGACCCCTCCAATCTTCCTTGCTTCACGTCTCCCAAGGACTATGCCTGCAAACAGTGCATCCACATGTGCAGACCTTGCACATTCACTCTTCCAACTCCTGAAGCCAAATTCTACAACAGGGCCTGTGATTCTTGCTACTCCAAGAAGAAGAAATGTGACAGAGATGCCAACTACCCTATTCCTCCTCCTTCAACTTCTCATAAATACCTCTCCAGATCCCCTACCAGATCCCCAGAGCTTGGTCCATCCTCTTCATCTTTATCCTCAGCACCATCCAGAAGATCCTGGAACTCAGTTTCCAGAACTCTCCCCAAAAGGCCTGCTTTAACTCCCCAAGAAACAGCTTTTATCTCATCTAATTTAGCTCCAAAAGCTTCAAAATCAGCTCCTAGGCTGCTAGACCGCATCCAGGCGGCCCGCCCGCCTCACTAGACAGTGAAAATCAGGCTCAAAACTTCCAAAAACAACCAGAAAACAGCCAAATTCCTCCAATCAACAAAAACAACTCCACGCAGCCCCCTCCCACTACTCCCAGAGAAATGCAGCCAACCTTTCTAAGGTACAAAAAGTCCAAAATTTCCCAAACTTCTAGTAGACCTGCCAGAGGACCCCAGGAAGACACCAGAACACCCAACACTGCACCAAAACAACAACTTTTCCCCCAGTTAAGGTAACAAAACTACACCTCTCCTCTGCCAGCCAACTATTCTTCTAACAATTCCATTCCTTCAAGAGCTCCATCCAGAAGAGATCAATCCGCTTCCAGATCACCCTCTCCTGCCCCATCTTATAACAACCCTTGTACTCCATCACCAGCACCTCATCCAACTGAATCAAGCAGAAATATTTACAACAGCAACAACAGGCCTGCTGCTCCAACTAGGCCCCAGGAACATCAGCCTCCTAGTTCACCTTCTCAAAAACTTTCAGAGGAAGACCAAGAGAATCCATATCTTTCCCTGATTGATCCACCTACTATCACCATTCCAAAATCTTCAGAAGTCCAAATTCCGGCCACTTACAAATTTGATGAGCTTTCAATCTGTAAGTACCACATTAATTCATCCAATTTCTTCAACAAAAATAATTACTGATCCAATTCTTCTTTTCTAGTTGGAACCCCTCCTCTTGAATCTACTATTGGAGTTGGCCAACCTCTAAAAACTTCTTTGACCCTGGATTATGGAGACATGAAACAACACCTCAGCACCATGTGTTCAAACATGCTGAAAGCCTTTGCCCTCCATGGACCTTTAAATGACTTTGATAAAACCTTGAAGAAACAACTATTGGACAACCACTGAAAGATGTCTAGGATCATTAAGCATACCTTCCAACAATCCATTCCTGCCTCTTCTTCTTCCTCTTCTAAACTTCAATCCAAACCCATTCCTGCCCATTATAATCCATATAATTTATCCAGCAGGATGCACTTCAAAGAACACAGTGCTTCCCACAACCCCAACAAAAAACAAAAACGAAATCATAATCTGTACCTGCCTCCAGAAACTTCATCATCCAGACATTGAGCTCCTGAAAAAAGATTAAAAACATAATAATAAATAAATAAAAAAGAATTAATAACTATAAATTCTAATTTTTTTTATGAGTCTACTAACATACTAAAATTAAAAATTGATAAATAAAATAAAAATAAATGAAATAAAAATAAAAGATAAAAGATAAAATAATAATACAAATGGTATCCCCCAGCCAATTGATGAGCTGATCCCCTGATACCTTGCCCACATCCAAGTGCACCTTGATGTGGATACACCTTAAATAATTTAAATGATTTCAAATAAGAGACATAAATTAAGGGTAATAATGAGAATAAAAAAATAAAAAATGACATTAATAAAAATAAAAATAAAATAAAATAAAATGATAAAATAGCATTTCCCGGCCAATTGATGAGCCTTTCCCCACCAATGCTTGCCCACATCCAGGTGACCCTGATGTGGTAACACCCTATATTTTTGATTTTATAATTTTAACAACCCACATAAAAAAAATTAAAAGAAAAAAAGAGAAAAAAGAAAATAATCTGAAACTACTATCTAGCAAAATCATAACTAAAAAATCAAAGAAATTCCAGCTCGATGGATGGTCCAGATTAAGAGAAGGTCCAGTAAGAGAAAGTCTAGTCCATAGAAATGATCACTGGGTGGGCTCCCTCCAATATGTAAAAATGATGGGAGACCACCAGTGATCCACCACCAACCCAAAAAAAAACAAAGATAAAGAAGCCAGTCCCAAACCATTTTAAAGTCATAGTGGACTTGAAACCTGAATATTAAGCAACAGAACTAGAATTCAACTAGGAAAAACAAAAGACTTGAGACAGACATTCTGGGGTAACTGTTCTTCAGATCAGCCAGCTCATCAGTTACCCCCACACTTGCCAAAATAAAATCTAGAAGCCCCCCCTGGGTACCTTCTAACAAAAACACAACATCCAACACAATAAACCAAAAACAATATGAGTGAAGAGTCCAGCACTTGAAAACCAAAGGAAATTGCAGTTTAAAGTCATAGAGGACTAAAACCTGTGAAAAGAAACCAATACTAGGGTTCAACCAAATTAAGAGAAAGGGTTGGAAACAGACAATCTGGGGTAACTGTTGATAGAGCAGCCAGCCCATCAATCACCCCTACACTTGCCAAGATCAAATCTAGAAGCCCCACCCATGGGTACCTTCTAAAAAAACGTTTTCAACACAAAAGTTGCTCTGTAACACCAAAAATTCCAAAATTTAAAGAGCATTCCAGGTTTATCCTCATTGCGGAGTCAATCTTCTTCATGTCTTGTGCCTCTGGGATAAAAACTCTTCACCTGATCTGCAGCCACTCTCTTCTTTAAGACTGCACCATCCAACTCTTCCAAAACATAAGAACCTCCAGACACCTGAGATCTGACTCTGTAAGGTCCATTCAATCTGTCAGCAAACATATTTCCCCACTGACTCTCCAAACTTCTATTATAAACCAAAACCAAACAACCAGGTTTCAAGGGATTCCTGAGTCTGTGAGCCAACTTCTTGTCCCTGTATCTGACTGATTGATTCCTAATCTTCATCATTCTAGAGTATGCCTTCTCTTTACATTCCTCTCTACATTCCAACTGTTGCATCCTGGCACTTAGCAATTCTTCTGTCAAGTGCACATCATCCCAATCAATTCCAAGATAAGAGACGGCTTCCAAGTCCACTGGTATAACAGCTTTCTGACCAAACATTAACTCATAAGGAGAATAGCCAGTTGTCCTCTTCACAGTGACCCTATCAGCAAATAACACCAAGGGTAAATAATGCCTCCACTTTTCAGCACTATCCCCACACATCTTTACCAAAGCATTCTTAATAACTTGATGGCCTCTTCCAACCATGCCTTCAGCTTCAGGATAATAAGGTGTAGCCACTCTAACTTTAGAACCAGCACTAGCCACAGCTTTATTAAATTTGGTAACAAACTCTGGCCCACCATCAACAGTCACCAACTTCATTGACCCATACCTATAAATCCACTCCTTCTTCAAAAACTCTGCCACATTCTTGGCATTCAAATTCACCAGAGGCACTGCCTCAACCCAAGCAGACAAATCATCCCTGGAAAAAATTAAGTATTTATACCTTCCCTCTTTAATATGGACAGCATCCAGACTGACTCTTCCAAAAAAAGTTGATTCACCAGTAGCACGGCCAACCTCTTTAGGTTTCAAGTGACTTCTTCTTTGACATTCTTCACAAGATTGTACCTAACCCTGCACAGCCAACTTCATACCTGGCCACCAAAATCTGTCAGCTACTCTTCTATAAGTCTCCCCAAAGCCTCTATGACCAAGGTCTTCATGCAAAGACTTCAACACAACTTCTTGACCCTTCTTCTGAGTCACCACAACTTTAGGATGTCTCCTCCTCATCAACATTCTTCCTGACACATAAAATTCAGGACTCTTCTTCTTGATTGCCACCCAAGTATCATCATCACAAATATCTGGCCTCTCCAAGGTCAACAGATATTCCACCATAATAAAATAAAACCCAGACTGACCCCAGGTCTCATCTTCAAAATCCAACAAAACAACATCCAAGGGTACAACTCTGTCATCAAAATTACCAGTGTGAACATGAGCCAATTGACCAGCCCAACCAGGATACCAATCCTTAACTTTTGGCACATTCTTCTATTTCCACTGAATCTTGTGAGAATCCAGTTCACTAACAAAAACACCATTTTCCAAATTTGAACTGTCCAAAACAACAACTCCATCTTCATCAAAAAAAACATCCTGATCACCAGAATCAAGATCAGATCCAGCCAGTTTAGCCTCTTGGGGGAGGTCAGAAAAATTTTCAGCACCCTTTGTGCTGGCCTTAACCACTAGAACCTCTTCATCAAACTCTTCAGCCTCAGAATCTTTATCTGTAGGTGGCCTCCTTGATAATCCATCAGGAATTGTAAAATTTTTGCCTGGTTTGTGTACCAGGTCAAAAGAAAAATGTTGAATAAATGCCACCCACCTAGTCATTTGAGCATTTGGAAGACTAGGTGTATTGATCATCTGAACTAAAGATTTTTCATCCACCTGCAGCTCAAAATGCTGCCCCCACAAAACAGTCTGTAGCTTCTTTAAAATATTTGCTACCCCACACAATTATAACTTAGTTTGAGAATACCTAGATTCTACCTCATTAAACAACACAGACTCATATCTTACTGGCCTAACCCTCCCAGTTTTATCTTCCTGAGACAAAACAGCAACAGCAGGAATATAGCTTGATTCCACTTCCAGATAAATTTTTACAGCACCAACACCATAATCCAACTTGTGAAGAACAATATCTTCCCCAACAACCTTTTTTAACTTCTGAAAAGCCTCTTCACACTTTTAAGTCCATTCCCAATCTGCATCTTTCCTGGTCAACCTCCTTAAAGGTGAAGCCAACAAAGAAAAATCCTTAATAAAAATCCTGACATACACACACACACCCAAAAATCCCCTGACTTCAGTAGTATTTTTAGGCCTTGGCCATGACTGAATTTTATTAATCTTTTTCTTTGCCATAATCCTTCCCTCTTTACATACCACATGACCCAGAATTTCCAAAGCAGGAACACAACAACAGAATTCTGACCCTGAAGTGGTCAAACCAGCCTCTTCAATCCTAAACAACACTCTTTCTAGAGTTATTGCATATTCCCAAAAAAACCTCCTGATGCCAGGGTTCTCCGTTAACACCTCATTAGCATAGTCAGTGGATGGTCCTTTAATTCCACCATCATCAATAAAAATACCAGCATGAGTAGGAACCTCATCCTGCAAAATCCAAGCCATCTGTGCTTGATATACTGCCACTGAATTAGTTGCTCCTTGAGGCAACCTTGTGAGCTGATATTTTCCCAAAGGAGTCTAAAAAGTTGTGAGAGGCCTTGAATCTGTATGAAGTTCCCTCTCATCATAACCACCCATAATATCACCCAAAACATAACACACCCTTCCAGAAAAAGCTTCAACAAAATCCTCTGCACTTAGTGGCATACCAGCGTTGTTGATAGTGACTCTATTCAAGGCTCTAAGATCATGAACCACCCTCAACTTTCCATTCTGTTTCTTAAAACAGAAAACCAGACTTGAGTAACTAGAAGTTGATTGTTCATACAATCCTGTCCTGACTCTTTCCCTAACAGTCTCCACAAAATTATCCCTAATAGCAGCTGGAATTGGAATAGTTTTGATTTTCCAAGGCTCATGACAAACCACAGGAATCAAGTAAGGTTCCCCATAAGAGTGCTTCAACACACCCCTTTCCTCCTCAACAAAAGCCACAGCTTTTTCTCTTAGCACAATAACGTGAAACAACAACTTCTTTTCTTCTTCAGACAACCACCCATCAGGACCAAAATTAACAACTTTCAACTTTTACACAGTCACCCTAGCCGTCTCTACAAATTCTGGAGGATTCTTCACCAAAGGAGTACAGTACGGATCTCTTGACAAAGGAGGTCTCTTCAAGGGCGGATTCAAACCCACAGGCATAGGCTCATTGACAGGCCTAATCTTCTGCGCTACCTTCTTATACTTTGCTGCTCCACCTTCAACTTGAGGGATCTTCAGGAAATCTTCACCACCAGACCTGGAACAAAAACCAAGGGTTTCCCCATTGCTCACATGTGTAGCCAAGGTAATGTTTTTGAAAGGTGTAGAAGAAACCCTAGTGGTGCACAATTGGGAGGACTTACTTTTAGACCCCAATCTCACCACTCCAAAACTTTTCCGCAATTCCAAATCTTCATCTTCACTTCGGCCTTCCAAATCTTCAAATCTTGATTCATCTTCAGAATCAACTCTTTTAAAATTGTGCAGTTTATCTTCATTCTGGAGGCCCAAAAATTGATCTTGATGATCTTTACAAAAATATTTTGAATATTCTTTCTTCATTATCTTCAGATTTTTTTTTTGATTTTCTTGAATTATCTAGAAATTTTTATCTTCTTTTCTTGAGTTTTCTTCTGAACTACAAAAATAAACAGGGGTTTCCCCATTGCTCACATGTGTGGCCCAGGTAATGTTTTTGAAAGGTGTAGAAGAAACCCTAGCAGTGCACAATTGGGAGGACTTACTTTTAGACCCCAATCTCACCACTCCAAAACTTTTCTGCATATCTTTCAATAAAGATATATAACCTATCTTCTTCTTTGAGCTTTAATTAAAAATAATTGAGAATCTTGAGAGAGAACAGAGACTTGATAAAAAACTTGATGAATACTTGCAGAGAAGAGAAACATTAAAAAGAGAAAGTTGAAAATCCACTTGGTATATCTCCAAGGGAGTTGACCTACTACAACCTTGGATTTCCTCATCTTGGGGAGAGGTTGTAGCACTAGGGTGATCAGCCCTCCTCATTCTAAAAAAGACAGACCCTCACTAGAGCCTGAGCCACACTCCAAAAAACCAGAGGCAGAAACCACTTCTCTTCTTCTCCTAAAACAATCCATGCACTGGCACATTGAAGATAAACCAGGCCTGGTCTCCCAACCATCCTCTCCAGGGGATGATAAACTCATGTGAAGTCACCTTTCATCTTCACCAGCCAACTCCAAACTGATTCCCAAATCAAATTGATAACCAATTCTTGCCTGAAAATCCATCAAGAATGGCCCACCCAAAACAGCTTTAAGTGTTCCCTTAGCAATATAAAAATGAACCTTTCCTGAGGCTCCACCAACATCTAACTTCACAAACTCAGAAGTTCAAACCAATTAAGTAACATGGCCACCAATCCCTCTCAAATTCCCACCAATACCATTTTTGATGGGGAGGCCCAAATGAGTAGCCTCAAACAAAGAAATCAGGTTTATCTGAGAACCTGAATCCAACAATGCCCTTGCCTCCCTGCTATTCAGATTGACATTGACATAACCCAGAGGAGCAGAAAAATGAGTTTCCAACCCCTCACCAGACTTCTCAGCAGAATTACAAATGTATTCAACCTCCCCAGAAGAAACTCTACTCCTGGTCAACAACTTTTTCTGCCTATCAGCCAACCCTGGACTGATAGCATACAATTCCCCATAAGAAAGGGAAACCTGACCCTGATTCATCCTTTCAAGAACAGAGTCCATAACATTAGATTGACCAGAAACCACTGGCCTCTCAAAGTGAGCCCTAGGCTTCACTACCTTGGTCCTAGAAGCTTCTTGATGACCAGCACCACCAACAGATTTACCATCAACAGGAACCAAACCAGATCCCTCACCAGAGCCTCTAACTCCAGCAGGCTTTGGCAATGAAGCCAAAGGGACATCCTCCTCAGAGTCAGAATCAACCTCAATTGGCATTGGCTCACCATTCATGTCCAATGCACCAAAACTAGGGGGGCCCATGTCAGCCATACCCTTCTTCATCTTGTACAGCTCCTCTTTGCTGTATCTCTTCCTAGCTGCACTCAGCTTAGGATCCACCTTTGAAGCCTTTGGCTTTGGTTGGGCCTGAGAACTGCTCTTAGGCCTTCCCACCTTCCCTGCTTCCACATCATAAACACCAGCCAAGCATTCACCACTTGACTGTCCACCACAGGAATACAACTCCAAACCACCAAAGGAAGTAGAAAAAGAGACCTTATTGACCTCCTTCCCCTTTCCCTTGACATCATCATCTTCCTTACCAGAAGACTTCCCCTGATCAGGAATCTCCTCAAACCTGGGGCTCCTTTGATTGAGACCACCCCTTCTCCTGACCAAATCAACAGGAGCCTGCCCCTCACTGGGCTTCACAAATGAACCATCAGGGAACTTGAAAACCCTGCCATCAAATTCCACCTTTCCTTCAGACACATCCCTGTTCAATGCCCAACAATCATTGGACCTGTTCCCCCTCCTACTGCAATAAGAGCAGACACAAGGATCACTCCTACCATCCCTCCTATCAAAATCTCTAGGTTGAGAAGGTGCTTTATTGACCTTCTTAGCATCCTGAACAAAATTATTCAGCTGCTTTGTGAGATCAGCCAACGGCTCCACCACTGGGTCCCTCTCCTGTTTGGGAACCTGCACCATATTCTTCTCCTCCTTCTTCACCCTAACTTCCTCTTCAGCCAAAGCCTCACTAACTTTCCTGACATATTTGGCACACCCCTCCTGATAGGTGTCCACAGCCAACAACTTCAAATGGGCCTCCACAGCCTCCTTCACCTTGTCCAAGGCAGGCAACTTCTGGTCCCCATTGGAAAAAGTCTTCATCAAGTCCTTCATTGACAACTCCTTCAACACATCCATCCTGACATCTCTAGCCAGGGCAGACCAAAAAACATCTTTGGCAGCATTTTCATGTTCCAGCTCCTCCACTTCCACCAAATATTCTACCACAGGATCAAATTGCAGCAGAAACTTCCTGTAACTGAGGAAGTTACCCACACCACCATAAGACTTTCATTTACTGAAAACCTTGTTCAGATCCATCATAGTGAACCTGACACCCCATCTATCCACCATATCCCTGCACAACGACTTCCAATCCCTCTTCTTGTAGCAAGATATGGCCACAACCTCCTTCTCCACTGCCCTATCACCAATGAAGAAGATAATCTGCTTCACCATGTCCAGGTAAGAAGCACCATCCACTCCAGCAGCAGTTTCATACTTCTCCAGAAACTACTTGACATCCTCCCCATTAAACTTGGTACCATTGCAAGTTTTAATCCTAACACACTCCCTGACCATCACAGCAGGAGGACCATCTCCCTCACTGACAGTCACCACAGGAATAGAGGAACCAAAAGCCATTCCTCCAGACCAAAACACCAAAAAGAGCCAACCAAAGAAAACAGAGATTCCAAAGAACTAGAAAGTTGTACCCCACGTTGGGCACCAGAAATGTGGACAATGCTATAGTACTGGCTGTAGGCCTTGACCAAGGGAGTTGGAGAAAAACCAGAGAGAAAAATCCCCCTTCCCTTTAGAAAAATAGAGTGAGATTTACTTGCTAAAGTAAGTTGGTTCCTGTTTGCTAAAGCCCCTTTTTCAACACACTTGACTGCTTGATGAGCCAAGAACGTAGTCCCCAGACAGACTACCAGACCAAAGAACTGAAATGTAGACCAATGTCCACACCAGAGAAAGCAAAGATACTTTATGTAGGCTTCAAATCCACACCAGAGACAGCAATAATACTTGATATAGCTTGCAAGACTATACCAGAGAACCTGTTGCTAAAGTTGAGTTAAATGAAGAACTAACCTTGCAACCAACACAGCCAATTGTGGCCCAAAAACAGTGAAAACTGAGTGAGAAACAATATCTAATCACCAGATGGTTGTATGATAATTAAATATGCCCCAAACTGTCTTATTCAGTATGTACACACAGACCACCCATCTAAGATCCATGCACAGCAACAAATTTGGCACCTGTACCAGCCAAATTGAATAGAAACCCTCCAGAAGCGCTCCCCAACCTTCTAAAACAGAGGCGGGCGGGCAGCCCGACGTTGGAGATGCCACCTGAAGCCAGAAAACCATTAAAAACATCTTATCTACTTAGAAAAATTCACTACAACTACTAAAACCCTTAAAACACAAAATTACGCTATAACAACATTGAGACATGAAATATAGAGCTAAATTAGCCCTATCAAATGGTACTAAGCACTTAACCCCAAGACTTAAGGTTAGCCCGTAAAACGCGAAAAAAAAATTAAACAGCTATCTTTTGTAACTGAAAAATGAGGAAATGACCCCTTAAAACTTAGAATATGAAAAATATCAACAAGGCATGAAATATAGAGAAAATCCAGGGCTATCCAATGATAGTGCCCACATACCCCCAGTCCCAATATTCACGGAATAAATCTAGAAAAACACCCAATTCTTCAACAGATGTCAATTAAGACATGCACAAAGAGCGCCAAACAACACAACAAAGGCCCCTGCCAATGTTGTAAAACCACACCGTCATCAATAAAAATACCAGCATGAGTCAGAACCTCATCCTGTAAAATCCAAGCCATTTGAGCTTGATATACTGCAACTGAATTAGTTTCTCCTTGAGGCAACCTAGTGAGCTGAAATCTTCCCAGGGGAGTCTCAAACATTCTGAGTGGTCGTGAATCAGTGTGAAGTTCCCTTTCATCATAAGCACACATTATATCACCCAAAACATAACTCACCCTTCCAGCAAAATCTTCCACAAAGTCCTCTTCACTTGGTGGCATCCCCGCATCCTTGATGGTGACTCTATTTAAGGCCCTAAGATCATGCACCACCCTCAACTTCCCATTCTGTTTCTTAAAACAGAAAACCAGACTTGAGTAACTAGAAGTTGATTGTTCATACAATCCTGTCCTGACTCTTTCCCTAACAGTCTCCACAAAATTATCCCTAATAGCAGCTGGAATTTGAATAGGTTTGATTTTCCAAGGCTCATGACAAACCACAGGAATCAAGTAAGGTTCCCCATAAGTGTGTTTCAACACACCCCTTTCCTCTTCAAAAAATGCCACCACTTTCTCCCTGAGCACAATAACTTGCAATAACAACTTCTTTTCCTCATCAGACAACCACCCATCAGGACCAAAATTAACAACTTTCAACCTCTTCACAGTCACACAAGTGGTTTCCACAAAATCAGGAGGATTCTTCACCAGAAGAGTACAGTACAGATCTCTTGACAATGGAGGTCTCTTCAAAAGAGAATTCAAACCCAGAGGTATAGGCTCATTGACAGGCCTAATCTTCTGTGCTACCTTCTTGTATTTTGCGGCTCCACCATCAACTTGAGGGATCTTCAGGATGTCTTCACCTCCAGACATGGAACAAAAACCAAGGGTTTCCCCATTGGTCACATGTGTGGCCCAGGTAATGGTTTTGAGAGGTGTAGAAGAAACCCTAGTGGTGCACAATTGGGAGTACTTAGCTCTATACCCCAATCTCACTACTCCACAACTTTTCTGCAATTCCACATCTTTGTCCTCACTTCCATCTTCCAAATCTTCAAATCTTGATTCATCTTCTGGATCACATCTTCTAAAATTATGCAGCTTATCCTCATGCCAGAGGCCCAAAAATTGATCTTTCCAATCTTCTTTCATCAAAACTTTTTGGACTTTAACCTCATGCTGGAGGCCGAAAAATTGATCTTGATGATCTTTACAAAAATAATTCTTTTCTTTTTTCTTGATTTTCTTCAGTTATCTTGAATTTTTTTTCTTCATTTCTTGATTCTTGTTCTATCCTACAAAAATAACCAGGGGTTTCCCAATGCTCACAGACGTGGCCAAGGTAATGTTTTTGAAAGGTGTAGAAGAAGCCCTAGCAGTGCACAATTGGGAGGACTTACTTTTAGACCCCAATCTCACCACTTCACAGCTTTTCTGCATATCTTTCAATAAAGATATATAACCAATCTTCATTTTTGAACTTGAATTAAAAATAATTGAAAATTTTGAGAGAGAACAGATACTTGATAAAAAAACATGAAGAATACTTGCAGAGAAGAGAAACATTAAAAAGAGAAAGTTGAAAATCCACTTGGTATATCTCCAAGGGAGCTGACCTACTTCAACCTGGGATTTCCTCATCTTGGGGAGAGGTTGTAGCACTAGGGCAATCAGCCCTTATTACTCTAAAAAAGACAGACTCTCACTAGATCCTGAGCCACACTCCAAAAAACCAGAGGCGTCACCCACTTCTTTTCCACTCCTACAACAATCCATGCACTGGCACATTGAAGACAAGCAAGGCCTGGTCTCCCAACCAAAATCTCCAGGAGATGATAACCTCATGTGAAGCCTCCTCTCATTATCACCGGTCAACTT
The DNA here is from genome assembly GCA_030280995.1 of Hemileia vastatrix. Taxonomy (NCBI): domain Eukaryota; kingdom Fungi; phylum Basidiomycota; class Pucciniomycetes; order Pucciniales; family Zaghouaniaceae; genus Hemileia; species Hemileia vastatrix. Next base: position 7,311,958 of record JASXTE010000001.1, on the reverse strand, counting down.
CAAACTGATTCCCATGTCAAACTGATAACCAATTCTTGCCTGGAAATCCATCAAAAATGGTCCACCCAAAACAGCTTTTACATTTCCTTTGGCAATGTAAAAATGAACCTTTCTGGAGGCTCCACTGTCATCCAGCTTTACAAATTTGGCTGTCCCAAGCAGCTCAGTAACATGGCCACCAATCCCTCTCAAATTCCCACCAATACCAGTTTTGATGGGGAGGCCCAAATGAGTAGCCTCAAACAAAGAAATCAGGTTAATCTGAGAACCTGAATCCACCAATGCCCTAGCCTCCCTGCCATTCAGAGTGACATTGACATAACCCAGAGAAGCAGAAAAATGAGTTTCCAACCCCTCACCAAACTTCTCAGCAGAATCACAAATGTATTCCACCTCCCCAGAAGAAACCCTTCTCCTGGTCAATAATTTTTTTTTGTCTATAAGCCAACCCAGGACTGATAGCATAAAATTCCCCATAAGAAAGGGAAACCTGACCCTGATTCATCCTTTCCAGAACCGAGTCCATAACATTAGATTGGCCAGAAACCACTGGCCTTTCAAAGTGAGCCCTTGGCTTCACTACCTTGGTCCTAGAAATCTCCTGAGGACCAGAACCACAAACAGATTTTCCATCAACAGGAATCAAACCAGATCCCTCACCAACACCTCTAACTCCAGAAGGCTTTGGCAATGAAGCCAAAGGGACATCCTCCTCTGAGTCAGAATCAAAATCCATTGGCATTGGCTCACCATTCATGTCCAATTCACCAAAACTGGGGGGGCCCATATCAGCACTCCCCTTCTGCATCTTGTACAGCTCCTTTTTGCTGTACTTCCTCCTGGCTGCACTCAGCTTAGGATCCACCTTTGAAGCCTTAGGCTTTGGTTGGGCCTGAGAACTGCTCTTAGGCCTTCCCACCTTTCCAGCTTCAACATCATAGACACCAGCCAAGCATTCACCACTTGACTGTCCACCACAAGAATACAACTCCAACCCACCAAGGAAGTAGAAAAAGAGACTTTATTAACCTCCTTCCCTTTCCCCTTGACATCTTCATCTGCCTTAGCAGAAGACTTCCCCTTATCAGGGATCTCCTGAAACCTTGGCCTCCTCTGATTGAGACCATTTCTTCTCTTAACCAAATTAACAGGACCCTGCCCCTAACTGGGCTTCACAAATGAACCGTCAGGGAATTTGAACACCCTTCCGTCAAACTCCACCTTTCCTTCTGACACATCTCTTTTCAGAGCCCAACAATCATTGGACTTGTTCCCCCTCTTTCTGAAATAAGAGCAGACCTAAGGATCACTCCTACCAGCCCTACTATCAAAATCTCTAGGCTGATAAGGAGACCTATTGACCTTCTTAGCCTTGTGAACAAAAATATGTAGCTGTTTTGTCAGATCAGCCAACTGCTCCACCACTGGGTCCCTCTCCTGCTTGGGAACCTCAACCATATTCTTCTTATCTTTCTTCACTCTACTTTCCTCCTCAGCCAAAGCCTCACTGACTTTTCTGACATACTTGGCACACACCTCTTGATAGGTGTCCACAGCCAACAACTTCAAATGGGCCTCCATAGCCTCCTTCACCTTGTCCAAGGCAGGCAGCTTCTGGTCCCCATTGGAAAAAGTCTTCATCAAGTCCTTCATTAACAACTCCTTCAACACATCCATCCTGACATCTCTAGCCAGGGCAGACCAAAAAACATCTTTGGCAGCATTTTCATGTTCCAGCTCCTCCACTTCCACCAAATATTCTACCACAGCATCAAATTGCAGCAGAAACTTCCTGTAACTGAGGAAGTTACCCACACCACCATAAGACTTTCATTTACTGAAAAACTTGTTCAGATCCATCATAGTGAACCTGACACCCCATCTATCCACCATATCCCTGCACAACGACTTCCAATCCCTCTTCTTGTAGCAAGATATGGCCACAACCTCCTTCTCCACTGCCCTATCACCAATGAAGAAGATAATCTGCTTCACCATGTCCAGGTAAGAAGCACCATCCACTCCAGCAGCAGTTTCATACTTCTCCAGAAACCACTTGACATCCTCCCCATTAAACTTGGTACCATTGCAAGTTTTAATCCTAACACACTCCCTGACCATCACAGCAGGAGGACCATCTCCCTCACTGACAGTCACCACAGGAATAGAGGAACCAAAAGCCATTCCTCCAGACCAAAACACCAAAAAGAGCCAACCAAAGAAAACAGAGATTCCAAAGAACTAGCAGGTCCTACCCCCATGTTGGGCTCCAGAAATGTAGAAAATCCTATAGTTTTAGCTAAAGACCTTGACCAGGGGAGTTGGAGAAAAACCAGAGAGAATAACCCCTGTCCCTTTAGAAAAATATGAGTGAGATTTACCTGCTACAGTAAATTGGTTCCTGTTGTTTAAAGCCCCTTTTTGAATACACTCGACTGCCTGATCAGCCAAGAGAGTAGTCTCCAGACAGACTACCAAACCAAAGAACTGAAATGTAGACCAATTTCCACACCAGAGAAAGCAATGATACTTGATGTAGGTTGCAAATCCACACCAGAGACAGCAATAATACTTGATATGGCTTGAAAGACTACACCTGAGAAAACAGTTGCCAAAGTTGAGTTAAATGAAGAGCTAACCTTGCAACAAACACAGCCAATTGTGGCCAGAAAACAGTTAAAACTGATTGAGGAACAAGGATATCACCCCGGGATGGTTGCATGATGATTAAGGTTGCACCAAACTGTCTTATTCACTATATACACACAGACCGGTATCTAAGATCCCATGCACACCAAGGAATTCGGCGTTTCTGAGTGCCAAATTGCATAAAACCCCTCTAGAAGCACTTCCCAGCCTTCTAGCACTGAGGCGGGTGGTCCGCCTGAGGTGGCCGGACCACCCTGAAGCCAGAAAACCTCCAAAAACCTCCAAAAATACCCAAAATACTTAGAAAAATCTACTAAGACTACTAAAACCTTTAAAACACATAATTAAGCTATAATAACATTGTGACATGAAATGTAGAGAAAAATTAGCCCATTCAAATGGTACTAAGCACTTAACCCTAAGACTTAAGGTTAGCCCATAAAACGCAAAAAACAAAATTAAAAAGCAATCTTTTAAAATAAAAAATAGGAAATAATCCCTTAAATACTTTGAATATGAAAAATCTCAAAAAGACATAAAATATAGAGAAAAACTGAGGCTATCCAATGATAATACCCACATTCCTGCAGTCCCAATATTAGCCAAATAATTTACAAAAAACACCCAATTATTAAACAATGCCATTTAAGACATATTAAAACAATGCCAAACAGACCAACAAAGGACTCCGCCAATGTTGGAAGACCACACCGTAAGTATTTTACCTTCTTTAATCTTATCTTGCTAAAAAAATATTTTTCCTTTTCTTTGGACATTCCCAACACTCCTTATGCTGCGATGCCTCCAACTCCTTGTGTCAGAATCATCATCCCAGGTCTAGAAGAAGATCTATTTTGGGTCATACCTGCTGGAGCCATCTTCTCACCAGCCAAAAACAAGATTTTATGGCCAGAGTGTGAAGCCACCTCTCCACCTTCAATCTTGTATGATTGGGTTACTACTTCCCCCACTTTGATTAACTCATTTGAGGAAGACCCCCTCATATCCATCCTCCTTTCCAACAAGATTGGAAAGTTCTAAACTGGGTTGATGCAGCTCCTTATTATCAGACCTTTAACTGCATCGATACTGCATTTGACACATTATTTTCCCACCTCAAAAATACTCCAGCTCTTGACAAAAAAGACATCCAAAACCAAGTTGCCCTTGTCAAAAATCTAATATAAACATATGATAATGTTTATGAGTACTGTGAGTATGCCTTCCTTGAAAGGTGCTTAAGTAAGTCCCATCCCTTATCTTTGTTATTAACCTAAAACTAATCCTTTTCTTCTCTTCTCAGCAATTTTTATTCTCCTTTCTTTTATTATTCCTCACTTTTACCTTTATAAAATTACCCTTTAAATAATGTGACCATATATTTATTAAGAAATAAATTATTCCCTTTTTTAAAAATAAAATTCTCTTTGCCAAGAAAAATACATCCCTTATTTTTTGTGAGAGTGAGATGAACTTATTATTTCTTAAAAACTTGATTTTTTTTATTTATTTATTCTACAAACTTGTAAGGTTTACTTTCCCTTTAATAAAGTGAGATAAGGTTTAAAACATTCCCTAAAAAACTAACTTTGTTAGCACCACTTTCACTTCATATATTAAATTCTTGGAGAAAGTTCAGATCTTCCCAAGAACTGTGCCCCCTCAGCACTTTTTCTCTTTTCCCTTAAGCTTGTGAACACTTCATTCTTCTGCATCATTAGCTCCCCACTTGGAGAAACATCTAGCTCTCCTACTGTAATATCTAGTCACAGTAGCACTACTCTTCCATCATCCAAGACTATACCCGCGGACAGTGCATCTCTTCCCACTTATACTTGTTGAGAAATTTTCATCCAACCTAAGTCATAATACCCTTCATCCATTGAGTTAGATATTTCCCTTCAATCATCTTCCTCAAACATACCAAACGCTGTAAGATTACTTTCTCCCTCTAGGGGCCACAATTATTTTCTTGCAAGTAAGTTCTTTATTTCTTAATTCTCATATATCAACTCCTAATTCTTGTTTAATACTTTACTTCTAAGGTTCTAATGAATCAATTTCCTTAGGATGGGTTTCCAACCCCTTCTCTTCATTCATTCAATGCAAGTCTTTTTGCGCCTTTGCCTCATCTATGATGCCATGTCATCCTCCTATAATTTTGCTTCTGAATTCTCAGAAAAAAAATTAAATTCCCACCATCATCATATTAAAATGATTGGTCAACTAATGAAAAAAATAAGTTCCACATCAATCCTTGGTTTTCCTGTGGATAATAATAACTTCATTATGCCCAAGGAATGGAAAGGATTCCCTGCCAGTTTTTATGGTGATTCTGATTAACTATTATCTTCCTTCATTATCTTCTGATAAGCATTGTTACTGAAGGGCTTTTACATAATTCCTTTTTAACTATGCTTCCTCTAATAACAATCATCATAAAAAATTTGAAAAATTCATAAAAAATCATGAGCAAAGCATGTAGCGCTTTGCAACACACTTGCTTCTTTCCCATATACACTTCTTTCAGAGAGCTCTTTTCTATTCTACCTCTGCTATCTTTTAATAAATTTAAACCTATTAATTAAACTTTATTGTCAGAGATTTCTCTAGAATTCAAATACCTGAATGGGGCTCTCCATCTTCCAATCTTCTTTAGCTAAAGTTACTGCCTTCTGCTAAGTCTACAGTAACCTTCTGATTCACCCAGACAGCTGTTCCTCTATCTAGATCATCCACTTCTTCATGTCCCCTCAAACAATGTTAATTCTTCAATCCATAAGTTCTACTCTGAGCCCTAATTCCAACCACTTATTCAGCCATAGTCACTTTGCCATTTCCTAGAGCCCTATCTGTCACAGCTGCATCAGTCTCACATAAATCCCTGAAAAAAAACTTAAAATTCTAATGATAGTGTATACTCTTTCTGGAGTATAAAGATTTATAATTTTTTGCTAGTTTATACTTGTCCCTGAGGTAATTCTGGTAGTTTCCCCTCATTCTGAAGGTAATTCTTTCATTACTGGCACCCCTCTTAGGTAGAATATTTTGATTTGGTCAGCCACTACAGTTTGCTTCCATTCAGTAACATCCAATTCTTCCAGTAATTTTTTTCTGATCCTATAAGGACCATTCCATCTATCCATGAACATTTATTCCCATTTAATTTTGAGACTTCTTTTGTGTACCAATACTAAATCCCCTGGTTTAAATGGTTCCTTTAATTTATGTGCTAAGAGCTCATCTCAATACTTAACTGATATGTTACATATTTGCATCATTCTTTCATATGCCTTTTCCACAAACTCATCCTTCCTTTCAAGATGCACCTCTCTTGCTAAAATTAAATCCTCAGTGAAGAGCACTAGATCCAAATCACATCCTAGAGAAAATCCAGCTTCCTGATAAATAGGTAATACCTCCCTTTGACCACAAATTAGTTCATAAGGTGAAAAAACTGTCCTCCTTCTCACTGAAATCCTATCTGAAACTAATACTAATGGCAATCAGATTTTCTATTTTGCCCCATTAGTTCCACATAGCATAACTAGTGCATCTTTAATCACTTGATGCCCTCCTTCAATCATTTCTTCTGCCTCTATATAATATGGTGTTGAAACTCAAATCTTGGCACCTATAACTTTAACAACTTCTTGGAATTCCCCAGAAAATTCAGCACCACCATCCACAGTTACCATTTTCATCACCCCATACCTATTTACCCATTCTTTCTTTAAGAACTCAGCTCCATCACTTGACTTAAGTTTTACTAAAGGTGCTAACACAATCTGGAAAATTTAGCTCAATATGCAAAAAAGAGCTCATTGAGGCAAAATTTGCTCAAAATGAGAAAGTGTTTTCACTGTGGCAAAATTTGGTTATTAAATTGATTATGCTACTAGATCACTGAAATATTGTAGAATATATGCATGTAGGTTATCATTAGGAAGGTCAGGAGTAGGATAATCATAGAAAAAGAGGGAATGGCTAAGTCCTTTACTTATTTTTGACATTTTGATTTTGAGTAAAAGGGTATTTTTTAGAGTGGGGTGATTGAGCTAAAAAAGAAAGAAAAGAGGGAGAGAAAAAAAGTTTAATTTTACCATAAAAATCAAAATGACCACTTTCAAAAAAAAATTAGATACAAAAAAGAAAAAAAAAGAAAAAAAATATAATTATCAATCAGAGAATCAAAAAAATGAATAAAATGACTTACCTTGAGAGATGAGATGAGAAAATAAATAAAACCAAATTGTTTGTGGGATGTTTGAGGAGAGGAGGAAAGTATATGAGGGATGAATGAAAAAACGAAGAAGTGAAAAATTATGCAATTGCAGAAAATAAGTGATTTCATGTTGAGCTGGTGAATGAAAACAAATGAGAAATCCAAAATAGAGACATTCAGCATAAATTCAAAATAAAAATGAATATGCAAAAAACAAAAACACCAAACCAAGTGAATAAAGCACACAAGCTGAAAATATGGAGAGTATGGAAAAAAAATTAAAAGGGTCGTGTTTCAAAATTTTGGAGGATGATTGGCATAGTGACAGGGTTTATGCTGGTGGAAAGAATGTTTTGTGATTCAAGGGAGGGGAGAGCTGGTGCAGTTTTGGGATCCTCCCACAGAAGAAAAAATTAGTGATCTAGATGTCTAGTTTTTTTTGTCCCTGTTCAAGCCCTGGTTGTGACTCTTCTCAATACCTTGTAGTGACCTTGGTTGAGCCATTCCCCCCTTTCATTGTCTATAAAAACTCACTTTTTGCTTATCCAATTTCTCCCTTATTTCCATTATCCCTTTATTGCTTATTGTATCATTGTTTTCTTCCCCCTTTTTCACTTTTTCATTCTTCTTTTTCTTGTTTTTCTTCTAACTGCTTACCATTTTTCTTTCTTGGCTTGTTCTTTAGTACGCAAAGCATTTTAACTAAATATCTACTTACATATTTACAATTTGGGGTTTCATTCTGTTTGAAAAAAGGCTGAAACCACAAAATAAAACTATTTAATTTTTTCTTTAATGTTGTATTTTAGAAACAATAGTTGGATGTACATTTTTGGAAGGAAAAAATGAACAATTAAAAATTTAAATGATTAAAAAAAGAAAAAAAGACAGATTACCCCACAGTTTTTATGATGTGTACTAGGGGAAAATTATGTTATGTTTGCATCACAGGTTAAAAAGTCCTACAAAAAATTTAACATAATTCAGCCTACTCTGAAACATTTAATTATTAAAGATAAACAAATGCAATAAAATAAACCCATTTACAGGACAATATGTCATGTTTTTCTTTTTTTTGGCAAAAGATCCCTACTCAAAGCACAAATGTGCAAAAACAACACCCCACCCCTATGTATTGAAGATTAGGACAAAATTAAGTAGCCCAGTAATCAATGCAGTGAAAGTTGCTCACCATTATGATGATGAAAGGCAACAGGAGTTGAATCAGGTGTAAAGGAGCATATAGCTTGAACAATCTCACCTTCAGCCAAGACTCTACTATGTTAGCTTAGTGTTAAAAGCTATACACAGTGTTTTTCTCACTACTTATCCAAATTTTTGTAAAAAAAAAATTAACTAGCACAGATGGCTTGTGCCTTCAAGCTGGGTTAATTTTTATGTTTGTTAATTATAACTTTTCTTTTTTTTTGGCACAAGATCCCTACTCAAAGAACAAATGTGCAAAAACAACACCCCTCCCCTATGTATTGAAGAATAAGACAAAATTACTAGATCGAAGTGGACCAGTAATCAATGCAGTGACAGTGGCTCACCATTATGATGATTAAAGGCAACTGGAGTTGAAGCTGGTGTAAAGGAGCATATAGCTTGTACAATCTCAGCTTCAACTGAGACTCTACTATGTTAGCTAGGTGTTAAAAGCAATGCACAGTATTTTTCTCACTACTTGTCCAAATTTTTTATTCTCCAAAACTATACTCAAAAGTGAAAATTTGTGAAGGAGAATGAACAATTTTGCTTGCCAGTCTTAATTATGCAATATGCAAATCAATATTGAATATCCTTTTTTTTGATACTGTTGATATAATATTTTCAACAACAAATTAAGAACTAAGTAAACACTATTTTGTGATTCCAATAGATAAATAAGTTAAAATAATAGTTTCAAAACCAATGAGCAATTCAGATTGAAAATCTAATTAATATTGGCTAAGTAGTAGCCATTTCATCCTAACAAGTGATTTTCACTAAGAAGTGCTATATCTCACTCAGATTCCATGCTACAATAATAACTTCAGGATATAGAAAGATTCATATAGTGATTCAGAATCTAATGAGCTAATCAGATTTATAATCTAAGTAAAATTGGCTAAGTTATAGCCATTTCAACCTGATATGTGATTTTTACTAAGAAGTGCTATATCTTGCTCAAATTTCAAGCTAAAATAATAATTTCAAGATATAGAAAGCTTCATATAGTTATTAAAAATCCAGAGAGCTATTTATATTTAAAATCAAAGCAAAATTGGTTAAGTTATGACAATTAATGAGATGTGGCACTTAGTGAAAATCACATGTTATGTTGAAGTGGCTATAACTTAGCCATTGTTACTTAGAATCTAAATCTGATTATCTCATTGGATTTGGAATCACTATATGAAGCATTCTATATCTTCAAATTATTATTGTAGCTTAGCACTTCTTAGCAAAAATCACATGTCAGGTTTAAATGGCTATAACTTAGCCAATTTTACTTAGATTCTAAATCTGATTAGCTCATTAGATTCTGAATAACTATATGAAGCTTCCTATATCCTGAAATTATTATTGTAGCATGAAATTTGAGTGATATATAGCACTTCTTAGTGAAAATCACATGTTAGGATGAAATGGCTATTACTTAGCCAATATTAATTAGATTTTCAATCTGAATTGCTCATTGGTTTTGCAATTATTATATTAACTTATTTATCTATTGTAATCACAAAATAGTGTTTACTTAGTTCTTAATTTGTTGTTGAAAATATTATATCAACAGTATCAAAAAAAAGGATATTCAATATTGATTTGAATATTGCATAATTAAGACTGGCAAGCAAAATCGTTCATTCTCTTTCACAAATTTTCACTTTTGAGTATAGTTTTGTAGAATAAAAAATTTGGGCAAGTAGTGAGAAAAATACTGTGCATTGCTTTTAACACTTAGCTAACATAGTAGAGTCTCAGTTGAAGCTGAGATTGTACAAGCTATATGCTCCTTTACACCAGCTTCAACTCCAGTTGCCTTTCATCATCATAAGGGTGAGAGACTGTCACTGCATTGATTACTGGGCCACTTAGATCTAGTAATTTTGTCTTCTTCTTCAATACATAGGGGAGGGTTGTTGTTTTTTCACATTTGTTCTTTGAGTAGGGATCTTGTGCCAAAAAAAAAAGAAAAGTTAAAATTAACAGTCATAAAAATTAACCCAGCTTGAGGGCACAAGCCATCTGTGCTAGTTAATTTTTTTTGTTACTAAATTCTCTTTTAATAATAAGCTAAGAGTAACTCAAATAAAACATTAAAGACAGCGATTCTACCTTCTGATAATAAATCAAAATCTAGCTCAACTATAAAAACTCTTGATCAAAAAAATGTTGAGGAAGATGGAAAAATAAGAGAATTTCAAAAAACAGCCCACTCATCCTCAGAAGAATCTGAGGATGAGTGGTCCTTGAAAGGCAGGAAAAGGAAGATGATGTTCATTCAAATAAATCAAGTCCTTTATCATGTTTTCATCTGCTGAAGAATTAGAAAATAAGGAAGTTGGTCACAAATCAAATTCTGATGATATGATCTGAAAAAAAAGAGCTAGACAATAATCAGCTCACAAGCATTCTAGAGATAACAATAGAAGATAGAAGAAGTGTAATGTGTTAGTGAACAATACAAAGGAGAAGATATGAAATGCAACACTGAATGGTAGAAATAAGGGGGAAGTCATGAACAGAACTAAAAAAATATTGTGAGGTTTAAAGGGGAAAAATAAATTGAATTGTGCTTAGACAGGGCCATTACCAGAATCACACACAGGGTCACAACCAGAAGCCAAAAAACAACTAGACATCTTGTTCACTGATTTTTTCTCCTGTGTCTTCTTCATAAAGATCATTGAAAGACATATAAACTAAAGTGTCTTCCAACCCCGAGTCAGAATCATAGTCAGCAGCTAAATTTAAAGTGATAGCATTCATAGCTGAGTGAAGTTTCTTCCTAGTAGAGAGATGCTTTATTATTGTTGGTAGAAAGTATAGATGATGAGTGGGAAGTGGGAATTTGCCACCAAATGAGCAGGTGGGGTGTGTAAATAGAAAAAAATGTTATGTTTTCACCACCAAAATTAAGTAGCATAGAGTGAGGAAAGACTTAAGGATGGCATCAGCAATTATAAGTCATGTGACTTTCTTAAAAATCCATCACGGATGTGATGAGCTTGGGATCAGGAATCAGGAATGGAAATTGGGGTATAAGAGGTGGGATAATGCATTATCCCACCTCTAATACCCCAATTTCCATTCCTAATTCTTGATCCCAAACTCATCACATCACTGATTGATTTTTCAGAAGGTCACATGACATATAATTGCAGATGCCAGACAGGATGGGAGTGCACAGCAAGGTAAGGGGGCTGATGCATCCAGAAAGCTGGCCAAGATGTGGTTATAAAAAATTGAGGATAAAAATGTCAGATAAGAGGTGAACATTGACATGTAAATGGTCTAATAACCCAATTATTAGCAAAAATAAATAGGGAAGATAATTGAGGTATAATTACTTTTACTTTCAATTAATTTAATTGTGGATCCCTTAACATTGATACCCCTTAATAATAATAAAATAATTTTAATACTTATTTTAATAATATAATTTTATATAATTTTATTATGAAATATAATATTAATTTATATAAATTAAATACATAGTTTTACACTCACTTTCAGGTCCAATAAGTTTACATAACATTTTCTGGGCTCCTGGTACAGCCTGGCTGACAGGTAGAAAAATGAATTCACTTCAAGAGCTTTTTGCAAAGCCCAAGTCTGATTTTGATAAAAAATACTTAATTATATTGTTGTGTTTGTTACTTAAACTCTTAGTTTCTCAGTTGATATATGTATTCATGGATGATTTTATTTTGTATTGGTACTTTCCATATAATTATGTTTTAATTTCAACATTTGATAGCTCTTGAAAACAAAAACTACAGTTAGATCAAAGTCTGACTTGACAAGTCTTAAGTGTGAGTTGGACATTTTAATTGAAAGCTTCAAATTAATGACATCACCATTGTGCACCCATCACTTTCAATTTACTGTTCTGGTGTGTCCTTATAACACCCCCTCTTTTTATAAGTTTTTTTAAAGATATATTTTTTGATTGCAATTTTTTGAATATTTTTTAATGTTTTTTTGATTGGTTTTTTATGTTATATATATATATATATATATCTTACCTCTTTTTTTGTTTCTGCTTTTCTTTCTTTTTTTAGAAGTTTTAAAAAATCATTTTTAATCATTTTTATATGTTTTTTTATTTGTTTTGAATTTGTTGCTGTTTTTTTGTTTTTATTTTCATGTTTTTTATGCTTTTTGATTGGTATTTGATTTGATGTGGATGATATATATGAGCACACGTTACATATGCACAGCATGGGATTTTAGTGGAATCACGAATTAGTGTGGGATTTAGGGTGAAATGAAAATTGCTAGTGGGGGCTGCTGCATCTAGCGACGCGCAGCCCCGTGTATTCAATGTGGAGTGAGTCGGGGTCAGTCAAGTCCCCGGTGCGAATGCCAGAAAATTATAGGAATTGATTCATTATGTAGATATATAGATAGATAGATAAACATAATATACAATATATATATATATGTTTTTTTGTGTTTTTATGTTTTTATTTTTTCATGTGTTTTTTTTTATTTTTATTTTTTTGACTGGTGTTTTTTGACTAGCTTTTGGTTTTTTCTTTTGTTTTATGTTTTTTATATATGTTTTTTATTTTTTATTGCTGTTTTTTCATTATTGAAGATATGAATAAGGTTTTTATTATTATTATTGTGGATTTGCATAGGGTTTTTTGATTGGTGTTTTTGACTTGTTATCCAATCGAGGTTTTTATTGTTGTTAATGTTATTTTTCACACAAATCACTATTCTAATTTTTCTTTAAAATATATAAAGATTTTTTTTTTAAATTGAAGTGATTATCAAGTTAACCCCCCCTTCCCTCTTTCTTCCCTCCATTTATAAATATCAAAAAGGATTATCTAATCCCATTACACGTTTAACTTTTGATAAAGTATGATCAGCTACACCCGAAGCTTTCTCTGCACTTTTAGAAATCACATCTTGAAGAAATCTCTCTTCAGTTTTTAACCTTTTAAAATTGTCTCTGAACACTTTCAAATGTTCATTAATAAGTTCTATCAGTTCTTTTTTCAAATCACCAGCCATCTTATTTTGAAACCTTCTAACAACTGAGTCAACTGGTAAATCGGACATTCCAGCATATATATTCAATAAATTACTGACACCTGGTCGTGAGATGGGATTATAAGTTAAAGAGGATGTCGAGTCAGTTACAGCTGCTTTGATCTTAGAAGCAACTTCTTCAGGCGAATCTGTTAGTAAGATTCGTGTGTTGGGATTAGGATGAGACTTGGACATTTTCAATTCCGGATTTCGTAAATTTAAAATTTTGGGCTGGCTAGCTACATAGATTTTATTTAAGTCATTGATATTAAAGAACATCAACATAAGGGTTGAAGATTAAAATTCCAAATTCAATCACCCCAACTCAAACTAAACCAAAATGAAAAGGAAGTGATAGTAAATAGTGATGTTGTTGGGACTAACTGACCATAAATGGGGGATGGGATTTGAAATATTGGGCTATATTGATGATTGAATGATTGGGCAATACTTCTGGTTAACTCCATGTGTTGTTCTTGATCGTCACCAACAGGCACGTGAGTTGTATTATAAAGTAAAATATCAGCAGCTTGTAAGACAGGATAAGCCAACAAGCCAAGTTTCAGATTTGAATCCACCTGAGAATCATCAGCGTGATCGGGTTTTTGAGTTTTTAGCGTATCGGTTAAGCGTGACTGTAATATTTCTCAAGAGTAATTAGAGACCGTGTAACGCGATAAAATTGTCTGCATGGATATCAAAGAACGGGAAGAAGAAGAAAAAAGAAAGAAAAAGACTCTCAACCTTCCAAGTTGTCATTCGCTGAAGACGACCAACAGATGTGACACAATTGAGAATCCAAGCCAACTCAGTATGGGCACGAATCTATACATTGTAGGGTGATGAGCAATGAATAATTGCAAAACAAAAAGAAGTAGGCGGAAGTATATATAGAGAAGGACGGACATGTTCTTGGTGAAACAGTGTACACTTTTCAGGGTCAAGACCAAGGGAAAGCAAAGTTATAAGCATGTCTCTCCGTTCTTTACGCAGGGCAGTTGGTTGTTGGGGAAGTGTAATAGCATGTAAACCGACAATTGAATAGAAAAGTTCAGTGTTAGTGTCTTTCTGAAGGGAGACCCAGTTTTTAATAGCTCCAAGATAGTTCCCAATCTATATAAAAGAGATTAAATAAGCAGGAGAAAGAGAGAAATGGAGGAAGCAAAATGATGATGAACATGTGGCACACCAGTCGGCTGGATGCCGGAGAACACCACACGGGAATGACGGAGTGTGTTGGCCATGAGACAAGTAATGGAGGCAGCTAAAGCAAAAAGTAATGGGCAAATGGAAAAATTCCAGTAGAAATATAAAGCAAAACTTTTTGTGAGACAAGATGAAATAAAGGATATTTGATTTAAATACTACACTAAAATTGCTTAATAAAAGTTTTCTGGTTGATTGCTTCAAAATTATAAATAAAAGAGAGATTTCGTTCATTATAGATTGTCAGTTAATCTTATGCAATATCCAGTGCTACATCAAATATTTACTCAAACTCTTCCAGATAATAACACAAACTCAATTGGAAGTACTTTATAATGATCAATATTAGAATATATAAAAGCTAAATCATTATACTTGTCAAATCCAACGGACTGGTAGTGATTCAAAGTGGAAATCCACTCTAAATCTCATAGAAAGTGAAGTCTTGAGACCTTTAGGAGATTTATCACCTAAAACTACCTTAGTATTTTATCACCATCATCTTCCTTATCGCTGCTTATATTGTTGCAATGTATGTATGTACAATATCTAAACTCTATGTGGTATTTACCACATAATTTTTATTGGGAGGAAACACTATATTGAATTTTGTATAAGTATTTAACGCCCATAAAATCCCTATTAATAATAATTACAAATTGTTAGTAACTTTTCCTCAAACTAGATTATAGCTTCTTTCTTCTTTGCTAATTATTTTTTTATTAATATCTGAATGTTAATTTCTTTCACTTTGTCACTTCTCCTAACTTATTTCTGTCTTATCTGCTAAAATTTAACGAAGAAAAGTGATAGAATGTATCTTTATAAATTTTTCATCAAGAAGAACAAGACTATTGCTACACTAGCGGTTGTCAAAGCTTGTGAAATCAGCAATTACAAAACAGCAATCAATTTTAACCATATCAATACTTAATCCATTTCCAATTCGTAAAGCACACAAGTTCCAGCACTGTGGCATTTCAAAATTGACATAGCCTTCTTTTTGCCACAAACCATTCCTTCTCAAAAAAAGTTGGTTTATATATATATTTAAAATAGCTTATTTCTTTCAAAATTTATAGGTTCGTTTTTAATGGCTAATCTGTGCAGAGATTCAACACCCTTATTGGTAACTTAAAATCTTTTTCCTTTTACTTTAGTCTCCATCCACTATGCAACAAAGTTGTTTTCATCTTTCCGATGTTCAGTCTAAGCTCTATCTCTTCTATTAAGTTTATCATATAAATTAGTTTTCTCATTTTAAATTTAAACAATCATTATATTAGTTACTCTCATATCTAAAAGTCTACTAGTGTCCTTATCTCATCTGCAATGTGTTTTCTCTATCTACAATTTGCCGTTAGTTTCCTAAGAGCTCATTTCTCATCTAAATATCTTTTCTCTACTGATAATTCACCATTACCTAGTATCAAGTGTCTCCTATTATTAGTCTATGTAAGAGTGGCTTACTAGTACTACTTTTTCCACCTATTTTGTTTTGCCACTCATATTAACTCATAACGTTCAAAGTCCTTTTTATCCTTTCTTTATCAGTTCCAAGTTCCAAGTCTTTCAAAGCCAATCAGTCCCTCAGTCCATTCTTATTCTAGCTTATTATAAATCTTTTTGTCTCATAGCCTTTTAATATGGGCTGAAATTAGTTATTAATTTAAGTGCTGCTTTGCCACCTTTTACACCCCCATTTTACTCTTTTCATTACTTGTATGTCCTTATACATTTTTTTTGAATTGAAGTTAAGTTAGCAACGCATTAGGGGGCTCTCGAGTGTTTTACTTTCTCTACTGTAAACTTTAGATTTTCTTACTCAATATCTACCAACAAAAGTTACCACACTAAAAAATGCAATGATAATTGGAAGAGAAAAAGATAAGAAAATGTTTTACAGCATTGAAAAAAAAAATTAATTAGAAAACATCATAAAATTTTCATAACAGATATAATTTTGAATATAGACAGTTATTTTCCTCGGAAAATGTTTAGTTTTTAGTAATGGTTCACCTGCCAGTGTGTTGTCTCTAAGTCCAGTGTCCAGGGACCAGATGAGTGCAATACTTAGTAGGAGGCTGGATTACACGAAGAGAGGGCATTTCTGAGAAAATCGAAGCTGTGAGAATGGAGTTAGAAGACGGTTTTGGAGGTCCAGGTGGAAATGAAAACTTGATCATTGGCTAATTGTCGATCGGAGGAGTAAAGTTTTTGGTAAAATTAAAGAGGGGGTGTCTATCCGCTTGGTTACTTTACCGGTCACGCAATAATAAGGCATTCATTCATTCATTCAAAACTCATTACTTCAAATCGAATCAAGCAAAGTTTGGCTGGTCATCATGTTCTTAAGTTTTACACTCAAGCCAAAAAAAATGCACCGATCTTGTATCCTAATAATTCTGGGGTTCTTCATCCCTAAATTTAAAATCTCATTAGTACATACTTTGTCAGGTAATATGCGCAATACATTCGATTCAATGTATAACAATAATTTTTTGCCATTCTGCCAAGGAAAAGAAAAATGTAAATAAAATAAAGAGAAGTTCTACATCAGGAGAAAGATTCTAGTCGGTTGAGCGTTTCAACCTTCTTTTGAAATAAGCCCAAAAGTCAATCTTGATAAATCCAGTGTTCAAATCGTCATTTTAACTTGAGATATGCCACTTGAAAGCATATCGCGTCCATGTGGTAGACTAGTTTCGTCATCCTTTGCAAGTGGTAGGCTATGAGCCAACATCATGAGGCTGATTCTTTCTGTGTGTTGCTAACTAACTAGTTTTCAAACGGTGTTCCGATACTTATAATTTGCATCTATATGGGTATTGTTATTAAATTTGGGGCATTGTATTTACTTCAATTTCAGCCATTTCGTTCAGTTTTCCATGTGCGCATTTTTACTCTATTTAAAGCCACCAATTCACGTTTTCTTTTTCAAAGTTCTTCCCAAATCGGATTAACTTACAGGAAAGAATTCTGTCATTATCCTTTGTGTAATCAAGACCCATCTGATTTCAATCTCCACCGAGTAGACTGAACTTGATACTGCTTTGCGAAAACACCTTTTATTTTATTCTATTCCTTCATTAATTTATCTAAATTTCTTTAATTCAATAATGTCTGCCGCACATTCTCGTTCTTCTTCCTACGTCACCCACCATGATGAGAATGATCATCTGATTGCTAACTCCGACCACGGCAATATCTTTCAAGTAATCAAATATAAACTTTCTAAATCAGTACGTCTGAATGGCATTATATAAATAAGACCACATTTTGGTGAACAAATTTTTTTAGCAGCTACTTAGGGGAAATCATTCTACAAATTCTTTGAGGTCACCTACGCAAGCAACGTCTCCCAAAATTAACCAATCATCTTCGTACTTGGACTCCTCTCTAAATAATAGCATTGCTGTATTTGACGAA
The DNA here is from genome assembly GCA_030280995.1 of Hemileia vastatrix. NCBI lineage: Eukaryota > Fungi > Basidiomycota > Pucciniomycetes > Pucciniales > Zaghouaniaceae > Hemileia > Hemileia vastatrix. The sequence continues at coordinate 7,294,197 of JASXTE010000001.1, read as the reverse complement.
AGCAACGGCAATCTTCTCAACTCCCCTAGTTCTATTCTTAATGACTCCTCTACCCTAGAATTATCCTCCAATATCTTTGATAGTGTATTGGCTTGTGCCTCGCAAGAAAGCTTCAGTGAAAGCAATACCTCCCCAATGTTCACGTCAACACCCACAGCGATTGCCAGTTCGTCTGATTTGACAGTTCTTAAACGATTCCCTAGCTCCAAGGCAAAAAGAAAAAAAATTGGGCCGCTTCACAATCTAGGTGTTGCTTCAACTTTGAGAGAAAAATCCTCGCGGGAACCTTCCTCCACCAGGAATCGCTCATTTAGAAAACGATCACAACCACGAGTGAAATCTGGTAAAGGCTCACATTTGGGAAACAATTCATCTTTGGGTTTGTCGAAAGACGATTGGGATTTTAGATGCCGGGGTGTTTCAAAGGAGGACCTGAATGAAGGTAAAACCGATTCTTTGGATGCTTCATTCGATAACTACCTTAACCCAACATTCAACTCACTCCCCACTCGAGCTTTGGGTTTAACGTCCAGGAAAACTCCCAATATTCCTCCCCGATGAATGCTTGAAGATGTCAGGAATAGTAAACGCAGTCCCTTAAGTCCTCCGCCTTTGACTCTACAAGACACCTGATACAAGAGGAAAGATATAGCTAAATGAAACGAAAGGCTTCGTCTAAGTGTAAACAATACCATCAAGGAAGACCAAAAGCTACCTGATCTCATTCAACCTTTTTATTTAAAAAAATATTACCTTAAAAACAAGGTTGAATGCACAAGCAAAAGGGGTAGAAAAAATGTCTTTTACCCTAGGTGGTAGTCTACACTTTCGTTGATCATTCAGGAACAGTATGTGCATGAAAACACTGCTAGATGCTTCCAATCCGCACAACAAAAGGCTTATCGCACATCCAATCTTTTGGGCATTATGATCATCTATTTTTTTCTCATCACCAATCTGTGGATCCATTTGCGACTGCACCGTGCACACTATTTTTCAACTGCCACGTCTCAATTAATATCATGATTATTCTAGTCTAGATTTTAACCTATCAATTATGGGGGAGGGGATGTAGATGTTGAAATAGCACATAGTCACAAATTATCAAAGAAATGAATATTTGTAGAACACTTATGAGCAACAAGATGATATGACAATAAAATAAAAGTCAATTTGCTCTTTTGAAAAAAAATTAAGAAGGGGGAAATAAAAATGAATAGAACATGCTAATTTTTAACTTTGAGTCATATGTATGTAAGCAATCGAATGATTTATTGGGTGCAGATCAAGTTTAATACGATGATATGATATTGGATATACGTGAAGGTTACACAACACTGCCTAGTGGAAAAATATTGGATTTAAGCCATAGCAAGCTGGGACGTCATATCCGGGAAAAATGACTTGGCTACAAAACCTAGACTTCATAGGACATAAAAATGCTTAGGTTTTTTTTAAACTTTGTCTTGGCTCATTGTTGGATAACAAATCAAAAACCCGAAATTCATGCACGACGTGTAAAATTTGTGATGTTTTCAATTTTTTCAGGTTCTTGTAGTTTGAGCTGTAGTCAATTTGTCCAACTGAAAAACTTCAGCTGCTTTGCTGATAATTACACGTCTGTCACTAACATTTCATTTTCGCTCAAAGGATTTACATTCAACCCAAAATAAAACTAGATTCATTTCAGAAAAAAGAAAAAAAAAAAAAAAAAAAAACCCACCAATTCTCTCAAGAAAGGCCTTTTTTTTTTTTTTTTTTTTTTTTTTTTTTCTTATTTTATTTTATTTTATTTTTTGAAATGAGTTTATTTTCCGGGTTCAGTGTGAAAAAAAAAAAAAAAAACTTTGTGCAAAGATGTAGTGTTGGTGGCAGACGTGCAGTTTCAGCGTGGCAGATGTGTGGTGAAAATCAAGTGGCGAAAAATATACAGCTATTTGGGAAAAGCTTGCTGTGTTTTTGCCTTCCACTCCCCACTAAAAACATGAGTTTAAGCCGCTTTTGGCGGGGGATGAGGGGCAAAAAAAGAGCAAGGTTTTCCCAAATAGCTGTATATAGAAACGTAGCTCTCAAACTGCAAGACGACTCAAAAGGTTGAAGCTTCTTCTCTTTTTACACGCCTTGGTCTTGCTTTTGGATCGATTCCAACATCTTTTAATAAATATCTTTATCCACATGAGATTCATGCATCTACTGTCCTTCCATTAAACACTTAGTCTGCTTTCTGAGCTTGTTGTGAAATATGTATTAAAGGTACCAAAGTTAACTGTTTATGGTAGGCCTCTAATGATGGATCACTTAAAAATTACACCGTCTATTATTTTCTTGGTTGGCTCAATAAAAGTGACATCAAATAGGTCAAGAATAGCTGAATCTACATCTTACCATTTTGACATCCAAATTCAACTACACATAACTCTTTAAGTTCCATCTTTGATCACTAGCCTGTGTAAGAAGGGTGGCACATGCTAATGTAGCTTCACACATGGATCAAGTTTGATGTAAAAATTGAATTAGAAAACATAGAACGAGTATTGTGCACCTTCTCAAATTCAGATTTATTTAGATAATCTTTAAAGAGGGCACTTTAATAGATCATCTGCTACAGATTTATGTTTGAATATATATGGTAGCATTAAAGTGATTCCACAAAGAACTTTGAAATCGCAAAATTGGACGAAACAATTGCTTATAAACTTTACATGAAAAGAAGAAAGTAAAAATATATATGTATATATATATAATCAATGAATTCTTGATGGCTTGTGAGCTTATATTTGAAGTCAGTCTCACAATAATTTTCCCACCTTTTTTATCTGAGTCAAGGTGAATTTGAACTTTTGTAATCAATGTGGCATTCATTAACCCAAGCAGCCCGCGCTATATCACCCTCTAACATGGGATTAGGATCAAAAAACCAACCCTCATGTTCCACCGCGTCCGATTTTTACATTCCACTTGGTTTGGTAAGCCTCTAGCTCTTCCTCCTGTTCACCATCCAAAGCATCATCAACACCATCACAACATTGGTGGTAATACCTAACAGTGGCATGAGCAACTCACTTTTGCTTTAAATGCCCCACTCAGCGATTTAATGATCCCAACAATGCCCTCCATGTTCATTTCTAGTTCTGGTAAAACATCCGCCACTGTCCGTTCTACTAAAACACCCCCCACCATTCGGAAACATTTCCGCTCTGGACTCTTCTCCTTCACTTTTCGTAACGTGCTAATGACAATTCTGTTCAACAAATTTCATCGGCAATACATGTATTAATTTGAGTACCAAAATGCATAACTTTCCAATAAACTTATGCTATATCATTCTCTAGCATTCTCATATACATTTTGTAAACTAACAACAGAAATATAACTTTTCACTTACGCATGTTCATCTCCATCTCGTTCCAACTCTGCTACTTTCGTCGCTATCGTCTGTAGTTCTTCTCTCAAACCTCGTACAGTTGAAACCAATTCTACAGGATCAAAAAAAAAAAAAAAGTAAAGTCAAAATTTACAATGCCAATTAACACTCCATAATTGTTACAATGCTAGGCATCCAGTTAAACAATTGGTCATGTGGAGCAAAAAGTCTTTAAAATAAATAAATAAAGTACCTTGATCAGAAGGCCTGGTTGAGGAGGTTGCGCTTGCCATTTTGAAGGGAAACTGCAATTCTTTAGGAGGTTTAATTAGATTATTGTTGAAAGCTAAGAAAGACGCTACCACCTTAGGTTAACTAAGACGTTGAAATAAAACAGTGAGACTTGACTAGTTTGTGGAGTGCAAGGTAGAGTGAAGAAATTCCAGGGAGATTAGATTACTTGGCACTTTATGATTGAGGTGCCTTTCAAGTTGACAGATATAGTTTAGTCCCAAGTGTGAATCTGCATGAGGCTCCCACTGCCCAAGATTATGTGATTCATGCAATATGCAACTGATCCTAGCTGATTATGCAATATTGAAGAAACTTTTTGAAAAATCCATGTGCCAAAGGCCAAAGAAGACATGAGAGTGGCAATTGTCAAACAGTGAGCAGTGGCATTTATAATCAAGTAGATAGATTGAGAGGATTGGGAAGAGGAGCTTCTAAAAGGGAATAATATTTTGGTGGAACACTGAAAAAGGACTAGGATCAAGAACTGTTTGTCAACATGATTTAAAGTGGAATGAAACATAAGCCCAAAATTAGTAAATGACCTAGCTGTTGAGTGCACAAGTGAGAATCAAGTATTGTTAGTGATATAAATTAGAGCATTACATTGACAACAAATAATCATTTACTTCACTCTCAAATTATACTTGCAGTAACAATCTTCTCAACAAAATCGTTTTTAACATGTCCCATCAGAAACTTCACAAATCTCCTTCCATCTCCTCTCCTCCTTCTTCCCATTCCTACTTCTCTTTGCCATACCTCTATCCTCTCCTTGTCATCCTCATCGCACTTCTCTTCACTCCTTACCCCCACTCCTTCATAACCCACTTTCTGTACCCTAATTTTCTTGCTATCTTCACCTTTGGGCCCCCTCTCAAACCTCTTGTTGATCCTGCTCGCCGTTTCCCCAACTCAACGGCTTCTTCAATTGTCAAAATTCCCTATCGAGGCGGCGGCTGGGGTATCATCGCTAACCGCCAGATTCATCCTGGGGAGCTGCTTTTCAAAGAACATCCCATTCTTCGTCTAAGACTCCACCGAAAGTCCATTCCAAATTCTCATAATATATTAGAGGATATCATCAATCATCTCAGTGACTATGAACGACAACAATTTTTCAACTTATCTAATTGTTGGTTGAATCGGTCTCATGAAGGTGTGGAGTTAAGTCCGCTGGCAGGAATTTTACAAGTTGTGTATCCATTTTCCCTCTTGTTTCATTTTCGTGTCATATTTATGTGCTCTTCATCTTGACTCATGAATATATTATGTATATTGCAGACTAACGCCCTCGATGCAGGAAATAATCACTTAGGTATCTTCTCAACCATTTCAAGGCTTAATCATGGATGTCTAGGTGCCGTTAATGCTCTTTACACATGGAGAGATAACTTAAAAGTCATGGTTGTCCATGCAGTAAAACCTATTCAAAAAGGTCTGCAAAATAATCCGCTGAAGATAAGAGTTTTTTAAAGGAAAAAATGGAGAGTAATAGTTGACTAGATCGGACATCCTTCAATCTTGAATATACAGGTGAAGAAATCTTGATCAATTATTATGACTCTAAACAACCAAGGGAAGAGAGATTGTTAGTATTTAATTCATATACACATTTTTCTGTCTGCAGCATTGTTGATTGATGCATTTTTTATTGTGCGGGGGGTTCGGCCAGGTTATATTTATCGGTCTTGTATGGCTTTATATGTACTTGCTCGGCTTGCTCAAGAGATCACTTCGAGTCCTTAATATCGGATGGTAGAATCAGTCAAATTAACTCATTGAAAGGTAGATTGAGCAATTGGCCTACAGGTGCCATATCAGGTGCTCAAGCAATCCAAATGATTGAAACGGTGCTCGCGCTAATGGATGAAGAAGAAATGAAGTATGAGTAAGAATGGTGGTTTTTTTCTTGGGTTTTTTTTTTGAAAAATTAAACTGAATGAATGAATGAATTTTAAAATCGAAAGACGAGCACAATTATATGCTGATGCAGCACACATTTCTAGCGCTCATTCAGAGTGAGCCACAAACACATATCAATATAAATTTCTTTTTTATCATTCAACAGGGGTCGAAAATCTTGTGACTTAGTATTGATAATCTTACCCTCCTTCTCTCCCTTCCTTTGCATATATTTTATATTTTTCAGCTTTATGTCTACTAAATACTATGCAACTCGAGCATTTCAAGCTTATACAATCGAATCAGGACCCGATAGTATTGAAACTGCGGTAGCTCATCAACTTAGTCGGAATCCTACTGCTTCATCGGTTTGGGCTTCAAAATCTTATGAAATTGTCAGGCCCCAATCTTCATCATCACCATCAGCAGCAGCAGCAGCACAAGTATCGTAGGTATGCATCCAATTTATTTTGCTTGTATATCATTACTTTTTTTAAAATCTTTTTTTATATATCTTGTGTTGATTATTACATATATTTACAAAATAAAAAAATAGTAGCTACTGTTTATTTATATCCATCATTCATAGTAAAAATTCACTACATCTTAACCCAAAAATATAAAATAATCCACCAGGAAAAAAATGTTGGCACCTGCTAACAGGTGCCTCCCCCCAATTGAACTACCATAGTTCAGTCAAGGGTGGGATCCTGCTAGCAGGTGCCAGCTTTCTTTTTTCTGATGATCTCTTCTAATAAAATACTATAGAGACCTTGAAATTGGTGTCGAAGATTCTCGCCCCTCTCCGCCTATTTTGATACCCACTATTGGGTATATATATTTCATACAATCTCACCCGACTGGTGGCATGAAGGGAAAGCATAGCGACTGTGTAAATACAAAATGGATGAGAAGCATAGATGATGGGTCACAAGAGCAATGAGACCGCTATTGGGTAGATCATACTTATACTTAATGTGTTGTGTAGGGGGGCAAGAGTGGAAAATGTCTTCAAGAGGACGCAAGGTTTTAAGAATTAGCAGTATTTCTACCCAACCAGTGTACCAGAAAGGAGTTAGATACTCTGAATCCACCACTTGTCTATTTTCCCGCCAATAATTAGATGAATTTAAAAACACATGTGGATTTAAGTACAATTAAAATCCTCAAATTTCATGGCTAGCAAGTAAAGTTGCCTATATCTGTATACTTTTTTTCCACTTACATAAAAAATGCAAGTTTAGGGACAATTAGACTATATAAACATATCAACATATTCTGATCCTAGTGTCAATCCCAAAAGGCTTGCGATTTAGTTGCCTCTCATCCCCCCTCAAAAGTATAGGTCAGCTGACCTCAACTTATGATTTTGGCGGGAGATGAGAGGCAAGACAACGGCAAGCTTTTTGAGTTTAGCAGTATGGCTTGATCAGAGAGCATTATCTTATATGTTAGTGAAGGGTTAATGGGAATTCAAGCAGGATTCATGTGAAATGTGCAGCAGTGTTGATTTTCGATCACATGTCAACATTTGATCGAAAGGGTGAATTGGGGATTGGGCAAGGGCATATGCATACACAGAGCACTATGCATGGTCGCACTTAAGCCCAACCAAAAATTTTGTCGCCAGGACGTCGGACAGCCAGCGAGAAATGTCGACCATGACAGAAAACTCCTCTCTTCCTCACCCACCTCAGCCTCTCAAAAGAGCAAGATTTGCTGATGAAAATGAAGAATCTTTTGTTACTTCCTCTCCTCGCAAATTCCTTCTCAACTCCCATAGAAAACCCGTCAAGGCGATCAAATCCGCCCTCCGAAAAACTTCTATCCCCCAGTTTAATCATCCAAATGAAAAAAACTTTCATCCCCTACTTGGTTGGTCTCATCCCTTCCATTCTATTGACAGAATATCTGCACACAATCATATATCTTATTTTATCGCGTGCATTCTAAAATTCATTCACAGATGCCTCTTCTCCTGCAGCAAATCATCCACTCGTCAGAGAGGCGTTTGCAGAGCACCAAAAAGTATACTTTTCTAAATTCTTCTTCCTATCCTCCTTCAATCAAAACTCACATATTTTGCATTCTTTAAGGGAAACACCGCTCAATATAATCAGTTGGTCGAACAATTTAAATATTTGGCCTTGCCGTCTAATTCAGTTGCCTTCGATTTTATTCCCACCACGATCGACCATATACATTCATGGCTTGTTGAACTTTCCTCCATGGTCTCTCTGCTTGATAAATCACATTCAACTCTCGTCAATGCCGTCGTTAGCTTACCTTGGACAGTACTTGATGGTCGATTTGCCACTAGCTATTGCCGCTTCGTTATGGCTTTGGTGAGCGCTAGGTGTGAATGGACTCAATTGGTGATCGAAAAATTGGTTCAAGGATTTCATTACCGTAGGCCATTTTTCCTCATCTTTTTATTTTTAATTTTTTGTTGTATACTCAGTTCGCCTTTCGTGGTCGACCTGATAAACATTTCAATTATGTTTCTTCAGGTCTTTTTGTTCCTGAGACTCGGACCCTTTGTGGACTCCAAACTGACATTACACGGAAGGAAATATACAACCAGATTCATTCACTTATTCATTCCCTTCTCGTTCTGGTTCCCACTCTTCCTGCAATACTGTGGCCGGTTCTTAATGCTCAGATCCCAACAAAAAGGGAGGCTACTAATTGTCATGTTTGCTATTTATCAAACATTCTTCAAATCATGCGGTATTGTCCTGAATTGCGTGAAAACATCTTGAAATCTGTGATTGAGACTGCTGTTCAATTGGACGTTGAAATTCAAGTAGAAGTAGAAGATTGGGAAGATGATGAAGGTGTCCTTGACAATAGCATTTTCGGCAAAAATATAAATGCTGTATTTGGTCAGCCTTGGACCTTTGAAGAAGCGGATGAAGTAGATGAAGAGGATGATCTTTGTGAAGAAGTCGATATTGATGATGTTAGTTCAGATGAAGATAATGATGAATGTGATGAGGAAGATTCTAGGGTTGGACCCGCTCCAGAAGTTCTTCGAAGAGTTCAACTGATGGCTGCAAAGTTGGATGCGATCTTGCGCTGCATATTTGATATCTTGCAGCAGTTGAACGCCGCTCTTTCTCCCCCTCATTTTTCTTCTTCACCTACAGCTTCGGCTTCCTCCGAAATTTCAACACAAGATAGCACAACAGAACCTGATCTTGGCCAACCTTTGAGAGAAATGTTATTCAGTATTCTTATGAATATCTTTGAAACGACCATTCTAACAACTCATAGAACTCGACACACTCAATTTATCTTGTTTTGGTATGCCTCTTTACATTCGTCATTCACCGATCAACTGCTGGCAATGCTGGTGGAAAGAGCTCTTTATCAGGAATCATTGTCAATATTGCATCGATTGGCAGCTACAGGTTATATAGCTAGTCTAGTCAGCAGGGCTATGTACATTGATCGGTCCATAGCTAGGCATGTAGTTGCACTATTGTGCGCTAGACTAGAAGCTGATTTGGAAAGCTTCGCAAGTGGAGAACATCCAGGAAATGCCTACGCGGTCTGGTACGCTATCGCTCAAGCCGTCTTTTACATATTTTGTTTCAGGTGGAGAGATTTCTTAGAAAACGAAGAAGATGTAGCTTCAGAATTGGAAGTGTCCTTTGATGAGGAAGATGATTGGATGGACCAACAAAAGATTTCTAGATGGTTTCTTCCTTTGAAAGTTTTGGAGCGCATTATATGCTCACATCTTAATCCTCTCAAAGTAAGTTTTGAGCCATTTTATGTAAAATCAGCCTAAACTCTAGAGTTGTTATCAACAGATGGGGTATATTTTTAATGTCTTCCTGTTTTTTCAGGCTTGTGCACCTACTGTCGTGTCTCAATTTGCAAAAATCTCTCAGCAAACCGACTTTCTGTACTGCTATGCAATCATCCAAGCCAATGAACGCTCTTTACCCAGTTCCAACTTGGTTCCCTCGATCATATCCTCCAGATCCGCTCCACCAGGTTCTGGCTCTTCCACTTTAACTCTTCCACCTCCCATAGCCAATCCAACCGTGCAGAAGGTTTTGGCGGAGTCAAAAATGGACTCGTTTTTCCCATTTGATCCTTACCGGCTACCTCTCACGATGCCTTATCTTGAAATGATTTATCGAACCTGGGAAGGAGGACCGAATGATGTTTTGGAGGGAGATGATGATGATGATGATCATAATGAAGATTCTAATGTGATAGAAGAGAGAAGTATCAACGACGATGACAGCAATGATGAACCAGATGAAAATATTTGTTTCCTCAGTAGTGGGTCAAGTGCCAGTGCGGTTGACCCAATGCCGATAACGGCGAATAAACCAGATTCTCGGTTAGAGACTGAATTTGCTAGTTTTAGTATTTCGCCGGTTGGACTTCATCCTGGGTTTGGGAATCAACAGCTTTTATCGCCTATGGGATAGTTGATTAGTTAAATCATTTGGGCTTTCTCTCTGGCATTCGATCATATTATTACGTTAAATAATCTATTTTTTTATCAATAAAAAAGCAGTAGCTATGTATCGGCTTATAATCTGCAACGATAAAGATAGGTTGTTATATTAATATATCCATACCTATGCATTTTAATTTATATAAACAACAATTGTAGTACACTCTGAGTTTTTTTTTGTTACGCAAGTTAGTTTTTTTTTCTAAAATCGTTCGTTTTGAGCGAAAATTATTTTGTATTTGTTTTTTTGTGTTTTTTTATCATTATCTTTTCCTTCTTTTCGGTTTGATAATGCGGGTGTACGTGCTAGAAGTAGATTGGGGGGGGGACTACTTTATTCCGTCAACTTTGATTTTTGGAGGGGGGAGGTTATCATAAAAAATAGGTATTTGACTATTTTTTTCTTTCAAAATACGGGCTTCTTATATATGCAGAAAAACTCTAATTATCTTTATGTCTTTTCAGATATAAACGTTTTTTGTGGGGTTATGGAAGTGTAGTGAGATTAAGAGTTGATGATGAAGAGAGGAGAGGAGGTTTATATATGTTATGATAAAAGAAAGGGCAGTATCAAAAGTTTTTATAAAGGATATGATTATTTGGTTGGGGTGCTTTTTATTTTTGTCATTTGGCTCTGTGGTTATTATTCCTGCTTATGACGTATTACTCCTAGTGGTATAGTTGAACAAAAGAAATCAGATTTAGTCATTAAAAAACTAGTAATTGAGTCTCAAAACAAAATTTTCTTATTTTATTTTTTAATAATTGGTACCATCAATGATCCGAAGAATAAATTAATTGACTACAGATTTATGTACACTTATGGAAGAAGAGAGGTTGGTTAGAAGTCTCCTTAGTCTAAAATGTTGGAAAGTATTCATTGCATTTGTATCTTTCTTTATTTTTTTATTTTTAATTTCATACAATCTCACCCAGCAAGGGGCATGAAGGACCGCTACTCAATGACCACTACTTAAGGCTAAATACATGTGGGGGGAGGCAACATATTTATAAGAGGAACTGGGCAATGAAAGTTAACATGTGAGGGGAAGATTATTAGGGAATCTGTTTGTTGATATCAAGAAATTGGCAACTTCAGAAATATTAGGGGATGGTGAAAGTAAAGAGGATGTTTTGAAAGGGATTTTGTATAGTTTGGCTAAATGGGTTAGTTTGGATCTTTCCGCTGCGTGTGCTGGGCAAAAAAGGAGGAGGTGTTCTGGGGTGTCTTTATTGTTGGGACCGCAGGTAGGGCACATTGGTGATTCCACTATTTTGAAGCGGTAGAGGTAGTTATTAAGAGGGCAGTGCCCTAAGCGGCATTGGGCATTACATTTGTATTTAGTGAGTTTAGTACTACATATGAATGGATCACATGATGACGATAAAAATTTAGGGTTGCTTTAGGGTATGAATCCCCCAACAGTCCCAAAATCCTATTCAGAGTGAGATTTTGGAGCAGTATCTTAAAGTATCTACAGCCATGTTGGTTAATGGCATTGGTAAGCATGTTTTAATGAAAAATGAAGGAATATTCATCAGTTGTTGATGTAATGACCCTCATTAACAATTTTTTTCTGTAGTCACCTTTGGAGTTGTGCAAAGTTACTCATGATGTGGCTGCTCATTCTGCAAGTCATAATTCCATCTTCCATCTTCCAGTTTTTTTTTTTTTTTTCAGAACTCAACTTGGTTATTGAACACATAAATGTGTCTTTTGTTGTTTATTCTTTTTTTTAGTCTCATTACACAGTAATAGTCACTAAATATCACCACTAAACAACAACATTATATTTTTATCACCTCACACTCAAATATACATTTACAACATCATTCGCCAGGGGAAAAGGGGAGGGGGAGTTATGTAACCTTGTTCAATCCCAGCTTGGACATAGTTAGAAGGTGGTTGGAAAATCAATTTCGCCTATGTGTGCCTTTGTGCACAACCAATGTCAGCCAGGCTATTCCAGGAGTCCAGTAAATGATATATAAATTATAAAACTTTAAAGAGTGGGTAAGACTTGTATTTAATGAATATAACTTAATATTTTATTGCATAATGAAATTATATAAGAATTTTATTATATACAAGTGTTACATTAAATTTATTGGTTATATATATTTTTATATATACAATTAAATTGAGCATAATATAATATATTCTACAAATAATGGCGCATTTTTATGTATTTAATACTTATAAATTTATATTTAATTAATTAAAAAACATATATTATAATTACAAGTGTAAATTTGATTTATAATATATTTAAATTAATTACTTAAATTTATATATTAAATAATACCTCTCATATGATACTAAACAATAATTAAGGACGCTTCTTTTGACCCTTAATTGTGTTAGAAAAAACAAATAAATTAATTTGGACTAAATTGAGATTAATTGCTTGTTTTGTTGCGTCAAATTATTTTTTGTTTCACTTAAAATATCCTTTAATCAGAATGTACCATCTGTTGGGAATTATATTTCTCATAGTTCCTATGTTTCCAATCTTGTTTAGTTATTCACTATTGTCACTTACTGATTTGGGAATTAATGGCGGGGAAATTGGATTCTTAATTGGGCTTTTAATTATTTGTTTCATGTTTTTCTCTATATTGTTATGTTTCATTTACTCTTTTGATATGTTTGTTTTATTCCATTCTAATCATTGTATTTACAAATATAGTAGCGCTTCAGAGGACCCATTGCCTATAAAAGGGCCTTGGATAATCCCCTGTAGCCTTATCACTTATTACACACTCAACAATTTAAAGATAAATTTATTACGCTTATTATTATTTTTATTAGTATTAGATTCTAATTAAAAATTCTAAATAACAATTTAAAGGTTGCCTTAAGTCTGATAGTAATTATATTGTTTGCCGCGCAGAAACTCTTACTTAAATAATATTAATATTAATAAAACCAATTTTGTTGTCACCTCTCAAATCACTCGTCGTTGCTTTCTCTCAAATAAATCAAATAATCTCAATTGTTTTTATTTCTTTTATTTCTAAACTACTATCTCCTTCTTGTCCTCCTCTCTTTTCTTCCCTCTTATCTTATCTCTTCTAGACGACTGACCGACAACTGAGGGCCTTTCCAAACGACGACGACGAACGACAAAACGCACGGACCACCTAGCAAAACGAAACTTTTGCCGCGACTGTGTTTCGAACTTGGGTTCGACATCTTAGGTTTATATAATATTGATTTTTATATTATTTTGAAGTGATTTTTCGATCACTATAGTAAGTTCACCTTTGCGCCTCTCACTCATATTACTATATTTTTATTGCAATAACAGTGATTGTGGCTTAATTGCTGATTCACTGAGTGTAAGTGTTCAATTTTAAAAAATTTTTTTTTTCCTAGTTGACCATTATAGAGTGTTAAATCCTCTTAGTCCTAGAAGAATTGACATTATTATTAATACAAATTGAATTATTAATTTAATTTTTTTTTTATTATTAATTATTGTTAATTTTGGTTGACTTAAAAGTACATTGTGCTTAGTCCCAATATATTGCCATATTTAATATTTATAATTAATTGGTTGAATTAACTTACTTGTTATTCCCAATTTAAACTTGCAATCCATTTTTTTTTTAAAAAATTAATTTTTTAATTATTACTTTATATTGAAAATTATTTTTTCTGTAATTTAATTAATTAAAAAATTTTTTTATATTATTTGGAGCAATTATTGACTAACTTTGATTATTTTTTTATAAAGTACAAAGTAAAATATAAATCTTCCCACTAGTATGTCCAACAATTTGGCAGAAAAAATGGATAACATGCAAGTGGATGAGATAGAAATTGACTATGATGCTGACACTGTAAGTTCTTCTAAAGTTGGTCATAAAAAATCTTATGCTAACACAAAAAATTCACATACTGCAGGATGTGGAAATGACAGGAAATGCAAACAAACCAAACCCCCTTCCCCCAGTACCACAGAAGGAAGTAAAGCCTCTAGTGCCTCAAGAAGGTCTTCCAAAAGGCTTCAAAATAAAAAAGCTTCCTCTGCCACAACAAATCAGCAACCTATCCAGTCATATAAAAGAGTTGAAGACAGAAAATATGACGTACAAAGCAAAGGTAGACACATTGTGGGATCAGGTCCAAGAACTCAGGAACCAAATTCAGGCCCAGGCCCCTCCTCAATTGCCTCCCAATCAGCTTCAATTTCAGGCTCAACCTTCACAGCCACCCAGCTCAACCATCCAAAATCCAAATACTATGGAAGTAGAGCAATGGAAATGGGATTATCTAATGAGTCACTACCAACAGAATGTGCAACACCCTCCTCATCATCAGCCTGGCCCATCCAGAACACCCAATTTCCATCCACCTCCTCATCCCTACCAACAAAGCAGGAGAAAGAAGGCCCAAGCACAATCCCAAACCCAGTCCCAGGGGAAGTTTCCTCCTCTGCCATGGTAAGTAATTTGGTTGATAGTCACTTGGGTATGTTTTCTAATAAATCTTCTTCTGCAGGTAATATTATTGAACATGGTGAAAGAACAGTTAAACCTGTTAAAAGACAGCTTCCTGTAACTAGTAGCCCTATTGATGTAATTAGCAAATTGTCATTTGATGAACCTTTACATTTAACTTCTACATCTTTAATTAATCCTTCTCTTGCAATTAAAAATGATTCTGTTCCCCCTGAAATCTATACCTTAATTGAAAAAACTTCTGAGGAAATATTGAAAGATACCCTTGATTTTAATATTGTGAAAGACAAACATGTGAGAGATGTGTTAATCCATGAAAATGATAGATTAAATAATTTACACTTGCAATGTAAAGTGAGTTCTTCTGTACAAGATACAGCTTATTTAAAAATCAAAGAAACCTTGAATATTGTTCTTAGTCAACAAAAACAAATAAGAAGTGACCATAGAGCTATCTCAGATAGAAATATCAGTCTACATAAGACCTTGAGTGAATTGAAACCCCTTATTGAGGAAAATTATTCATTCAAAAATGAAATAAAATCTCTGCAAAATGAGTTTAAGAAGCTAAAAAATGATTTCCATGCACTAAGTACCAAGCACTCAGTTTCTGAGGACAGAAATGTTCTATCTCTTGCAAAAGTAAATGACCAGATGTCTGAAATTCCAAGAATAAGAAACTATGTGTCTGACCTACAGGAAAAGTTCTCAACCTTATCCATCAATAATGAATTAAATGAGATTTCTGCAAATAAGCTGCATAAAAATAAAGGGAAAAAACCTGAACAAAGTTCATCCTTTCTTCCTCATATTTCAACCATTAAACAAACTGACAATGAGTCTGTAAAATCTTTTGCTACTAGCAAAAAATCTTGTGATGGTCATGCACCAGCTGTTTCTGTAAATAATGAAATTTCTGAACACCTGGCTAAACTTCAGGAATTATTACTAATGAATAATTCAAACCAAAAAGTGGACCATCCCAGTAGTCAGAAAAATTGGCCTAAGTTAGACCAATATCCTACCTTTGATGGTGATTCTTCCTCTGATTGGCAACACTTTATCCAAAGAATTGATAATTTAAAGAGATCTTATAAACTACCTGATGAGGAAATTGTTTCTAAGCTAATTTCTTTATTTTCCAATGTAGCCTTGATGTGGTATGAATCTGTCCTCTTAGATAACAATCATTATACATGGAATGATTGGAAATCCTTGATTGAGAATCAGTTTGGTGGTTCAAAATTCAGGTTAGCTCAGCAAAGACTGTATGAGAATACTAGATATGTATCCTCCTCTGTTGAAAAGCCCATTGTTTTTCTGATGAAAATAACTAAAATCCTTAGAGCAATTGATCCAAAGATGGATTATGATATTTGGAGAGATAAAATCTTGTATAAATTACCAAATTCTCTTAGGGATTTGATTGTTGCTAGAACTGAGCATGTAAGGGAAAATTCTTCTTTCATTAATATCTGTAATGAAGTACTACTCAACCATAGATATGAACCAAAGAATTACCTTAGTAATCTTATAATGATCAGAATAAACCTTCTATAAAGCTCCCAGAAAAATCTGGTAAACCCTCTGCCCCAGTTGCACCTAAAAAATATGCAACAAATACTTGTTATAAATGTAACAAACCGTGGCAGAAAGGTCATGTTTGTGACAAGAAAATTCATCTTGTTGAACAAAATGAAGACACTGATGAAGTTGAACTTGATGTCAATAATTCTTCCAGTGACTGTGAAAGTAATATCTCCTATGACAATGAATCTGTTAAAGATGTTTTAATGTTGGAACATGATGTCCATTATTTAAATAATATATCTGAAGATTGTGTATTGAATTTATCTTCAGTAGAAAATGCTGAGATAATTAAAGATATTACTAACAATTCTATTCCCATATCCCCTTTAAAGGCACCTGTTATCATTAATGGTAAAAATGTTGATGTAGTTCTTGATTCTGGTGCTGGAGGAAGTGTAGTATCTGAAAAAGCTTTGGCTTCAGTGGATAAGGAATATTTAAGTAAATTATTGCCTATAACTTCTGAAAAATGGAGAGGGTATGGTTCTACCTTATTTCCTATTGGCAAATACAAAACCTCTGTATTCTTCAAATATAATGGTGGTTTTGTCAGAGCTATATGTGAGTTTGTTGTCATGAAAAATGATAATTTGAGCAATTGGTTTATTATGGGAAATGATATTTTAACCATGTTTGGTGTGAAACTAGACCCAGCAAATAATTGCTTTACCTTAGGAATGAATGGGAAAAGAAAATTCAAAATTTCTTCTCCTAAACCTTCTGGGCATTTGTTGAAATCTTGTAACTCACTGACCCAATGTAAAGGTAGAACAACAACTGAAATGGATGATTTATTACATGAAATAAATACCGCTTCTTTTGGTGATCATTTGACTAATGAACAAAAGGATTCTATTGTTGCCTCTATTACCTCTTTCCCTATGGCTTTTGCTCATGGTTCTCATGTCTTGGGAATTGTTCAGGAAGAGATGAAAATTACCTTATCCTGTAATTTGAGTGATATTCCTCCTTCCCTTAAGAAAAAACCATATCCTGCTTCTCCATCAAAAAGAAAAGATATTGAAGATAATATTGAAACATTATTGAAAATGAATATCATTGAGAAAGTGAATGTCACCCCCAAATATTGTGTCATCTCCCCAGTCTTGATTTCATATGAAAAAGATAAAGCTAGATTATGTGGAGATTACAGAGCTTTAAATACTTATACTGTTGATGATATTTATCCTTTACCCAGAATTAATTCAATACATGCTACCTTGCAAGGTGCAAAATTTATTAGTTGTCTGGATGGTAATAAAGGTTATCATCAAGTTCCAGTTGAGAAAAATTCTCAAAATTTTTTGCTTATTGCTACTCATATGGGAATATATAAGTATGTTAGGATGCCATTTGGCCCTAAAAATGCTCCTTCAGTTTTCCAGAAAGTCATGGATAACACTTTCCATCAAGAAATTATTGAAGGTTGGCTCATGGTTTATATTGATGATATTATTGTTTTTTCTAAAACTTTTGATGAACATATGATTCACTTAAATAGAGTTTTCCAAAAAATGGATGAAATCAATATGACCTTATCTTTAAAAAAGTGTAAATTTGGTTTTCAATCTTTGAAAGTCCTTGGCCATGTTGTGTCAGGCTTACAAATTTGTGTAGACCATAATAAAGTTGCTGCCATTCAAAATGTGAAAGCACCAACTTCTGTAAGAGAAATCCAAAGTTTTTTGGGTATGTGTGGCTATTATAGACAATATATTAAAAATTATCAGGTCATAGCCTTACCTCTTACAAAACTAACCAGAAAAGATGTTGCTTTTCTCTGGAATAATGACTGTCAGAAAGCTTTTAATACATTGAAGAGTTGATTAATGACAGCCCCTATATTGGCTCTTCCAGATTTTAACAAGCCATTTGTACTTTATACAGATGCTAGCTTTATTGGTCTGGGTGCTGCCCTTCACCAAAAGCAAATTATTAATGATAAATCCTCAGAGGTTGTAATTTGTTATATTTCAAGAACCTTAAGAAATAGTGAATTAAAATATGGTGCCACTCAATTGGAGTGCTTAGCAGTTGTTTGGGCTCTTGAGAAACTTCATTACTACTTGGATGACCAAAAATTTGAGTTGGTAACTGACTGTAGTGCTGTAAAATCTCTCTTAAACCTCAAAACACCTAACAGACATATGTTCAGGTGGCAACTTGCTGTTCAGGAATACAGAGGAAGGATGACTATTATCCATAGAGCTGGAAATGTTCACTCTAATGTTGATATGCTCTCCAGATTGCCTCTGCCAAATAATGACTCCAATCCTGCTTATGTACCTGAAGATGATACTGTTCATATACATGGTATATTTATAGTTTATATGGAAGAAGAGTTATTACAGTTAATACTGGATTCATATGATAAAGATTCTGACTTAAATAAATTAGTTACTATTTTGAATGATCCTAAGAATGCTTCAATTCAAGCATTAATAAAAACTCTTCCTGCAAAGTACCAAAATGCTTTAAATAAAGGAAAGTTTTCTATTGAAGATGGTTATATATATTATAGAAGGAAGCTTACCAATGTAATTGTTATTCCTCCTTCAATGAAAGAAACTATCCTCAAACTTTGTCATGATGACATATTAGCTGGACATTTTGATCTTGAAAAAACATTGATTAGAATCAAAAACACTGCATGGTGGGCTAATATGTCTGAAGACACAAAATTATATGTTGAATCTTGTGATTCCTGCCAAAAATCTAAAAGGTTAACAGGTAAGAGAGCAGGGTTATTACAACATATTGAAGCACCTAGTGCTCCCTGGCAAATCATTAATATGGATTTTGTCACTGGTCTTCCTGTTGCAGGTAAAGACAGCTTTAACTCTTGTTGGGTAATAGTTGATAGATTCACAAAAATGTGCAAATTTATTCCAACCCACAAAGATGTATCCACCAAGGAATTAGCTTTCTTATGGTGGTCTTACATGTTTAATATTATTGGTTTTCCAAAAGCCATTATCTCTGATAGGGATCCAAAATTCACTTCTGAGTTTTGGACCTCTTTGATGGATATTTGTGGCTGTGAGTTAAAATTGTCTACAGCTCACCATCCTCAGACTGATGGTCTAGCTGAAAGAATGATTCAAACTCTGGAAGATATGATTAGAAGGTATTGTGCCTTTGGTTTAGAATATAAAGACAATGACAGATTTACTCATGATTGGGTCACTCTTTTGCCTGGTCTTGAATTTGCATATAATAGCACTGTTCATTCTGTCACTGAGAAAAAGCCTTTTGAGCTTTGGTTAGGTTATGTCCCAAACACTCCTGCTCAGATTCTCAATAATAAATTACCTAAGTTGGAACTACACCCTGGTGTAAAATCTTTTATGCAAATGCAACAGCTATGCAGAAAACATGCTCAGAGTTGTATTGATAAAGCATTTGAATATGAAAAGAAAAGATGGGATAAATCCCATAAAGAATACACATTTAACAAGGGTGATGAAGTGTTGATCTCTACTGTCCATTTCAATTTACAAGGTAACCACAAATTAAAAGATCCTTTTGTAGGACCATTTGTTGTTAAAAGAATGGTTGGTGATAATGCAGTAGAAGTTGTATTGTATTCTCCATATGATAGGAAACATCCTGTCTTTCCCATTTCTTTACTTAAACCTTATACTTCCAACAGTGACTTATTTCCAAAAAGAAGAGGAAGACCTAAGAAGAACCCTCAGGAAGTCACAGAAACAGCAGAAATTGATAAAATTCTCAATGATAGAATTATCACTTCTGAAAGAGGTACTGAATATTTATTGAGATATAAGAACAAATCATCTGAACATGATGCATGGATACCTGGCAAAGAAATTTCAAATCTGCCTGCTCTGTTGAAAAAATACAAAAAGAAAAAATCTTAGCATTTTTTTTTATTGTTTTTTTAGAGTGAGGGAGTGTCAGCCAGGCTATTCCAGGAGTCCAGTAAATGATATATAAATTATAAAACTTTAAAGAGTGGGTAAGACTTGTATTTAATGAATATAACTAAATATTTTATTGCATAATGAAATTATATAAGAATTTTATTATATACAAGTGTTACATTAAATTTATTGGTTATATATATTTTTATATATACAATTAAATTGAGCATAATATAATATATTCTACAAATAATGGCGCATTTTTATGTATTTAATAATTATAAATTTATATTTAATTAATTAAAAAACATATATTATAATTACAAGTGTAAATTTGATTTATAATATATTTAAATTAATTACTTAAATTTATATATTAAATAATACCTCTCATATGATACTAAACAATAATTAAGGACACTTCTTTTGACCCTTAATTGTGTTAGAAAAAACAAATAAATTAATTTGGAATAAATTGAGATTAATTGCTTGTTTTGTTGCGTCAAATTATTTTTTGTTTCACTTAAAATATCCTTTAATCAGAATGTACCATCTGTTGGGAATTATATTTCTCATAGTTCCTATGTTTCCAATCTTGTTTAGTTATTCACTATTGTCACTTACTGATTTGGGAATTAATGGCGGGGAAATTGGATTCTTAATTGGGCTTTTAATTATTTGTTTCATGTTTTTCTCTATATTGTTATGTTTCATTTACTCTTTTGATATGTTTGTTTTATTCCATTCTAATCATTGTATTTACAAATATAGTAGCGCTTCAGAGGACCCATTGCCTATAAAAGGGCCTTGGATAATCCCCTGTAGCCTTATCACTTATTACACACTCAACAATTTAAAGATAAATTTATTACGCTTATTATTATTTTTATTAGTATTAGATTCTAATTAAAAATTCTAAATAACAATTTAAAGGTTGCCTTAAGTCTGATAGTAATTATATTGTTTGCCGCGCAGAAACTCTTACTTAAATAATATTAATATTAATAAAACCAATTTTGTTGTCACCTCTCAAATCACTCGTCGTTGCTTTCTCTCAAATAAATCAAATAATCTCAATTGTTTTTATTTCTTTTATTTCTAAACTACTATCTCCTTCTTGTCCTCCTCTCTTTTCTTCCCTCTTATCTTATCTCTTCTAGACGACTGACCGACAACCAAGCTCAAACTGGGTTCAATAAGTGGATCAACAACTGATCTAACATGTGATCATTGAGGGGACTTTCTAGAAAGTCTCTCCTAAACTTCCCCTGGTGACTATGTCTCCCAGTTCTAAGGAAAAAACACTCACCAAAGTAGATCCAACAGGAAGAAGAACTTTTGGATTACAATCAGTGAGAAGCGTAAATTTTGTACAAATCAGACAGTTGAAATGTTTCATAGGAAGCTTGAAGCACACTTTTGTCAATACTCCACAATTCATTACTGGGACCGTGAAAAAATCAGAATAAGGTACAAAAATTCATTATATTCCACTTTAATAAAACTTAATCCTACTGTATATTTTCATTTTTAGATGGCAAGCACATAAAAATTCTTCTATTCAATTCAGTGCAATCTATTATTCAATTGAAATAAACACACCAAGTGGAATCTTTCCAAGTGACTGGATAAAAACTGTACTTTCTATCTACCATGATCAGATTCAAACATTTCTCCAATGTCTAACTGCCTAGGAGAAAATGAAATATGCTCCTAAGTAAAAAATGGAATAGCCTACTTCTCTCACTTCTGTAGATTTGACTTCATACAACTCCACTCTCTATGTAGAGACAATCATTTACCCAGTAACTTCTCCATTTCCTTCTTTTTCCAAGAAACCAATAGAAATAAAGGCTTTCAAAAAAATTTTAATTGATCTCACTCTCAGCTCCACCTGTTGAAAAAAAATCTTTACTTGCCACATGATTCAATGAGTTATCAGAAAAATGAGTGTCAGAAATTGATAACACTAAAAAAATATCACAAGACACCAGAAAAAAAACATGGGTACCTGATAGCAGGTGCCAATCCCTATCTTTGACTTAACTCAATTTCAGCACAGCTGTAATTCTTCCGGAAAGACTGTGCACTGAACAATGAGCACACTAGCTTGAGCAACATCAAATCAAATTTACTCTCAAATCAAAACTGAATATAGGGATAGGCACCTGCTAGCAGGTGCCACTTGATTTTTTGTGGTGAGAGATTAATGGGCTTACCAATGAGTGGATCACCATTGAAGAAGGAGGCCTTAAGATCAATGAAAAAAACCTTGGTAACAAAATGAGAACGAATGATATGATGCTTCTGGACCTAAAAAAAGAAGATTGTGAAAATTTAGAAGATTCAGTAGTTTTAAAGAGAATGAAGAAAGACTTACCGACAATGTGGGTTGATAAACAGTAAAGTTTTCCTTATATTTTAGTCAGTTTTTATAAAATTTATAATATAAACAATTCTACAGATTATCATTTTATGAATTTCACATTATAAAATATAAATAAACAAAGAGATATAAATATGATTTTTTTTACTCCACTATTTTATTTTTTGACAGAAATACCATCATCATTTCAACTTGATGGTGTATCTTCAATCTTTTTTTAGTTGGAAATGTAGTCAATAGGGGAGATAACTCATCCAGTCTAATTATTGAATATGTTTATGACCAATTAATTTATATTTATTTTTAGCTTCTACCTTTTTAGTCAGAGAAATAGTCATTAGACTGATTGGGTTAGTCCTATCTTTTTTTGGTTGGAAATGTATTCAATAGAAGATATACTATACCCAGTATAATTGTTGAATATTTTGCAGACCAAATTTGTTTTTCTTTTTTCTCCTCTTTTATTTTTTTTTACCTTAAAATACTTTCATCAATTAGAATGACTGTGATATCTACCTTATTAAATAAATTTCCAACTAAAAAAAGATAGGAGTACTCCAACCAGTCTAATGACTATGTTTCTGACTAAAAAAAGATTGGAGCTATAAATAAATAAAAATTGATTGATCAGAAACATAATCAACAATTATACTGGGTGGGGCATCTTTCCTATTTACTACATTTCCATCCAAAAAATAATAGGAGATACCCCATCCAGCATAATTGATGATGGTATTTCTGACTAAAAATAATAGAAGAGTGTCAGCCAGTGTAGAAAGATGACAGTTCTATAATAATAAACTGTAGAAACAATGCAAGATGGGTTGCTTTTCTTTTAATAAAAGAAGAAACACCAGTAACTCTAATATTTAAGGACTGTGTAATAATTTTTATAGTGTTTTGAGAAAGGAAAGAGAATTTATAGACAATACAGAAACTAAAAAAATATTTGGAAGATATTAGTAAAAATAAGATGATATCTCTGTTGGGATAGACCTATTTTAAGTAAGCACTAGTATTATTAGTCACTCCCTCTTGAAGCACTCTCTCTAATACTATCTTATTGTAGCAATAAAATAACTCTACAGCATTATTACTTAACTAAGTACACCTGTATTCACACAATAGTAAGAGATATCACAGTCTACTCATATGTATCTATATATTATTACTTTTTTTCTAATTACTAATATCTAATTTGCCACTATTCTGCTCTAATGTTTAAATAGTATTTTCTCTTTATATATCCTACATAATCAGTGTCCTTCACACAATGCTTACTATCTCTACTGGTTCTCTTGCACAAGTTCATCACTAATATGAGTATATAAAACAGGAAGCTTAATACCTCAGTATTTTAGTTAAATTGTATCATATCAGCCTGTATTAACTAATAGTGCTGTGGTACGTGCATCACAGGTAACTTATCTTTTGAACCAATCAGCTTTCATATCCCAGGAAGAACAAAGGGGAAGCATAGCGCAGAAGATAGCGCTATTATAAATATGTAATTATGGTTATAGAAGAACAAAGAGAAAGAGAAGTGCGGAAGAGAGTTTAGGGTCTGTGCGCTTGGATTTTGCAGCGGGATGTGCTGCATAAAGGAATTATTAACTTAGGAGTGCAAGTGCTGAACATTATGGATTTGGATTTTCCAATAATTGTGTGTTATGCATTAAGAAAGGAATTATGGCTCAAGGAAGGCCCCAAGTACATAGTATACTGCACCCAGGCTAGTGTGGTGACTTACTGAAATAGGTAATGTAAGTTGCAGAGGCTAACTAGTTAAGTCAATTGTCAGAACTATGGAATTAGTAATGAAACAAGGAGAATGGGGACTCAATAACAAAATTAACCAAGAGTCAAAGAGACTAGGATCAGCAATGAAAGGTGACAACACGGGAAGTAGCACTGAAAAAATGCAAAGGTACAGTCATAAGCACACATGTGGAACATGAGTGAAACAAGTAAATACTAGTTTTAGTAGGCTTAGGGTATGTTTAGGCGCTTTAGTTGTTACAAGTGGTGTATTAAGTTTACTAATGAATTAGTTAGGTGTTTTTCTAATTTGGTACTAGAAACAGCACTGGAGATCCACTAGGGAACTGTGTCTGGAGCGCTGAGAAATATAAGAAGGAAAGGCTATCTTATAGGAGAGGAAGAAGAGTGAGGTAAAAGATTATTATTGAGATCAGCCATTTTGATTACAAAAATTAGAGCTTCATATTATATACTTTTGAAATATATTGTGATATATAGTGATTTTGTCTATTTTGTGATTACTCTGATAAAAAGTTAGTGCGTCTGTGTGTGTATTTCATATAGTTTAGCGAAAAAGCGCAACACAGAGGGAATATATAGATTCAGTAGGATAAAATATCATTAGATTTATTTTATTGCTATAATAAAACGTATTCAGAGAGAGCACTTCAAGAGGGAGTAGATGTGGATATTAGCGCTTATTAAGAATAGAAATATCCAGACAGTAATATTTGTTTTTCCTTATCTTTTAACTCATCTCTCAACTCATAAACTATCTAGTCAGATACTAGTATTACACATTGCGCTGTCTTTAAAATAAGAGTGGCAGGCACTTCTTTTTAGAAATTGAAAAGAAGAGCCAGCCCATCTCACATTGTGTCTACTTCTTAGTACTTTAGAACTCTCTACAATTGCTGTCACAAAAGTGGAATAATTGTAACTAGTGTTTTGATTAGATTGTTTGGTTTTCAGGGTTTCATCAAGAAGGCATATCAAGCCGGCGCTTCAGTGGAATAGTGGTAGGGTCTACAAAGAGTGGATCAATAGCCATTATAAGAGGATAGTGTAGGAGTGTATTGTGGATATAGTTGGGTTAAATTATCAAGTGTGTGTTTATTTTTGGATTTTTTTTTGATTCATTTATTTCCAAGATGGAACCTACTGCAACTACATCTAGGGGATGTCAGGAGAGGGTTAAATCACCCGATACAACAGCGTCCTTGCTGCAGGCGGTAACTAAGATTATCAGGTGTAAAGATGAAAGCTTGCGTTTTGTGAGCATTAATACCAAGAAGCTCTTATGTAGGTTTGAACAATTAGCTGAAGTTCATGGAACAAACAAATATGATATGGTGCGCCAAGTCTTGTTCTTTGTATCAAATGAGTGCAAGGAAAATCTGGAGGATCTAAAGGGTCATGAAGAGCATGATTGGTCAGCACTAACGGAAAAGATGCTCAAGAGATGGCCAAAGATTACTGAGGAAACTAGGTACACAATAACAGATCAAGATGTCTTGATTAAGAAGGCTAAAGCTGGAGGGGGTGTTTGGGACCCTAAAGAATTTAAAAATTTCAGGGAAGAGTTTGATTGAATGGTTGATTATTT
The DNA here is from genome assembly GCA_030280995.1 of Hemileia vastatrix. Taxonomy (NCBI): domain Eukaryota; kingdom Fungi; phylum Basidiomycota; class Pucciniomycetes; order Pucciniales; family Zaghouaniaceae; genus Hemileia; species Hemileia vastatrix. Next base: position 7,268,463 of record JASXTE010000001.1, on the reverse strand, counting down.
GGTCAGTAATGAAGATTTTATTGATAATAATGCATCTTTACCTTGGTTTTGTGAAGCGTTAGCGCCAGAAGTGGAAGACTGGGAAAAGAGGCTCTTGGATAAAGAAGGGAAATTAGTCAAGAAGAGGGATGGTAATTATAAGTACCCTTGATTAGAGGAAGAAGAGACAGTGGTGGAAGCTGAAATGAAGTTGTGTCAAGTTGAGAGCCGCACAGTTAGAGTAGCTTTGGATAATGAAGAAATGGAAGAGGATGCATCTGATGTTTGATTGTCTCCTCAGGTGTGGTCCCCTAAAGATAAAATTTTATCTAAAGAGCAGCCAGATTCTGTTATGGCAAGGATTGAAAAATTGGAGAAGAAAATAACTGAAGGAGCAAAAGTAAAGGAGGTGTTGAGGCCCAAGAGTTCTTCCCAACCATTGCGCTTTGCTAAAATGGTATGTTACTATTGTAATAAAAAAGGGCATACTAGGATGAGGTGTAATGCACTTTAAAAGGATAAAGAGGAGAGGGTAGTTTACAAAGATGGAACTACACTAATGTTTGAAAATGGGACTAAGCTTTTTAAAGACAAGGATCAAGGGATGCAAGCCATGGTCATCAATCATATTAATAAAAAGTATATGGAGGGTAAGTCAAGCAGGGGCAAGGAGCCTGAAGCTAAAGAGAAAGGCAAGGATGAAAAATCAGTTAATTTTGCAGTTACTTGCACAGTGTTGAGTTTTAAAGTGAAAGAAGGAGCAGTTTCAACACCACTTACTGCAGCACATTTGGAGATGTTTACAGCAAAGCACAAGTAAATGGCCCCACCAATGATTAGTAGGCCAAGAAGAGCTGGTGCTAGGTATGCAAATCCAGAGGATATGGAGGAAGTAGGGTATACTACTAAAGAGAATACACCTGCGCTTATTGAAGATGTTTAAATGGAAGGTATGGAACCTGGTGGGTATGGTGTAGATAATAAGGGAGAAGAAAAATCTGTGACAATGGAGGAGTCAGAGGTAGTACAGCAAAGGGCAGTACCTGCTGAAGGAATGCCAGGAGCAAGGCATAATACTCCAAAGAACCCTCCTGGAAGAGCAAAAGATGGTGTGAAGGCAACACAACCTATATGGAAAATTTAGCACCCAGTTTGCTCTGATTTTCCTAAGGCAGCTGAGAAATTAGTTGTGCAGTGTTTAAAAACTACAGTTTCAGTTCTATTGGGGATGCTGATGGAAGTAGCGCCAGATGTAGCAAATGGAATTGTGGATAAGTGCAGGAAGAAAAGGATTGCTAATTGTGCTGAATTTGATGTATGGGAGCATTCATTTCAGCCAGTCCCTGGATTTCCTAGGGTTCCACATCATGCAGGTCCTTTAGGGTATTTGATGATCACTGTAAATGGTAAGCAGATTAGAGAGTTAGTGAATACAGGTTCACAAATCAATGTGGTTTCAGAGGATGATGCTGTGGAGCTAGGTCTTCCTGTAAAAGATGGTGATGGCACTGTGGCAGGAATTGGTGGAGGTAGGTTGCCTGTTATAGGTGTAGCAGAGTATGTACACACTAGAGTTGCGGGAGCAACAAGAGATATTCATTTTTATGTTCCAATGGGTGTAGTTAAACCATTTTTAGGCACACCATTTCTAATGGATTATTCTGAAAATATTGATTATTGTTTGAAAAAGACTATTGGAATAAGGGTTATGGGTGATGATGGTATTCAAGTAACAGCAGTCTTAGTAGTGCCTAAGGATGGTGACTGGGAAACTAAGTACTGTGGAGCTGCGAGATCGGAGAAAGAAAGTGAGATTTATGAGGAAGTCTCAGAGGATAAAATGGGGTGACTTCCAGGAAGGCGCCAACCTTTTCATTAGGGGCTGGAATTTTAGGTCTTACTATCTCCCAGAATGAGAGGAACCCGGATAGTGACCAGTCAGTCCAACAAGAGGGAATACGTAAAGTGGTACTTCATAGATGTCTTGGTAATACTACTATAGAGTGTATAATAACTAGGATTTTTGACCTCTTTCATTATGGATTTTGTTATACTTATATTAAAAAGAAAAGGGAAAAACAGAATTTAGGTACAACCCATAGCTGTATTAGAAAGGGTTTAATTTTAAGAAATGAAGGAAGAAGCAAGCATTTTTTTGCATCAAAGTATAAACCAGTAAACGTACCAATGCCGGATTTGAATCCTCCTTTTCAGAGGCCAGTGCTGTCTAGAAATCCTTATGATACTCATTTAAAAAAGTTTACACCTAAATTTTCACCTACTAGTAGAATCACAATGGAAAGGCTTCAGATGGTTAATTTTGGGCCAGAGGATTGGTTATCTCAGGAAGAAATGAAGTTGTTGTTACATGTTATGGTTCTTAGGGAGAAGGCTATTGTGTTCTCTGAAGAGGAAAGGTATTTTTTGAAACACTCTTATAGTAAACCTTATATTGTTCTAGTTATACCTCATGCGCCATGGCAGAAGAAGGCTTTTCAAATACCAGTGGCTATAAGAGACAAGTATATGGAATTAATTAGGGAAAGGTTAAGGTCTGGCTTGTATGAAAAGTCTATTTCTAGTTATTAAAGTCCAGTGTTTTGTGTTGTTAAGCACTGTGGTAAGCTGAGGGTTGTTCATGATCTTAGGGAGATGAACAAGTTTATGGTAAAAGATGCAGGAATGCCACCAACTCCAGAAGATTTTGTAGATTATTTTGCAGGGCGCACATGTTATGGATTAGGTGATATCATGAGAGGATACGATGAGTGTGAATTGGATGAATCATCCAGGCACATGAATACGTTTAAAACGCCACTGGGAAGTTTCAGGTTGAAAAGGTTAATGCAAGGCGCAACAAATTCTGTGGAAGTATACCAAGCGCAGATGATCTGGATACTGCAGGACAAAATTCCAGAGCATGTGGAAATTTTCATTGATGATGGAAGTATATAAGGACCAGCCAGTGATTATTATTGGGAAGTGTTAGAGGAGAATCCGTATATTAGAAGGTTTGATTGGGAATATGTGATTACCTTGGAGAGAGTGCTATTTAGGATAGAGGAGGCAGGATTTACAATCTCCAGTTCCAAGTTTTCTTGTTGTGTTCCAGCGGTAGATATAGTGGGACATGTAGTATATAAGGAAGGGAGGATCATTGCTAAAAAGCAGAAGAATAAGGTGCTTACATGGCCGAGACCAAGAAATACTATGGAAATTAGAGGGTTTTTAGGCATCTGTAAATATGTAAGAAGTTTTATTTGAGATTTTGCTTTGCTATCTTTACCTTTAAGGCGCTTAACAAGGAAAGATGTTGCATAGGATTGGAAGGAGGAATGTGAAGAGTAATTCGAGTTATTAAAAAGGATTTTAGGAAAAGATATCATTTTGAAAAGATTGGAATATGGACCAGGCTCTTGGAAAATTACTCTGACGGTGGATTCTAGTGTGTCTGCAGTAGGCACAGTTTTGATGCAGGAGTATGAGGAAAGTAATGACAGACCTGTCCTTTACAAATCTAAGACTTTTAATAAAGTGGAGTCTAGGTACTCTAAGTCTAAGCTGGAATTGTGCGGAGTAGAAAAAATACTTAAGAGGCTACAGTGGATGCTTTAGGGGTAAAATTTTGAGTTGCAGGCTGATGCGCTATTGTTGGTACAAATTATTAGTAGCCCAAGTTTACCAGATGCGCCCATGACTAGGTGGGTGGCCCAGATTAATTTTTTTCTTTTGAATTAGTGCATAGGCCAGGGAAGTCCTTCACAATTCCAGATTTTTTATCCAGAAGGAGGTTGTGTGAAGAAGACTTGGAAGCCAAGGAATTTGAAGAAGATAAAAGATGGGTAAACAGGATAGATTATTTTTATGAAGGATTTTATAAAGGTGTCTGCAAAGAAGATAAACTAGTAGCGTTACGGGAAGTCTGCACAGACAATAAACTAGGTAATTATGACATGAAGGATGTTTCTAGCAAAGGTAGTCTGCAACTGGATTTAGAGAACACTAAAGTTAATGTAGCAACAAGGAGTGCGCTAGACAAGACAGCAGAAGAGTCAGATGGCAAAGACAACCCAAGGGGAAGTCAAGATAGTAATACTCATTCAGAGAATGGAGAGTATTCTGAAGATGAGGTGCCTGCTGATGAGGAAGCAGAATTTCTAAGGTCATATCTGGGAGATAGTAGTTGACCAGATTTTTGTGATGAAAAGGTTTGGCGCAATATAGAAAAGTGTGCTAAAAGCTATTTTATTAAAGATGAAAAGTTATGGAGGAATCAGTCTTTGTTTCCTCAGTTAGTCATCCAAAATAGGGAAAGGAAGGAGAAAATACTCAGGGAGTTGCATGAGAGTTTAGGTCATAGAGGTCAGGATGAGACGTATCACAGAGTCAGGGAAAGATTCTGGTGGCCCAATATGAAGAGCGAGGTAAGGGATTGGGTTAAATCTTGTCTGGAATGTCAGCACAGGAGTTAAAGGAAGCTGAAAGAGAAAGGTAGAGCAAAGGGAAAAGATACAGTTTTTGGTAGGATCAGTTTAGACGCAGTTAATATAAAAGAAGGGAGCTTTAAATACTTGGTGGTAGCCAGGGATGACATATCAGGATGGTTCAAAGGAGCACCGTTGGTAAACCTTAAGGCAAGTAATGTAGCTGAATTCTTAAAGAGAGAATGGATTTATAGGTATGGGGTAATGAAAATGGTAACCGTGGATGGAGGCGCTAAATTTGCTGGAGAATTCCAAGATGTAGTCAAAAATATAGTTGCTAAGCTACAAGTTGCAACAACATATTATCCTGAAGCAGAAGGAATGATAGAAAAAGGGCATCAAGTTATAAAGGATGTGCTGGTTAAGTTATGTGGAAATAATGGTGCGAAGTGGAAGAACTATTTTCCATTAGTTTTGTTTGCAGATAGGATTTCAGTTAAAAAGAAAACTGGGTTTTCACCATATGAACTAATGTTTAGTCAAAGAGTAGTACTACCTATTGATCTAGAGGCTGGATCTTTTCTAGGATGTGATTGGGATAAAGTGCGCTCAACTGAAGACTTAATTTTAGCAAGGGTGGTGTAACTTAAAAGGAAGGATGAGTTTGTGGAGAAGGCATATGATAGAATGATGCAGATCTGGGACAAATCAGTTAAATATTGGGATGAGCACTTAGCGCATAGATTGAGGAAGCCATTGAGCCCAGGAGATTTGTTTTTGGTCTATAATAGAAGTCTAGAAAGCCAATGGGGTAAAATGTTTGCTGACAGATGGAATGATCCTTATAGGATAAGGAAGCAAATAACTGGAGGGTCTTATTTACTGGAGGAATTAGATGGTACTGAATGGAAGCGGAATGTAGTGGGAGATCAGATCAAATGATTCTACCCAAGGGGTGCTCCAGTGGCACAGGATAGCCTCTGGAATGAGGGAAAACTACCAGAATAACCTCCAGGAAGAGGCTAAACTATCAATGTTTTTTTTATGTTTTCTTATGTTTTTTTTATGTTTCCTCTGGGATGAGGTTAAAATAACAAGTTATGTTTAAGATTTATTTTTCTAAGAGGACTCACAGGAGGCTTTGAAACAGTTGTGACAGGTAGAGGGCGCTAACTGGAAGTTAGGAGGACTATGGCTGAACAGGCAACTGGAATAAGCGCTCATATGAGGGAATAGAGAAAATGGAATCTTATATTTTCATTGTTTGAGGAGACATGATGAAATGGGTAAATGGCTTGAAGGAGATGTGTACCATGTAAACACATAAGATGCTGGGAATTGAGACAATGGGTTAATCCACCAGGAGTGGAATAACAATTTATAGATGGGGTGCGCTTCAGTTCAATAACTTATTTACATCATATATTTTTGTATTTCAGTAAAGGCAGTAAAAATTTAATGTTTAAAGTTTATTTTATGATTTTTTTACAGGGTCTATAGTATTTTAAAGAAATTAGAGGGAGAAAAGTTAGGTGCTCCAAAATTTAAAAGACAACTAATATTGAAGACAAGTGCAAAGAAAAAGTGCTGTGTCTAGGATGTTTATTTAAAGGCATAGCAGAAATAGGGACTATGTAGAGAGATTTTGGAAGAAGAAGGCTTATAGGGAGAGTACTAGTGGGTTATTCATTTTTGTTGTTAAAGCTATTAGAATATCCTTTCCATTCTTCAGGAATGATGAAGCGATGAGGATTGGCGGGGAATCCTAGAATAGCCAAAGAACTGATTTCATTCATTAGCTGACCTATCATTTCTATGTGGGTATAGCAAGCTTTGAGCTCAGCTTCAGAAAAGTCTGGTGCATGATTATAGGATAGAGACATAGCGTTGTATATAAGGTGAAGTCTGGTAAATATTTGAATGGAATGTACAAAAGGCAGTGGAATAGGAACCAATCCCAGGGAGATGGATTCACTCAAGCCTACATGTTAGATCAGGAGTCAGTAGGTAATGAAGGCATATGTATAGTGAAAGAAAATTACTTGCTAACAAGTTATGGGGGCGCACTGATGGAGAGGAGACAGTAACCGTGTCCAGAGCAGCTGTAGAGGCGCCTGAATGCATAGAAGCATTGGAGCATGGGGCGGAAGAAGGTGCAGCGCTAGGCTGAATGGATATTTTGCACCTGAAATAAGCAGGAAGTGATGATGATTTGTAAGGGACATTAGTAATGGGAAAAGAATTAATGCTTGTAGGACTAGTAGTGGTTATTATAGGAGTGCTACTGGTGGAACTGGGAGGGAAACAAATGTAGCCAGTAGGCTGAGGAGTATTTTGATTTATGGAGGTGTTACAAGTCTTATGATATCTGAAACAATTATTTCAGGAAGTTCTAAAGGAGGCATACCCCCGAGGTCTAGAAAAGGTGCAATGGAAATCACAATGTTTGCAGAAAGAGCATGCTTGATCACTGGGAATGGTGCGGTATTGAGTCATGATACTAAGATGATGGAAATGTTGATTGTTAGGTAGGATATTTATAAGCTAAAAATGGAAAAACAGAAAAGGAATCAGTTGCGCCATTTCTGACTTGAGCACTGAATGGTATCTAAGGAACATGTGAAGGATTCTTGTCATAGAAAAAGTAACCCAAGGCAAAAGTGGAATCTGTTTCAGTCATGGGAAAGTCATATTGTGAAGATCTGAAGATTTCAAGGGAACTCATGCATATATGACACATAGGATGTATTTTCTACTATAGGGAGTAGCACTGATATCAAGTTTTTTGTTTTTTTGTTTTCTGCCATTTCATCTTTCAGAGGCACTTAGTAAAAAAGGGTGCGCTAGCAAGTTTAGAAGAAGGAGGATTGTTTTTTGGGGGGAAGTACATCATGTAGGGCTTACAAAAGGAAATTAAATGCAAATATATATATAAAAAAAGAGATGAAATGTTTATTACTTTTACAGGCTATGTACACAATAAATAATTTTAAAAAGAAATGTTTTTTTTTAGTATTCTGCGTCATCAAAGATTGGGACAGGGAAAGCCCAGGAATTAACAGCTTCTTGCATGTTTCGTTGAAAGGTGGTTATGAGCTGAGTTTTTTGGTTATACTTGGTGCGAGTATAGACCCGGACTTCCTAGAGACATTTCTCAACGGCAGTGAACATATTGTTCATTCAACTCATGGTTGCATCAAATGGTGTGCAGGCAATTTTCTCTGAAAATTCCCAGTTTCAAGCCAAGGTGGGCTCTTCTTTATCATTGAGAAAAGGGAAATCAGTGGGCCAGTCATCCAGGACAACAAAATTAACGGTTGGGTGCATACCAATCCAATAAGGAGTTGTGGGCTGAGGCGTGCATTCTGGAGAAGCGGCGGCATCACAGGTGGGATATTCTTCCAAACCAGGAAGGAAAAGAGAATTGTTCAGCAGAGGAGGCGTCTCAGCATAAGGAGTGGCTGGACCATCCTAAGAAAGAAAGAATAGTATTTGTTTTAGGTCAGGAGAGGAAGAAAGTAAAAAAGAAACTTACAGTATGAATACTTTCTTCTGAAAAGAGCAATCTAGGAACGGAAGCGACACTACTAGGAGTAGGCACTTAGAAATTAACCCTGGAACGTTTGTTGACTGGAGGAGTAGCTTGTGAGGGTGAAGGACATTTGATGGTCATTGACTCATCATATCCAAGGTGGAAGTGTCTGGGTTTAGACGTGCAAAGGTGGGCAGTCCATTGTAGCTACACTTTTTCTTGCAACTTTTGCAGAAATTGCACGACTAAAAGGATTAAAAAATGGAAGTTAGTGATGATAGGATAATAGAAAAAGGAAGGAAGACTCACATTGAAAAAAGTGTTTCAACGGCGGGCTTTTGAGAAGTGGCTGGAGGTTATGCCATTTTTGATGCAGTGGGTGTATCTTGTCCTACCCATCAGCGTAGTAACTGGTGTCATGGGAGGAGCATCAGGGGTCTGTGTTAGCACAAATTGTCAAATGCCTTCCACGACGTGGGCGGAATATTCAGTACTAATTGTGGTATTTCTTGTATTCATTATTTTTTAAAAAAATGTTAAAATAATATAAAAAGGTATAAAAAAGTAGAAGAAGAGGAAGACGATGGTATAAAAGAAGATGGAAGATGGAGGAAGAATACGCTGCAAGGTGCGGGGTATTTATAGTCTCCTGGGGACAGTTTCAAGTAGAGGGAGGATGTGGTACGTTCATTGCAGGTAACTTATTGTTTGCACCAATCAGCTTGCATATCCCAGGAAGAAAAAAGGGGAAGAATAGCACAGAAGATAGCACTATTATAAATATGTAATTATGGTTTTAGAAGAAGAAAGGGAAAGAGAAGTGCAGAAGAGAATTCAGGGTCTGTGTGCTCAGATTTTGCAGCGGGATGTGCTGCACAAAGGAATTATCAACTTAGGAGTGCAAGCACTGAAAATTATGGATTTGGATTTTCCAATAATTGTGTGTTATGTATTAAGAAAGGAATTATGGCTCAAGGAAGGCCCCAAGTCCATAGTACACTGCACTGCAGCTAGTGTGGTAACTTACTGAAATAGGTAATGTAAGTTGCAGAGGCTAACTAGTTAAGTCAATTGTCAGAGCTATGGACTTAGTAATGAAACAAGGAGAATGGGGACTCAATCACAAAATTACCCAAGAGTCAAAGAGACTAGGATCAGCGCTGAAAGGTGACAACACGGGAAGTAGCCCTGAATCAATGCAAAGGTACAGTCATAAGCGCCCATGTGAAACATGAGTGAAACAAGTAAATACTAGTTTTAGTAGGCTTAGGGTATGTTTAGGCGCTTTAGTTGTTACAAGCGGTGTATTAAGTTTACTAATGAATTAGTTAGGTGTTTTTCTAATTTGGTACTAGAAACAGCACTGGAGATCCACTAGGGAACTGGGTCTGGAGCACTGAGAAATATAAGAAGGAAAGGCTATCTTATAGGATAGGAAGAAGAGTGAGGTAAAAGATTATTATTGAGATCAGTCATTTTGATTACAAAAACTAGAGCTTCATATTATATACTTTTGAAATATATTGTGATATATAGTGATTTTGTCTATTTTGTGATTACTCTGATAAAAAGTTAGTGCATCTGTGTGTGTATTTCATATAGTTTAGTGAAAAAGCGCAACACAGAGGGAATATATAGATTCAGTATGATAAAATATCATTAGATTTATTTTATTGCTATAATAAGACGTATTCAGAGAGAGCACTTCAAGAGGGAGTAGATGTGGATATTAGCGCTTATTAAGAATAGAAATATCCAGATAGTAATATTTGTTTTTCCTTATCTTTTAACTCATCTCTCAACTCATAAACTATCTAGTCAGATACTAGTATTACACATTGCGCTGTCTTTAAAATAAGAGTGGCAGGAACTTCTTTTTAGAAATTGAAAAGAAGAGCCAGCCCATCTCACATTGTGTCTACTGCTTAGTACTTTAGAACTCTCTACAGCGCTTAATGTTTCATGTAAAATCATGCTATTAGAACCCTTCATAATATCAAATCTTACTTACCCTAACTTTACTGAGATCCTTAATTATATAGTAAGTACTGTACCACGTTCTGTAATTACTATATGATGTGGTCTTGTTGTGAGACCATCCATCTTTTGTGGATCTCTCAGTGCTAAGTAAGAGATTCTTCTTCATTTAGAATCTTACTTTTTGCTCCCTTGACCTTGAGCACTGCATGTATGCTTGATTTTTGATCTTGTTTTTTTTGCATAATGCTTTAACTAAACTTAATGATACTTTTAGTTAACAGTGACTGGTATTAGTGGACCAACCTTATGTACCATTACACTTAACTTAAGGTAGAATCTGTACCATCACTTGACACTTCTACCAAAACTTATGCCACTCTCTTACAGCTGTTTTTTAGTGTCACAAATACATATTGTCCTTTTTATTATATAGTCCTGTATGCAATTCCATCCATCTTTAATTTTATGCAGCATATATATACTTATTTCACTAAAAACTGAGCATAGAGAGTCTACTTTTCTGTGTTTTCAAACACCCCTTTGTTGCACTCTTGTAACCATCCATTCTGGAAACCCCTTTGTTGAGCTGGCCAAAAAACAAGCCAAATTCTGTGCTTCTGCAAGATGTGTACCACAATCTACCTCTACTCACAACTGTCTTCAGACACTATAAAACCAGGTGAATATCTCACACTTCTTCCTCATTCCTTCATCTTCTCTTCAATAAACTTCTTCTACTAGTTTCTGTTCTTCATATCATTAATACTAGTTTCCTTTCTCTATCATACTATTTATCATCATCAACTCCAACTACATTGTGAATGCTATCCAAAAGTTTATAACTGCACAACCCCCTGTCACTGTTGCTTCTCAACAGATCCACCCAGAGTTAAACTTGTTCTCAAGGGTGAAGAGCGTTTTAAGCACTGTATTGATAATGGAGTTACTCAATTTTGTTTTTTAAAAGATTGTAAAGTTTATCTAAAGATGATATTGGAAGTTTATTTTAAATATTGGAAAGGTAAAGCTAAGTTTATATAACTTTTATTTTAAAGAATGGATGGTATTTATGTTGTAAAGGGGTTAATTTTAAAAGTCAAGATTAATAAATTATTTAGCAGTCAAGAATTTAGAATATAAGCTTAAAAGTGCATTTAAATTAAATTCCGAAGTCTCAAGAACTTTTTGAAGTTTTTAGGGAATTTTTTCTATTTCTCTACTATTTTTAATAATTTTATAAAGTATTTTTGATTATTTTTTATTTTTCATAATTTACTTAACTTTGAAGATTTTTAATTAGATGAATAGGGCTACACCAGCTAAAATAACTAGTGAAAAACGTAGATAAGAAGTAGAACTATCATCTATAATTTTTATAGATTTTTTATTAAGGTTTTAAGGTTTTGATTGAGTCTGGAAGTGCATACAATCTCTGGGAAGCTCAGGGAGGGGAGATAGGGCATGTGACCTAATTAGGGGGTATCAATGTTGACCGATCCGCAATTAAATTAATTGCGGAAAATAATCTGCATACCCCAATTATCTTCCGCAATTATTTTTGCTAATAATTGGGTTATTAGACACTTTACGTGTCAATGTTCACCTCTTATCTGACATTTTTATCCTCAATATTTGATAACCACATCTTGGACAACTTTCTGGATATCCCAGCCTTCTACCTTGCTGCGCACTTCCATTCTCATCCCATCCTGTTCATTCTATCCGCTCAGAATTTCTCCCCATTTCATCTATTTGATTCTTCTCCTTTTCATCTTGCTATCTCATCTGCTTGTTTCTGCTCCTTTTCATCTTCATTTATAATAACATGCCTCGTCATCCTAGATCTTCTCAAAGGCAGCCATCATCCAGTTGTTCTTCAATTCCCACTACTTCCTCTTTCCCCCGCTCAGCCAAGAAATCAAAGACTGTTCAATTAAAAAAAGATGAACATCTCATTCTTATCAACTGGCTGAAAACCAAATCTAACTATGATTCTTGTTTTGGTACTGAGTATGCCACTAAAGTAGGACGGCCCCCCACATCAAAAGTTAATGGCTATCTTTTAATGGCAAATGAATTACGCAATAAGACCAAGGGAAGGATTGATCTTTTGCCTAAACAGATGTCTGAACGCTTCAAGAATTATCGAGCAAAATACAAGAAGGCAAAGGCTCTTTCATCTTCCACTGGTTTTGGGGTTACTGACATTGATATAACTAAGGGTATAAAATCCATAGACAATAAAATTGATTCTTTATGTCCTTACATTAAAGAGATGGATGCAATTTTTGGAGAGCGAGCCAATGTTAATCCTGTAAACATGTTGGATGGAGAAGATCCTATCTCTGAACATGATGTTGAAGCAAATCTTTTCCCATCCTCTTCCTCCACTCAAGCCTCCCCTCTTCTAAATTCTACGAATCTAGATAGCTTTGCTATTGATCCTATTGGCAATTTAACCCAACCCAATCTAACTCAGGTCTGTTTCTTTTATCTTATCAATTCTATTTTTTTATTTACTTATCTTTTTCTTATTTCTTAAAAGGCTGATGAACAAACCCAGGATCCTCAATCAACTGAGTCTGAAGCTAGTGACAATGATGAGGAGGAAAATGCTACGTTGAACAAAAAGAGAAGGGCTTCAACTAGTCTAAATTTCCTCTCCCAAAGAAGACAAAAAAGTGATACTTCATCACAAACACCTTTTTCTTTGATGGAACAGTTTTTAGAGAAACGTGATGCTGGTAAGTGATATCATACCTCTTATTACTTTACTCTGCTTTTCTTCTACTTTATGTTAATTTTTATTCTCACTCTAGAACACGTGGAAATTGCTAAAGAGACTCTGAGCTTTGAAAAGAAGAAATACGAGCTCTCTTTAAGGAGGGATGACAGAGTACAAGATTTGGAAGAGAGGAAGTATGAGCTCTCCTTACGGAAGGATGATCGGATCCAAGATTTGGAGGAGAAGAAGTTTGAGCTCTCTTTACAGAAGGATGGTAGGGCCCAAGATTTGGAGGAGAAGAAGTTTGAGTTAACTCTTAGTATTGAAAAATCCAAAAATAAGGAAAAAACACTCGAGCATCAAAACTTAATGGAACAGATGAAGTATAAGCATGATCTCCAAGAAAGTTCTAAAAAGAAAGATTTCTTGATCAAATGCATTAAAGCAAACAAATCTGTTGAAGAAATAGAACGTTTAATGAAATTTTTTGTTGACTAGTTTCTTTTATTTCTTTCACACTTCATGTGTTCATATTTATTTGTACATAAATTTTACAATTATTTTCTGTATTTCTTGAAATATCGTATTTTAATGTTAAATATTCTTTTTTTAAATAAAATTTTCAAGTCTCCTTTGAAAATTTGACAATCCCCCACCCCTGGATTTTTTTGAAGTAAGGGGTGGGTATCACAAAAATTCTTTCATGTCATGAATCTTGAAAGTTTTATATGAAAATTTGGCTTTACTACCCCCTGCATTTTACCGGTATCCTAAAAATTCTTACATGTCAAGAATTTCACAAGTCTTATAAAAAATTTTGGCACAACCCCCCATGGATTTTATTGAAGTAAGGGACGGGTATCACAAAAATATTTACAAGTCAAAAAAATTCTATATCTGTTTAAAAAAATTGGCAATACTCTCCCCTGCATTTTATTGAAGCAAGGGGTGGGTATCACCAAAATTTTTCTAAGTCATCAATTTCACATGTCAGATTTGAAAATTTGGCAATACCCCCCCCCTGCATTTTATTGAAGTAAGGGGTGGAAGTCATCTAAATTTAATATAATTACATAAATTATTAAATAAATATCTAATATATATCAATTTCCCTAGTTTAAAGTAATGACAATCCCTCAAGCCAAAATGCAGACCAAGTCGAGAAACATAAGTTTGGGACTTTCTACAGGTATAGGAAAGAGGAACCCCATGAAACAAATAAATGTTATCATGATTACCTGTTATACAACACAAGGTCGATGGCTCATCACATTATTTGAGAAAATTGATATATAAAAAATATTTATTAAAAATTTATGAAAAAATATAAAATTTTCGATGACAACTCTAATCCCCATACTTTTTGGATCTAGATAAAGTTTTTTAAATCGAATAACTTTACCTTCTTTCTTTACCTTATTGATTCTTTGTATCAACTTATTACTGATTTGAAATGAGCAACCGAAATGAGTGAAATCTTGACAGGATTTCAAACCAGGAGGAGCTTTGGTCGTTTGATGATTATCCTTAGAAGAATTCCAAATAGTTTCGATGATACCATTTCCCAAACCAAAATCAATGATGCACTGGTGGTCTGGAAAATATAAACCATGTCCTTTGATTTTAGCTGGAGATGGTATTGGGTGGCCAGTTATCAGATTGATATATGAGAATATTCCAAAAGTAAGAAAATTGGCATCATTCCTATCGATATGAATCCTATTGTGGAATCCAGAATGAGTGATAATAACATTAGAAAATAAAAGATATTCGTGGCTGATATCTTCCAATTCGGAGTCACACCAATTTGGTATTCCAACTTTGGTTGCAAGTTCATGATTTTTTTCAAATGCTTTATTACAGAGCTTGTTGAGTTGAAAAGCAAGAAAAGAGTCAAAGGAAGGTTGAGTGTCCCATAAGCGAAAATCTTCATCTTTTTGAGCTTTAGTGATATTCTTGACCAACGAATATATGCCTAGATAATAATCATATAAGAGTTTCAGAATCCTTATCCTCTAAATATGCAATATAAAAATGTGAAATAAGACAAGTGAAATTTGGAAAAAAGGCTCAACTTCAAAGGTCAAAATCTCAGCAACCACTGAACCTAATTCAAACCTGTTTGTGGAAAATGAAAGATATGCTTTAGTAGAATCTTCAGTTAAAGGACATGCGATTTAAATAAACCTAAACCTAATTTGTTACATAAAAAAATGAAATAAAAATTTAAATTGGGAAAAAAAAGGCTCAACTTTAACGGTCAATATCTCAGCAACCACTGAATCAAATTCAAATCTGTTTGCAGGAAATGAAAGGTAGCCTTCAGGAGAATCTTCAGTAAAAAGAACATTAGATTTGAATAAACCTAACCCTAATTCCGAGTCTGATTTTCAAAATTTTACAAAAACTTGAAAAGTGGTAATGAAGATGAGATCAAAAGGAGTTTTATAAGTTCACTGTTATCCAGATAAGAGTCATACATATATTTAAGTATGAAGTTTTCATAAAAGGAATGAGATATCATATAGGCATGAAAAAAAGGAGATGAAACTTACCTTGATTGAAAAGTAGGAAAAATAGAGTGAGAAAGATTGATGTTGGAATTGTGGGGAAATTAAATATGGAGTAAGTGAAATGCATAAAGAATGTGCAATGTATGTGTTTCAATGAAATGGAGCCAAAAAAAAGTGAAATAAGGGAAAGGGGGGATAATGACAATGCCAAGGGGATGAAGAGTAGGGTGATGGAGCTAAAAAATAAAGTAAAGAGGGAGAGAAAAAAAAGGTTAATTATACCATTGAAATCCAAAATAACCACTTACAAAAAAAATTTAGATAAAAAAAATAAAATAAACAGAAAAAAACAAAAAAAATTATAATTAGTAATCAAAAAATCAAAAAAAAAAGAATAAAATGACTTACCTGGAGGGATGAGATGACAAAATGAATGAAACCAAATTGTTTGAGGGATGTTGGAGGAGAATAGGAAAAGGATATGAGGGATGAATGAAAAAAAAATCACTGACAAAATATGCAATTTCAGAAAATATGCGATTTCATGTTGAGCTGGTGAAAGAAAACCAATGAGCCATCCAAAAAAAAGATATTCACCGTAAATTCAAAAAAAAAAATGAATATGCAACAAACCAAAATACAAAACCAAGTGATTAAAGTACACAAAGAGGACATTTGGAAAGTATGAAAACATAAAAATAAAAAATTAAAAGGGTGAAGAGAAATGTTGGAGAGTAATTGCAGGCTTTTGACTCAAAGGGATGGTTGTGCCATCAAAAAAACCTACACAGCCAGGGAAACCTTCAGCTTGCATTACTTGAGAGGATTCAAGTTGCTGTTCTGGAGTTGGCCAAGCAAGAGTTTGAGACTTGAGGGAAAGGATAGCAATCATACAGCGCTTGGTGTATAATATCACGGTACCATATCCTATGTTAAAGAGATTATCCAAACGTCTTACGGCAGCACCATTTCCATTTGAGCCAAAGCGACATAGAGCAACAGCAAGTTGGATGGCAGGATTACGCTGTTTGTTATGAGAATTGTTATGGAAGATAGGATGATCGGAGATGAGTTGATAAAGTTTGAAGAAAGAATCGGGAGAAGTTCTAAAAAGTTGTGTGAAGTTTAAATGAGGAATGTTGAGAATGGAGGCCAGATCATATCGGGGATCATGATAAAGATTTGGCCCCCTGGTGATGATGTAACGCTTTTTGGAAAGAAAACACATATAAGCTAAAGCATCTTCCAAATCAGAGTCAGATTTATAGTAAAGAACTAAAAGAAAAGTAATAGCATTCATTGTTGAGTGAAGTAGCTTCCTAGTAGAGAGGTGTTTCATTGTTGCCGGTGGAAGGGTTATGTGATGAGGGAAGTGGGAATTCACCGCCAAATGTGCAGTTGGGGTGTGTAGATAGAAAAAAAACTTAAGTGTTCGCCACCAAAATTAAGTAGCATAGAGTGAGGAAATACTTAAGGATGGCATCAGCAATTATAAGTCATGTGACTTTCTTAAAAATCCATCATGGATGAGATGAGTTTGGGATCAGGAATTAGGAATGGAAATTGGGGTATAAGAGGCGGGATAATGCATTATCGTGGATTTCTTATCCACTAGCCCTGGGGCTAGTGGATAAGAATCTTCCGCAATTAATAATGTCTGATCCCAGGAAAAAAAATTCCTGATCCCTAATTGCGGATCCCTGAACATTGATACCCCCTATTATGCATATAAAGCTGTAGGCACAAAATTAGATTAGATAAATTATTATCTTATATCATATAGAAAACATTATCATTAACCAAAACCACAAATAATAACAATTATTAATTTTTAATACCCTTACAAAATAACACTTTTGTATAACATTTCATAAATATTATTCCTCAAAACATTTAAATATAATTATAGGGTATCATTATAAAAGTCTCATCTTCAGGTACTTGAATTTAAAAAATTTTCAAAAAAATATAAAATTTATTAAAATATAAAAATTCAATCATTTAAATAACTTTTTGGGTACAACTTTACTGTTGTATTTTCTTCATCCAAGCTGAAAGAACACTTATTCTACATCTCAAAACCATTATTTTCAAACAGTCAGCTTCTCTTTCTTTATTAAGTTGACTTATTAGCTTAGTTAATTATGAACCCATATTTTACTTAAAGGGACTGTGTTTTCTTTGTTTTATACAACTACCTTGGATTCTGCTTACAGCAAGGTGACTGTAAGATTCTTTCTACAATGGAAAACAAAATTCAGCCATGATTCTCCACCCAAAATCACTACTGCCTTTGATTGCAACACATTGACCTCAAGCTTGATGATTCAAATGAATATCAAGAACACTTCTTCCATCACACCTACAACACTTACACCTTCCAAAAAATGGGAAAACAAAACTTATTGCTTTCCAATGCCAAGAGCCTCATCACATTTGACGCATCATTTAAGTACTTACTTCTTTTCTTTTCTTACTTTTCCGTTTTTTCTAACACATTTTTACCTTCTATTGTTAGGATGGGCTAGCTACTCCTTATTCTGAAATGACTCCATCTCCAAGTGTTGAAATCCTTATCAAAGATCTGGAAGAAGATCCATTCTGGGCCACACCACCCAGTGCTAAATTTTCTCCTTCACTGCCTGAAATCACTTGGCCTGAATGAGATGCCACTCCACTTAAAATGACTTTAACATTTGGATCAACACCCACCCACATCAATTAATTCCTTCAGGGAAAACACACCTCAAATCTACCCCCCATCACCAGAAAAACTGGAATGTGCTAAATAGAATTGTTGTGGCCCCTTACTACTGCACAATTGCTCAAGTAAATATTGCCTTTGATGCAGTATTTACTTACTTTGAAAAACTACAACTCTTGATGAGAAAGACAACAACAATTGGGTCACTTTAGTCAAATATTTAAATGAAACACATAATATCATCTAAAATGACTGGGGGTATGCCTTCCTTTATAGGCAATAAAGTAAGTCCCCAATCCTATCTTCCTTTTTCACTTGTCACTAATATTCTTTTATCTCTTAAAAAAATTTCTTTATTTTATTTTAATTTCTTTCTTGTTTATTTTTAATACCATATTGAATATAGTGTACTAATAAAGTTGCAATAAAAATTTTCCTTTAAAACCTTTTTTTGTCAAAAAAAATTACCTGCCAATTTTCCCTTCATGGTAACATGACACTTTGCAAGAAAAATTTAGAGTATCTTTCTAAAAATTTGTGTTACCAGATCTTTTAAAGAAAATTCAATTCCAATGAAACTTAAAAAAAACCTAAAAAAAGTTTTAAAACATTCCCCAGAAAGCTTAAATTTATTAGCACCTACAAAAATAATTCTTGAAAATTCTAAATTTTCAGCACTAATTTTTATCTTTGTCTACATATTTAATATCCTTGGAGAAAATCCAGATCTTCCAAGGATATAGTGCTCCTCAGCTCTAACTTGTATTCCTAATCTTCCACTTATCAGGTTCCCACTTAGATACTTTTCAGAGCTCATCATATCTTTTAGTCTCCTAATAGTGCTACTCTTTATGATATATATAGAGTCCTCAAATCCACTTTTCTTTTATATCTTCAATAATTTATCACAAACCTAAAAGAACATGAAAAATACTTTACTGTACCTAGCCATTCATCTTGTCTCTTTTTCCACATCACAATTTTAATTGTACTTTACCTAAGCTGAGTGGTTATGCCTCCTTTAAACCTTCTTGTGATAAATACATTAAATATAATAAAATGTTAACTTTTTCTTATACTTATACATCCTCTTCTAACAGATTTGTACAGTTCATTCTTGATGATGCCTCTAGAGCTCCTTCTATACTAGATAGTCCTAAGAGTGCTATCCATACTTCAACTGAAACTCTTCCCATTTACAGCACTTCCCTTCTCAATTACTCTCTCTGAGAAATATATATTAAATTTAAGGCTGAATATCCTACTAACCTTGAGCATTGTGTTGCTAAGAAATCATCTTCTACCTTCATTCCCAATGCAGTAAGAGTGACTTCATGTCAGTTTATGCTAGTACTTAATTATGATTAAATAGTAAATATCAATGGTCCTATTACTCAATAAGAAGCAATTTATAAATTAAACCTCAAGGAAAAACCAATAAAACTGTTATACTTACTTTTTAACTCACAATATTTTTAATGTTTCAGACAAGTGGCGGAAAATAGGCTAATAAAATATAGTTATAGATAATACAAAGATAATATCAATTTATAAGGTCTTTAAAATATATATTTTTATTCTAATAACTGTTTAATGCTGATTATTTGATGTTTATTAAGTAAGTGATGTCCAATAACCCATCAAATTCTCCTTTACTTATACCAAAATCCCCTGGAGAGCACAGACCTTCAATCCAGATGATTTCACTGCTATCCACAGGCTCATCACCTCCCCATGGCATCCACTTCATGCATTTTCAACACACAGACCTCTATTAAGGGCCCTCCATCACAATTAATGACATCATACACCCATACCATAAATAGAGAAAACAGATAAAAGTGGATACCAAAACAAATAAATAACTCATCCAATGAGAATGAAATGAAAAACAAAGCATATAAAGGAATTAAATCAACTCTCTAAGCCCCCAATATCATCCCCAAGCCTCCACATTGACCCAGTAAAGATATCCCAACCCATAAATCCATGAACATCCATTGAAGGATGGAGATTAAGTTTTCCAAACTGGATATGTGCATCTGAAAAAGGTGTATATGCTTGTGTAGGTGAGTTAAGTCCATTGAATATGCCCATATGACCTAAATAAGCAGAAAAATAAAGCTTATAGGCTATTTAGAGGGTTTAACCCACATATAGACCTATATATACATAGAATAGCTGCATATTTCATTCAATATGAGGTTTATGCCTACATATAAGCTTATGTATATCTATAATTACTTAATATCATCTAAGATAAGCATATTATAACTACATTAGCACCTTAATAAGAATTATTGGGCTATTTATAGGCTATTTAAACTAATATAAGCCATATAATAGTAAATAATTACATATATAAGAATAATAATCACATACATATAAGTATCACAACCATATATTTAACTTATAAGCTTAATGAAATTAAGGTTATCTTATTAAAAATATAAGATATACACAGTGCTGGAGATACCTAGGCTGACACTCCCTAACTTAAAAAAACAATAAACAAATGTTAAGACACTTTAATTATTTAAAAAAGAAGTGGATAGAAAAAAATATTTTATACATTTCTATTTTAAATATAATGTGTTTTTTACATTATTATTTGATTTTAAAGTTTTTGTAGAGTTTTTTAAGATCAGAGATTTAATTTTCAAGAATCCACTGGTCATATTCACTTAGTTTATTTTTAAACCTTGATAGATACTCAACTCCCTTATCTTTAGTAAGGTGTCTCTTTTTAAGTATCTTTTCAATTTCTGCTTTTTCAACTATTTATTCAGGTTTCTGTTTATTCCATCATGATATTCTTGGAAATAGAGAAGTAGAATTAGAATGTTATGGTTTTATAAGATAAATATGTAATACTGTATGTTTTAAATTGTATGGTACATATTATATAACTTCAACAGCATTTTTACCAATTATCTTTTTTACTACAAATGGTTCAATGAATAGATCTTTAAATTTAACATTACAATTTAAATCAAAATGTAGTGTAGAAATAAGTACTTTTTCACCCTCTTTGAACACTTGTTCTCATCTTTTCTTCACATACTCAAATGCCTTATAAATACATTCTTGAACATGCTTTCTGCATAATTGTTGCGTTTGAAGAAACAATTTTGTAACTAGATATATATCCAATCTTGGTAATTTATTAACAGTTTTAGTAGGGGTATTAGGTACATAATCCAACCATAACTCAAATGGCTAATTTACAGTGACAGAATGTACTGTACTATTTTATGCAAATTCTAAACCAGAGATAAGGGTTATCCAATCATGAGTAAATTTGTCATTTTCTTTAAAGTCAAGACCAAAAGCACAATATCTTCTTATCATATCTTTCAAAGTTTGTATCATTATTTCTGCCATCCCATCAGTTTATGAATGGTGTACTGTATAAAGTTTTAATTGACAACCTGAAACATCCATATATGATGTCCAGAAGTCAGAAGTAAATTTTTGATCTCTGTCTGAAACTATTACTTTTGGGAACCCTGCTGTGTTTAACATCTGTGTCCACCATAAGAAGGCTAAATCTTTTGCAGAGACCTCTTTGTGTTATGGAATAAACTTACACATTTTTGTAAACCTATTTACAATTACCCAGCAGGAGTTATAACTCATATGCACTGCTATTGGAAAACCTGTTACAAAATCCATGTTAAATATTTCATATGGAGCTTTTGGCTGCTCAATTTTTTGTAACAAACCAGCTCTTTTTCCTGTCAATATATCAGATTTTTGACAAGAATCACATGTCTCAACATATTTTTTAACATCATCAGACATGTTAATACACAAAGCTGTGTTTTTTACTCTGTTTAATGTTTTATGGAAGTCAAAATGACCTGCCAATATATCATCATGTCATATTCTTATCATTAACTCCTTCACTAAAGGGTGAATTACAATTACATCACTTAATTTTTTTCTATAATATATAAAATTATACTCAATGAAAAATTTACCTTTTTCCAATGCTTCCCTGAATTTTTGTGACAATTTTTTCATCAAAACACTCATTGAAGCATTAGATAGACCATTTCATATTGTAGTAAGTTTATTCAAGTCAGGATCTGGAGCATAACTATCAAGAATTGATTGCATAATTTCATCCTCAAGATTTACAATATAAATTCCGTAAATGTTTATAATCTCTGTTTCAGGAACACAAACTGGATTATCATCATTATTTGGTAGAAGTACTCTAGATAAAAAACCTACATTAGAATTTAAAGTTCCTGCTCTATGTGTAATAGTCAACTGTCCTCTGTACTCTTGTACAACTAATTGCTATCTAAACATATTCATATTAAGAGTTTTCATGTTCAAGAGTGACTTAACTGCACTACAGTCCATTACCAAATCAAATTTTGGTCCACAAGGTAATAATTTAGCTTCTCAAGAGCCCATACTACTTCCAAAAACTCAAGTTGAGTGGCACCATGTTTCAATTCACTACTTTCTAGAGTTCTTGAAATATAGCAAATTAATACTTCTGACATTTTACCTTCAATAAGTTGTTTTTGATTCAAAGCAGCACACAAACCAATAAATCTTGCATCAGTATAAAAGAAAAAAGGGTTTTGACAATCTGGTAATCCCAAGATTGGAGCTGTCATCAAAATTTTTTTGAGCCTTTAATTGTTCCAAAGGAAAGATTCTTTTTTCATTATCAGTGTGGTCAATGGTGCAGCAATTAATTGCTAGTTCTTTATATATTCTTGATAATAACGACACATACCAAGAAAAGACTGTACATCCATAACATTTTGAGGAATTTCAATATTCTTTATTGCAGCAACTTTGTTTTGGTCAACACATACTTGTAAGCAAGATAAAATATTACCAAGCACCTTTAAAGATTTAAACCCAAATTTAATTTTTTTTTAAATTCAAGGGTCATTTTTATTTCATCCATTTTCTGAAATACCTTCTTCAAAGGTAGTAAGTGTGCATCATATGTTTTGAGGAACACTTGATGTCATCAATATATACCATTAACCACTCTTCAATCATTTCATTAAAGGATTTTATATCCATTAATTTCTGAAATATTAAAGGAGTATTTTTTAGTCCAAATGGCATCCTAAAATATCTATAAATTCCCATATATGTTGTTATCAATAAAAAGTTCTGTGAGTTCATTTCAACAAGAATTTGATGGTACCCCTTATTTCCATCTAAGAAGCTTATGTACTTAGCACCTTTCTGGGCAGCATGTATAGAGGCAATCCTTGGGAAGGGGTAAATATCATTTACTGTAAATGTATATAATGCTCTATAATCACCACACAGTCTTGCTTTATCTTGTTCATATGAAATTAGCACTGGTGATATTACACAATATTTTGGTGTAGTTTCAACCTTCTCAAGAATGTTCATTTTTAATAACATCTTAATATTATCCTCTATGTCTTTCCTCTTCATTGGTGAAGCAGGGTATGGTTTCTTTTTAAGACTAGCAGGAATATTATCCATATCACAGGTTAAACTAATCTTCATTTCATGATCTTTTACAAGGCCAAGTTTATTGGTCCCGTTTGAAAAAGCCATTAGAAATGCTTTAATTAATTTCAAAATATTCTTCTTCTCAGCTTTAATTATCTGAGTGCAAAATGATGCTTTGAAATTTTTTTTCCAGAAATTCCATCTCACTAGTTTCTCTCTCTTTGAAAGGAATTTCTGCTACTGACTCAATGTTCAAGACTGTGTTAAAAGAATTTACTTTAATTTTTCTTATACCATTAATGCTAATTGTAAAACTATTACAAGAAGGGTATAATTTTACACCAAAATTCTTCAGAATATCATTACTAATGATAAAGCTACTAAAATTAGTACTATACATAACTACAAAGTCAAAAGTTACTTTAATATAACCATGTTGATGTTTAAAGAAAACAGCAGATTTGTATTTACCAATGGGGTGTAGTACTGATCCAAACCATCTCCAATTTTCACTCTGAAGGGTTTTAAGATTTGAATTATAATCAATATCAATTTTCTGTAATTTACACGCAGAAAAAACAGAACCAGAAGCTCCTGTGTCCAAAACTATATTTACAGTTTCTCCAGAAATTATTGCTGGAACTGTGATAGGTGTCAATCTTATGTTATCAGCTTGTATATATTTAATGATCTCAACATCTTCAAAATTCATTAATTATAGCTTTGAGTCCATACTTAATATTGGATTTTTAAAGATGGAAAAATCAACTTGCAACATACAGACCTTGTTTTCATCACTATATGAGATATCACTGTCACAATCACTTGAATCTTTACTTTTTCTGTCTCATGTTCATATTCTTGCTGATTTTCAACAATATTTATATTTTTCTCACATTTGTGATCTTTAACCCAAGGCTTATTACACTTATAACCATTATTTGTCTCATAATTCTTAGGTACTACAGGTGAAGTAGGTTTTTTCTGCTTTTTCTTGAGTGGGTTTGAATTTTAAATTTATAAAGGCTCATTATTCTGTTTATAAGTGGTGTACCTTGCTTCATAATTATGGTTTAATAGTATTTCATTAAAAATATTAATAAATTCAGAGTATTGATTAACAATTATTGTCCTAGAGACAAAAATGTCTCTGATAGATATAGGTAATTTATATATTATTTTATCTTTCCATAAGTTAAAATCCATATTTAGTTCAATGTCTAATAATATTTTATTTAAATTCATTAAAAATATCATAAGTTTGTCACCATATAATGGATTACACCTTGTTTTTTCATATAATATTTGCTTAGTCATTCTAAATTTAGAACCTCCAAATTGTATTTCAATTAGTTGTTTCCATTCAAACCAAGAGTAATCTTTACCCTCACTTAGTACAGCTTCAAACCATAATAAAGCAACACCCTTAAATAATGAAATTAGTTTTGATGTTATCACCTCATCTGGAAGCTTAAATGAGAATTTTAAATTGTCAAATTGAATAAAATGTTTCCAATTAGAACTGGCTTCTCCATCATAAGTTGTTTACTGGTCAATTTTTGGCCAATTTTTCTGATTGGATCTAATCTCACTAATCCTGGGAAAATTAAATAACTCATTTAATTTAGATAAATGGTCTTTTATTTCCTCTTGTACTGATTTGTGACTCACATTCGCTCTTTCAGATTTGACACTTCCACCAGATGTTTTTATTTTTGGTGGAAATGGGAATGATTGAGATTCATTTTTGCAAATGAAAGGATTATTATCATACTGTGTGTATTTTTGCTTGTCCTGATTCATTAGTAGATTATCAGTTTCAATCTCAACTTTAGTTAAACTTTGTAAAAAATCAGAGACAGTTTGGTTTGTTTGTGAAAAAGATAATTTTTTTTCTTGATTCATATTTTAATAAATGTGCTTCATACAATTTTTCTAACTCACTAAATTTGTTTGAAAGTTCACTATGTTTATTACTTAAAGAATAATATTTAAGGGTTAGACCCAAGTGTTCTTTCTCTAATTCCTTGTTTCTTTTTCTAAGTTGTGAAATATTTAATGTTAAGGACAAAATTATTTTACTAGTTAGCTTAATTTCTTGTTCCTCACACTCAGTCACTCTACTCCATAATGCTGAAACAATTCTATGAACAGTTGGATTTTTATTAAAAAACTGAAAATCTTCCTTTTCACACTCTTCACTATCTTGTGAAGCTTTAAAATCACTAATATGTGGTAAAAACTGAGGATTAAATGTATTATTATCATAAAGAAGCCTGCTACTTGTCTGCAATGCAGATGGTCTGAATCCTTGCACAACATCCAGACCTTCAGCCTGGATGTTAGTCTTAATAATGTTGAGTAATCTTGATTGACATGATTATACATCAAGAGCTTTTGCCCAAATGTTTGTCTTAACTGTGTTGAATATGCATGATTGGCGTTATTACACGTAAAGACCTTTGTCCTGGATTTTTGTTATAAATGTTTTGAATATGAATAATTGGCATGATAACACATCTGGGTCAAAGTTCAGGATTTTTTTTATAAAAGTGTAGAATATGCATGATTTACATGATTATACATCCAGATGTTGGTCCCAGATGTGAGTGATGTTAGCCTTGGATGCCATCAAGGCTAAATGTCAATATATGTGTATTAATTTTCTTGAACTCACTCCCTTTCACAATAAATATTAAATACAATTATGTAGGACTTCTTTGTATACAAAATTTACTTCCCTTCCTTTAGCTTTCTCAGGTAATAGTACATGGACATTTCCACTGTACTTTGCCCTTGAAAGTGCTACATAAAACTGACCATGTGAAAAAACTGGTGATTCCAGGTTAAGACATACAATTTCTAAAGATTGACCTGGGCCTTGTTGATTGTCATACTATAAGATAATCTAATAGTTAGCTGAAATCTGTGCAGTGTGAAAGGAAGATCAGAATTGGGTGAAATCTCCAATGTGATCCTTGGGATCAACACCCAATTTCCTTCATATGGTCCAGAGAGTATACATGTTTCTATCACATTTCTTTCAATCTGTGTAACCACCAGCCTGGTTCCACTACATAAAGCTGCATCTGGGTCAAGGTTATAAAGTAACATGATTGGGAAACCCTTCTTTAGTGAAAAAGAGTGTAGAGAAAAACCTGATGGATTGATGGTGTTTAAGTAATCTATTGGAAATAGGTTGTTTGGTGATCCAACATAAGAAATTGCTTGATCAGAACTATGAAAAGTTGAGATTCTTCCTGGTATAATATTCAGAACAAATTTGTTAACTTCATGTACATCCACATTTTTTGCAGCTAGAATGACCCTATCTTTTAAGTACCTGAGAAGGGAAACTTAATCACTGTTTTACAAAGAATTAATGTCAGGGTATACCACAGTGAATAATTTTTTTAACCCATCAGGCCTACTGGAAAAACAGTGTTTAGAAGAAATATCCACAAAATCTGGATTTGGTGTTTTTCCTTCCCCAATTTGAAGGATAAACTCAGAAAAACAGGCAGCATCATGTACTTTCTCATCATTCATTCCTATCTGAAAAGCCTCATGTTGATGGTCAGGTGGAGTCTCTTAACTTATGTCCAGATAGTGCTGTGAATTAGAGTTGAAGATAATATCTGTCCTCTTGAGCCTTTCAGTACTACTGGAAGGCGTTGTCTAAAGTCCCCTGAAGGATGACATAAAATTATAAGAAAGCAATATATTTTTGCATCAGTAAAAATGTATGATAATGGAAATGGAAATATATATTTAACCATTTAATGAAAAAGAAATTTTAATAGTTAGATGTTAGCTGAAAATTCATACCAGAAATAAGTATAGCAATTCTGTAAGACAAGGACTTAGGGCAGCGATAGTAATCCCAAGTAAGCAGGTGGATGAGCTCAAGGGAGTAAGAAGCAGTAAATACCTGCAGGAGTCATTGGTTAACTATTATACTGCAAGTGGACTAGACAGTTTGTATAGGATAAGACAAGGAAAGTGTAAAAAGTACCTTAGGGCAGCGATAGTAATCCCAAGTAAGCAGGTGGATGAGCTCAAGGGAGTACAAAGCAGTAAATACCTAAGGATCATGAGATAGAAGATAGTAAATAACGGGAAGGAGGAGAGAAAGATAAGAAATACACACCTGCAGGAGTCGTTGGTTAACTGAGGAAAGATAGTAGTCAATAGACCCTATTTAACCTCAAGAGACCGATGACTACTGCAGGTGCGATAATTAGTTACATGTAGTGGGTTGATTAATTTCTAATTAATGTGGTAAGCAGAGAGAAGTAGATACGCTCAAATGCGTGATCTAGCAGAAAAAGCTATTACTAAACATTTTTGTGATGGGTGTAAATACAAGGGACAGTTATGCAGGAATAGCTAATAGGAGTGTAATTACTAAGTGACAAAAGGTGAGAAGACAAAAAGGGAGGAAAAGTCATTGCGTCAATTCTAACACCCTCCTGTCTTGTGATTTGGGAAGCAGTAATCCACAAGAGTTGAGGAATGTCGTAAGGGTTTTTCCTGGAGTAGATTTTGTGAGGCAGTCGGCAAGCATTGAGGAGGTCGGAGTATACGGAATTTCGATATTACCAAGTAGAACTTGTTCCCAAATCCAGTGGTATTGTACTTCGATGTGTTTTGTTCTTGCTTGAAATATGGGATTTTGAGAGAGTGCTATGGCGCCTTGGTTATCTCCATACAAGGTCAGAGGGCAAGAGATTGGAATATTGATTGATTCGAAGAGATGTTTGAGCCAAATGGCTTCTTGTCCAGCAGTAGTACAAGAATGATATTCAGCTTCTGAAGAAGAGAGTGCAACAGTAGGTTGTTTTCTGGATTGCCATGAAATGGCACCACCGTTTAGGAGGAAAAGATATCCTGTGGTGGATCTACGGGTACTGGGACATCCAGCCCAATCTGCGTCGGCAAAACCAGTAGGATTTGACCATGAGAAATGACCTTGAGGATGGAGGGATGAGTCCAGTTGTGAGTAGGTAAGAGAGAGATCTTTGCTTCCAGCTAGGTACCGAAGAACGTGTTTGAAAGCTATCCAATGAGGGATCCCGGGTTGTTCGAGGTGCTGGGATAGTTGACTCACTGAGAAGGCCAGATCGGGTCTAGTACATTGTACCAGGTAATTGAGGGACCCAATGGCTCGTCGATAATTGATTTTGAGGTTGTTGAAATTTTGGATCTCTGCTGGAGTAGCCGGGATAAGATGATCATGAGGAAGAAGTGGTGTTGCCACTGATTTGCAAGAGGCCATATTGTATTCTTTGAGTAGATTTACGATGTATGAGGGTTGAGAGAGGCTGATGGTCCTTTGTTGACTGTCGTGTGTGATTTTCATACCTAGGAAGTAGGAGAGGGGGCCGAGAAATTCCATGTTGAATCTTTCTTTGATTTTACCTTTGAATTGGGTTAGATCTTTACCAAATACAGCCAGATCGTCCACATGGAGGTAAAAAAATACAGGATTATCAGTGTTTTTTGAGAAAAATAAGCATGGATTGGCACTAGAGGGAAACATATCGATGGCAGAGAAAAAGTTGTTGATTTCTTTTGACCAACATCGGGGTGACTGCTTGAGACCATAGATGGATTTCCGCAATTTTAGTATTGGGTTGGTGATCGAGGAAGGTGTTGCAACACCAGAGGGAATTCTCATATACACG
Organism: Hemileia vastatrix; assembly: GCA_030280995.1. Classification (NCBI taxonomy): domain Eukaryota; kingdom Fungi; phylum Basidiomycota; class Pucciniomycetes; order Pucciniales; family Zaghouaniaceae; genus Hemileia; species Hemileia vastatrix. The sequence continues at coordinate 7,239,453 of JASXTE010000001.1, read as the reverse complement.
TCTTCCTCTAACGTCCCATGAAGAAAGGCCCCCTTTACATCCATATGCTCCATACTATAGTTATTTTGGATGGCAAGAGCTAGGAGGATGCGCAAGGTGGTGAGCCAGCCGGTTGGAGCAAAAGTCTCGAAGTAATCGATCCCTTCTTGTTGTAAGAACCCTTGGGCACATAAACGGGCCTTGAATTTTGCGATACCTCCATCTTCGGTTTCTTTGACAGTAAAGACCCATTTCGCGTCGATGGTTTTGACTGCAGTGGGCTTCTCTATAACTTCCCATACACAGTGGGTATCCATGTTCTCTAACTCGGTCTTAATCGCATTGGACCAGGCATCTGACTTGAGTCCAGTGATTGCCTCATTGAAGTTCCTAGGTATGGGTACTTCAGCGGCAAGTGGAGTTGTCGTGGATAGGAGTGACCTGTCAGGGGGTCGGCGAGTGCGAGGATAATTTAGGATGTTATTTGGGTTAATGTCTGAGGAGATTTCCTGCGACGGGGGAACATCATCAGGAACATGGGTGAACCTGTCACATACTGGAATGCGCTTAGGTCTAATGAGTTCCAAAACCTCTTCATCATCCTCAGACTCGGAGTTGGGAGTTGAGTTGGATGAGATCCCATCTGATGGAGCATCTGGTGATGGGTTTGACATTGATGCCTCATTGTTACTGTCAGGTTCAGGGGAGTCATGAGGTAACCCGGTGGTTAGGAGGTTGTCTTCTGTTAGGGGAGGAAAAGGAAAAAGCTGATTTGTAACAGTTGACTGCCGGATTTTTAGATAAGGGAATTCTTCCTCATTGAAGACAACATCATGAGAATATGAGATGTTATGGGGTTTAGGGTCAAGTAGCCGGTAGGAACTCAGTGTCTCATCCTAGCCCACAAGGATATACAGGTGTGAAGATGAGTCAAATTTACCTTTGCGCAATTTTTTTGGAATGAGTGCATAAGCGCTACATCCAAAGGTTCGAAGGTGAGTAAGTTTAGGGGGAGTTCCATACAATTGCTCAAAAGGTGACTTCATGTGTTGAGTTTTAGTGGGAGTGCGATTGTACAAGTATACAGCTGTGGTTACAGCTTCTGCCCAGAGTTCTGGGGGTAGGTTGGCGTGAAATAATAATGCTTTGGCTTTCTCTGTAGTGGTTCGGTTAGCGCGTTCAGCTACAGGGTTCTGTTTAGGAGTATATGGAGCGGTAATATGCATTTGTATTCCCTCACTCATCAGATAATTTTTAAACTCTTTATTGCAATATTCCCCTCCACCATCATTGACTAAGTGACAAATTTTTTTATTTAGTGCTAATTCAATAGTTTTCTTGAAATGTAGGAATGTTTGGAAAGTATCACTCTTATTTTTAAGGATATAAATGAAACGATATGACGTAAAGTAGTCAGTTAATTGAAAGTAATAGAGACTACCGCCAAGGGACGGGGGAAAGATCTTTCCGCTTAAGTCGGAGTGGATATATTCAAGAGGTCTTTATGCCTTAGGAAGGGAGCCGGGAAATGGTAAGGAGTGATGTTTTGCTTCGACACAGCTTTCACAGAATGGATCAGTAGAGTCAGAAGGTTTGATCTGCTGATGAGTCCGCAGATAGTCCATTACGGTTTTTCCCGGGTGTCCTAGTCTGTTATGCCAAATGGCAGAGGAGTTAGCAACTGAAAGAAAAGAAACATTAGCAGAGGGAGACTCACCAGTGAAAACGTCTTTGAGAACAAGTAAATCATCCTCAAACACTCCTCTCAGTCTGAATCCAGACTTTGTGATGAGAGAGAAGTCGTTTCCATTGATGGTGAGTTCCATGCTTTTGAGTCTTTTTCGTAGTGCACCGAGACTAATGAGGTTTAGTTTTAGAGAAGGTACAAGGAGGCAGTTTTCCAGGGGAGTTTGCTGGTTGTGTGACCCGAGGATAACTGTTCCGAATCCTTCTGAGGGTACAGTACTTTCGTCCCCGAATGTGACAGATGATTTAGAGGGGGTAAATGAGCAGAAGTGTTCAATGGAATTGAACATGTGTTGCGTAGCACCGCTGTCCAAGACAAAAATGTTGTTGGGGACACTAGCGAAAATTGAGAGGCATTTAGAGATTGTCAGTTGGACTGATGATAAGTCAAGGGGAGTCGGTGTTATTTCGACAGCTATATTGGCTTTGGCGGTTTCGGGTCTTGTGTTTCTTAGGTGAGGATGTAATTGAAAACATTCGGACTCCTGATGTTTGGTTTTGGGGTTGTGCTTACCACCAGTACAGATTTCGTAGTTTTGTTTTTTGGTCGTTTGAAAAGCTTTAGGCTGGTCATTCTGGGTTATGACTTTTTCCAAATTGTGGTTGTCGAGAGAATCAATGAGGGTTTTTACTGTGATGGATTCTTTTCAAGCTTGGGCATTATGGAGAAGAGCATCTCGAAGTGAAGAGAATTCCTTGGGGAGTCGATAAAGGAAGTATGAGGCTAGTAAGTGTTCCTTTAATTCAATTTTAACGGCGACTAATTCGGCTTCGATGTTTTTTATGAGTTCAATATATTTATTAATGTCTCCTGGGTAGGAGACTAGGGCAAATTTTTGAAAGACTCACATTTGGTTATTTTCACTCGAGGATTTATAATGGGACTCAAGATCAGACCATAGTTGGTGAGGGTCATTTTTATTTGCAACGGTCACAAAAAGTCTGAGATGGTAAGGGTTCATGAACTGGGTCATGAGGCCAGTCGCTTTTTGTTTGCGTAATTTAAACGGAGAGTGATCTGGGTCAGACTCAGAGGGAGTTTTAGCGTTGTTGATGACAATATCATAGAGGTTTTGTTGCATGAATATGCTCTCCATTCGGAATGCCCACAGTTGATAGTTGTCCTTGTCTAGGACGGGAACACCAGTAAGGTTTACGTCGGAGGTCTGCATGATTGAGTAGAGATAGTGAAAAACAATTGACTGGAATAAAGTAATGTAGACAGCCGGTCTCATAATCTGTAAGACAAGGACTTAGGGCAGCGATAGTAATCCCAAGTAAGCAGGTGGATGAGCTCAAGGGAGTACGAAGCAGTAAATACCTTAGGGCAGCGATAGTAATCCCAAGTAAGCAGGTGGATGAGCTCAAGGGAGCACGAAGCAGTAAATACCTGCAGGAGTCATTGGTTAACTATTATATTGTAAGTGGACTAGACAGTTTGTATAGGATAAGACAAGGAAAGTGTAAAAAGTACCTTAGGGCAGCGATAGTAATCCCAAGTAAGCAGGTGGATGAGCTCAAGGGAGTACGAAGCAGTAAATACCTAAGGATCATGAGATAGAAGATAGTAAATAACGGGAAGGAGGAGAGAAAGATAAGAAATACACACCTGCAGGAGTCGTTGGTTAACTGAGGAAAGATAGTAGTCGATAGAACCTATTTAACCTCAAGAGACCAATGACTACTGCAGGTGCGATAATTAGTTACATGTAGTGGGTTGATTAATTTCTAATTAATGTGGTAAGCAGAGAGAAGTAGATACGCTCAAATGCGTGATCTAGCAGAAAAAGCTATTACTAAACATTTTTGTGATGGGTGTAAATACAAGGGACAGTTATGCAGGAATAGCTAATAGGAGTGTAATTACTAAGTGACAAAAGGTGAGAAGATAAAAGGGAGGAAAAGTCATTGCGTCAATTCTAACAATTCCCACTTCAATGAAGAAGTTAATGTTAAGTATATGTCATGATGATATATTAGAAGGTCATTTTTATTTCCATAAAACATTAACCAGAGTAAAAAATACAGCTTGGTGGATTAACATGTCTGATGATGTTCAAAAATATGTTGAGACATGTGATTCTTGTCAAAAATCTAAAAGATTAACAGGAAAAAGAGCTGGTTTATTACAACAACTTGAGCAAACAAAAGCTCCATAGGAAAAAGTTAACATGGGATTTGTAACAGGTTTTCCAATAGCTTTGAATAAGAGTTATAACTCCTTCTGGGTATCTGTAGATAGATTTACAAAAATGTCTAAATTTATTCCTACCCACAAAAAGGTTTCTGAAATGGACTTAGCTTTTTATGGTGGACACAAATTTTAAATATAGCATGATTCCCAAAAGCCATAGTTTCAGACAGAGATCTAAAATTTACTTCTGATTTCTGAACATCACTTATGGATGTTTCACATTGTCAATTAAGACTTTTTACAGCACACCATTCACAAACTGATGGACTAGCATAAAGAATGATACAAAATTTATAAGATCAGATAAGAAGATATTGTTCTTTTGGTCTTGACTATAAAGACAATGACAAATTCACGCATGATTGGGTAACCCTTATCCCAGGTTTAGAATTTGCATACAATAGTACAGTACATTCTGTCACTGGCAAAAAGCCATTTGTGTTATGGTTGGGTTATGTACCTAATACCCGTTGTGGTAGCCTAAAGTTTAGTACGGCACTTAAATACGTAAATGGAGTTATTACGACGTAAAGATTGACAATGTTAATATTTTAAAAAGGGTTTATTTAATTCAATTGAGTTTTAAATATGAAGAAATTGGTCAAAAGCGAATGCCTACGCAAAAACAATTTATTTTACAGAGAAAACTTATTTTTACGGTCTGAAAAGTTTATAAGTATCAAGTCGAGTCACTCAAGAACCTTGGGAAATTTTCCCAGAATTTTTACTATTTTTTTCTTATATTTTTAAATTAATTTTAAAGATTTATAGAAATATTTACGTTTATTTAGAAATTACTTAACTTTGATGAATTTTCACGGGGTGATTAGAGCTGCGCAGACAACGAAAATTAGTTGGGAATGTTAAGGGGAAGTGGCTCTATCATATGTAAGTTTTCCAGATCTTTAATTATAGTTTTAAGGTTCAACTTGAGTCCGGAGATCCGGACGGACTCCGTACAGGCTCCGGACGGGCTCTGGCTGAGTGCTGGAGAAGTATCTTAGGCACGTGACTAGGAATACTTAAGAGACTCTCAGACTCGAAATTGGGGATTATCATAAATCATCATACATCATACAGACATCATACAGCTTAATCTTTAACCACCACAGTCTCATTTTTTATTACTCAACAAATTAAATAAAATTGTAATACCCTTATAACTTTATATTTTATATATAACATTTTAGAAATACTACTCAACAATTTAAATCACACTACATACAGGGTATCTTTAGAAAGGTCTTCATCACTGGGACTTGTTTATTTCTGTCTCATAAAAATTCAAATTGTTATAAAAACATAAAAGTCAATCTTTTCAGATCTTTCACTGGTACACCTTAATTGTTGTTATCAGTATTTCTTTTCTCAACAGCCACAATCATTAAATCTCAATAAGCGTTAAATTTTCAAGAGTTTCAGTATTAATTTTTCATCTGATCTTGGTAGACTGGGTAGCTTAGCAATTTAGAACACCTACTTTGTTATTTTTGTTGGAAGGACGGGGTTTTCCACTAAATCCACATATCTCCTCCGGATTCTGCTTACAGCAAGGCGACTGTAAGAGTTTACCATACCATACCATGATAAAACTGTTAATAAGTTACCTAGATTGGATATCAATCCATGTACAAAATGTTTTCTTTGAATGCAACAATTATGAAGAAAGCATTCTCAAGAATGCATAAATAAGGAATTTGAGTATGAGAAGAAAAGATGGGATAAAGCCCATAAAGAGCAAATGTTCAAAGAGAGTGATGAAGTCCTAATTCCTAAACTACATTTCAATTTAAATGGTAATGCTAAATTGAAAGATCCATTCATTGTAATATTTGTGGTAAAAAAGATGGTTGGTAAAAATTCTTTTAAAGTTATATTATTTGAACCATATGATAGAAAACATCCAGTATATCTTATTTCTCCAATAAAGCAATACCATTCTAATTATCCTTCTCTATTTTCAAGAAGATGAAGAAGGCATAAACAGAAACCTGAAGGAATAGTTGAAAAAGCAGAAATTGAAGAGATACTTAAAAAGAGAAAACTTACAAAAGAAAAGGGATTTGAGTATCTATTAAGGTTTAAAAATAAATCAAGTGAATATGACCAGTGGATTCCTGAAAATGAAATATCTTATTTTAAAAATCTCTTGAAAAAATTTAAAACCAAATAATACTGTTAAAATTCAGTATATGTATTATAGAAATTTTAAAAATTATTTTTCTATCTACTCCTTACTTATTAATTAAATTGTCTTAACATTTTTTATTGTTTTTTTGGGAGAGGGAGTTTCAGCCTAGTTTTCCTCAGGACTGAGTATTTCTTATTAATAAAATAAGATAGCCTCTTAAAAGTAAAAATTATGGTTACAATACTTATATATATTGTTATTATGCTTATATATATATTTATTACACTATTGAATGACTTGTATAAGTTAAAATAGCTTATCCATAGCCATATAAAACTAATTAAGGTTCTAATGGGGTCAAAATATACTTATCTTAAGTGATATTAAGTAATTATAGATATAAATAAGCTTATATGTATACATAAACCTCATATTCAGTGAAATATGTAGTTATAATATGTATATATAGGCCTATAAGCAGTTTTCAGCCTCTAAATAGCCTATAAGTTTTATTTTTCTGCTTATTTTAGGTAATATGGATGTATCAAATTGACTCACAAAACCTAAAAAAGCATATACAACTTTTTCAGGTGCATATATCCAGTTTGGAAAACTTAATCTGCTTCCTTTGATGGATTTTCACGGATTTATGGGTTGGGATATGATTACTGGTTTAATATAGATGCTCTGGGATGTTATTTTGGGCTTTGAAAGTTTATTTGGTTGATTTATATGCTTTGGGTTTCATTCTATACTCTTTGGATGAGTTATTTTACCTGCTTCTTTATGGTATCTGTCTTTACCTGTTTTCTCTATTTAGGGTATGGGTTTATGATATCATTAATTGTGATGGAGGGTCCTTACTTGAGGTATAGGTGTTTAAAATTCTTTAATTGGACACCATGGGGAGGTTATGGGCCCTCACAGTTCTGTAATTTCTGGGGAGAGAAGTGACATCATCTGGATTGAAGGTCTGTGCACTCCAGTGGATTTGGTATAAGTAAGGGAGGATTTGATGGGTTATTGGACATCAATTACTTACTACAACTCAAATAAACATTATAACACAATTGTAAGCATACAGATATATATTATAAGAATTTATAATTTCATATTATCTTTATATTAGCTTTAACTATATTTTATTAAACTTATTTCCACCACTAGCATGCATCAATCCAAATATTGTGAGTTAAAACTGAGCATAACTATTTTTTTAGTGTTCCCCTGAGGTTTAATCACTAAGTAATTTATCAATAAGTAGTAGGACCATTAATTTTTACAATTAAATCATACTTAGATAGTAGCATACACTGACAGAACCAGAGATCAAACCATTAAATACTCAAAGAAACAAACTAACATTCTGGGGTAACTGTTCTAAGGAGCAGCCAGCTCATCAGTTACCCCCACACTTGCCTTAACTAAACTCAGCGACTCCCCTTTTGGATTACAACTGACCAATTATCATACCAAACTATCTGTTTATAGTCCTGGAGGACTCACTAATCACCAATCCTCAGTTTATAGTCTGGGAGGACTCACATTCATCACTTTAAAGTCTTGGGGGACTCCAATATTTTCAGTTTAAACTCTTTATGGACTAAAGAATTTTTGAATAAGAATTTTACACCCGTGATCATGCACACACACCCACCTTTAACTTGTTGAACTTCAACAACAATTTATCTTCTCCCCATCACTGATAACCTTTTTCTTCTTATCTCTTTCTCCTTTTTTATTGCTCCACCTCATATCATGGTAAACCTTGGATCCCCTGATTTTGGCCCATAAAATATTCCTTGCTTTACTTCTCCCAAGAAATATGCTTTTAAACAGTGCATCCACATGTACAGAGCCTGCACTTACACTCTACCAACTCCTGACACCAAACTATACAACAGGGTTGTGACTCTTGTAACTCTAAAAAGAAAAGATGTGATAGAGATGTCAACTACCCTCTACCTCCACCTTCAACTTCCCACAAATACATTTCCAGATCACCTAATAGATCCCCAGAAATAGGTCCAGCCTATTATTTTTTATCTTCAGCTCCTTTCAGAAACTCCAGGTGATCAGTCGCCAGAAATCTGTCTAAAAGGGCAGCTTTACCTTTCCAAAAATCTGTTTTTACCTCTAAAAATCCAGTGCCTAGGATTCTAGACCACATCCAGGTAGCCCAGCCAATTTCAGGAAGCCTGTCTGCCTCACTAGGAAGAAAAAATCAGGCACAAAACTTCCAAATTCAACCAGAAAACAGCCAAAATTCTCCAACAAACAACAAAACTTCTATGCAGCAACCACCCAGCTCTCCAAGAGAAATGCAAAAAAAAATTTCAAAGTCTAATAATAAAAAAACTTCCCAAACTTCCAGAAAGCCTTCTAGAGCTCCTCAAGGAAGAAACAGAACTCCCAAAACCACTCCAAACACAAAATTACTTATTCATCCAGAAGAATAAAATACACCTCTCCTCTGTCAGCCAACTATTCTTCCAAAAGTCAATTTTCTTCAAAAAATTCATCCAGAAAACAACAGTCAGTCCCTAGATCACCTTCCTCTGCCCCATCATACAACAACTTTGGCTCTCCAGCACCAGCAACCAATTCAACTGAGCAGGATATCAATTATAACAACAACACCAACAACAAATCAACTTCTCCAGCTAGTCCCCAGGAACAGTCCCAGTAATTTTCTGCCTTTTTATCTAAAAAACTCCCATTAAAAAATTAAAAGAATAAAAAGAGAAAAAAAATAATCTAAAGCCGCATCTATAAACACAAAACACAAAATAAAAAATAAGAGAAATCCAAGGTCAAGTCCAGGCCAAAGAAAAGATCACTGGGTGGGCTCCCTCCAATAAGTAAAAAGGATGGGAGACCACTAGTGATCCATCACCATTCCAAAAAAACCAATGATTAAAGAACCAGTCCATGCCAGTTCAAACTCATAGAGGAATAAAAACCTGAATTCCAAATACAGAACTATAATTCAACTAGGACAAACAAAAGACTTGAAACAGACATTATTTGGTAACTGATCTACAGAGAATCCAGCTGATCAGTTACCCCCACAATTACCAAAAAATAATCTAGAAGCCCCCCCTGGGTACCTTCTAACAAAAACAAACATCCAATACTATAAAACAAAAAAATCATTAATAATTAAGAGTCCATCCCTTGAAGACCAAAGATAAATTTAGTTTAAAGTCATAGAGGACTATAACCCTGTGACAAGAAACCAATACTAGGGTTCAACCAAATTAAAAGAAGGGCTTGGAAACAAGCCCCACCCATGGGTACCTCTAACAAAAAGTTTCCAACACGAAAGCTGTTCTGAAGCAAAAAAAATACAAATTAAAAGAATGGTCCATAGTTTATCTTCATTGTGGATTCAATCTTCTTCATATCTTGTGCCTCTAGGATAAAACCTCTTCACTTGGTCTGCAGCCACTCTTCTCTTTAAGACTGCACCATCAAACTCTCCCACAAAATAAGAACCTCTAGATACCTGAGATATGATTCTGTAAGGTCCATTCCATCTGTCAGCAAAAATTTTTCCCCACTGACTCTCCAAACTTCTATTATAAGCCAACACCAAACAACCAGGTTTTAAGGTATTCCTGAGTCTGTAAGCCAATTTTTGTCCCAGTATCTGACTGATTGATTTCTAATCTTCATCATTCTAGAGTGTGCCTTCTCCTAACATTCTTCTTTACATTCCAACAGTTGTATCCTAGCACAGAGAAAAGCTTCTGGTGAATGCACCTCATACTAATCAATTCCAAGATAAGAAAAAGCTCCCAAGTACACCAGTAAAACTGGCTTCTTCCCAAAAATTAACTCATAAGGAGAGTAGACAGTTGTCCTTTCCACAGTGACCCTATCATCAAACAACACCAAAGGTAAATAATGCTTCCACTTTTCAGCACTATCTCCACAAATTTTCACCAAAGCATTCTTGATAGCTGGATGACCTCTTACAAATATGCCTTCAGCTTCAGCATAATAAAGTGTAGCCACTCTAACTTTAGAACCAATGATAGCCACAGCTTCTTTGAATTCAGCTCCAAACTCTAGCCTAAAATCAACAGTCACCAAATTCATTAATCCATATCTATAAACCCATTTATTTTTTAAAAAATCTGCAACATTATTAGCAGTCATATTATCCAAAGGCACAGCCTCAACTCAACTAGAAAAATTATCCCTGTAAACAATCAAATATTTATACTTGCCCTCTTTAAGATGGACAGCATCCAGACTGACTCTTCCAAACACAGTTGATTCAACAGTAGCATGACCAATTTCCTTTGGTTTCAGGTGACTTCTTCTTTGACACTCTTCACAAGATTGAACCCAACCCTGCACAGCCAATTTCATACCAGGTCACCAAAATCTGTCTGCTACTCTTCTGTAAGTCTCCCTAAAGCCTCTATGAAAAAGGTATTCATGCAAAGACTTCAACATCACCTCTTTACCCTTCTTCTAAGTCACCACAAATTGAAGACTTGAATGCCTCCTCCTCATCAACATTCTACCTGAAACATAAAAGCCAAGAGTCTTCTTCTTGATTGCTAACCAAGTATCATAATCACAGCTATCTGGCCTCTCCAAGGTCAATAGATATTTCACCATAAAAAATTAATCCCAGACTGAACCCAGGTCTCATCTTCAAAATCCAACAAAGTAACATCCAAGCCCACAGCCCTGTCATCAAAATCACCAGTATATACATGGGCTAATTGACCAGCCCATCCAGGACACCAATCTTCAAATTTTGGCACATCCTTCTCTTTCCACTGAATTTTTTGAGAATCCAGTGTACCAACAAAAAAAAACTATTTTCTAAATTTGAGCCATCCCAAAAAACAGCCCCTTCTTCATCAATAAAAACATCCTTATCACCAGAATCAAGATCAGATACAGCCATTTTAACCACATTAGGAAGGTCTAAGCCTTCATCAGAAACACAATTATCACCAGCCAGTTTAACCTACTGGGGGAGGATAGAAAAATATTTAGCATCTTTTGTGCTGGCCCTAACCACTCAAACGTCTTCATCAAACTCTTCAGAGTCAGAATCTTTATCTGTAGGTGGTCTCCTTGACAACCCATAAGGAATAGTAAAAGTTTTACCTAGCTTGTGAAACAGGTCAAAAGAAAAATGTTGAATAAATGCCACCCACCTAGTCATTGGAGCATTTGGAAGACTAGGTGTGTTGGTCATCTGAACCAAAGATTTTGCATCTACATGCAGCTCAAAATTCTGACCCCAAAAAACTACCTGTAGCTTCTTCAAGATTTTAGCTACCCCAAATGATTCCAACTTAGGCTGAGAATACCTAGATTCCACCTCATTAAACACCACTGACTCATAAGTTATTGGCCTTACTCTCCCAGTTTTATCTTCCTGAGACAAAACAACACCAGCAGAAATATAGCTTGAGTCCACTTCCAGATAAATTTCTCCAGCACCAACAACATAATCCAACTTGTGAAGAATAATATCTTCATCTACCACCTTTTTAAATACTGTAAAGCCTCTTCACACTCTTCAGTACATTCCCAGTCTACGTATTTTCTGGTCAGCTTCCTTAATGGTGAATCCAAGAAAGAAAAATCCTTAATAAAAATCCTGACATACACACACACTTCCAACAATCCCCTGAATTCAGTAGTATCTTTAGGTCTTGGCCATGACTGGATTTTATTAGTCTTCTTCTTTTCCATAACCTTCCCTCTTTACAAACTACATGATACAGGATTTCCAAAGCAGGAACACAACAACAAAATTTTGACCCATACACCACAGGAAATTTGGGGATGAACTGCTAGCTATTCTACCCCTTTGAAATGGTTAGGAAATGGTTGGGAATAGGTTGGTAAACCTTTGGGAAATCTAATTAAAAAAATTTAAAAAAATAGGTCAATGATTGAAACAAGCTTTAACCTTACTTGAATTCATCTTGATAAGATCAATGAATTTACATTGAAAATAATTTTAACCCAGGTTAATCAAAGGTTAAGCACTGAGTTTAATGTGCCATATTATTCAAGCTGCTAATTTACATATATAGTTAAATTGTATGTAGTATTCATTATAGAAATTACTTCATTAGTAAAAAACACATTCAATGATGAAACATCATGTCATATTTAGGGGCCCCCAATGAAATTATGACTTGAATTCAGTGATAAGTTGAATATAAAGAACTCATGAGATCTATCTAATAATGGCAAAAAGTTTAATGCAAAAATACTTTCATTGGTAAGGAGGATAGTTTTAGAATTAATGTTGAGTCAGATGTAAATCTGTGTGACATAGCTTTTATCAATTATAAAAGTGCCCTACAAGTGGACACTTTATGTACTATGTATGAAATGATCTATTTTTCTAGCCATGGTACTTCAATATTCTCTAACCATGAAATAAATGGTATAACAGACTTGGTCAAAAGTGTCCCTCTGAAGGACAGTCTGTAGCTGAGAAAAACAATTTTTTAATGCATAAAAGAGAGATAGGTATACATAAAATACCTATAAGATATGCATTATAAAAATTTCCTTCTCAGAAATGGACTTTCCTTCAGAAGGACACATTTGGAAAACTCTGTAACACCTTCACCTTTAGGGTTAGTCAACTTTTAAGTAACAAGACAAGTAAAAGTGCCCAGGTTATACACCATATCTAAATTTACACTTGAAAGATGGTTCAAAACTGAGAAGGAAACTTTTATAAAGCACAAAAGTAGCACTGATTATTTATAATACCTATAAAATAGGTAATAAAAAATTGTCCTTCTAAGCAACAGACTATAATTTAAGTGAACAATTTTGAAAAATTCTAATGCACCTTCACTTTTATATTTAAACAATAAACAAATACCATGGCCTTTAGAAAACATGATGCCATCTATTTACACATTAACAAAAGCTTCCTCCTGAACAACGGCCTATTACTGAAAAGGTCACTATTATATTGCATAAAAGAAACACATGTATACATATGATACCTAGCTGATATTAATTATAAAATTGTCCTTCTCAGAAATGGAAAATTGTTCAGGGAGACACTCTAGGAAATGTGTAAGTAGATGGCATGAGGTTTTCTAAAGCCCAAGGTAATTGATAATTGTTTAAACATAAAATTAAAGTTGCACCATACTTGTTCAAAATTATACATTTTAAGTATGGTCTGTTGCTGATATTAACACTTTTCGTATGCATATCATCTAGGTATTATATATAACCATTGTATCTATAAAAAATTATAAAAGTGTCTTTCTCAGTGATAGACTGTTTTCCAGGTGAACAATTTAGGTACTGTAAATGATATGAGATCTTTTAATAGTATTGATACTTGAAAATTGGTTCAACATTAAATTGAAGTTGTTACAGACTTGGACAAAAGTGTCCTTCTGAAGGACACTTTTATAATGCATAATAGATTTATATTTATACATATAATACCTAGATTATATGAATTATATAAGTGTCCCTCTGAGTGTTGGACTTTCTTTCAGAAGGACACTTTTGAACAAGTCTGTAAATCCTTCACTTTTATGGTTAGCGAAAAATCAAATATCTTTGACATTAGCAAAAACCTTGCCATCTTCTTGCACAGAACCTAAAGTGTCCAACTGAGCAATTGAGTGTTGTAGAGTAGGACACTTTTACAATTCTAAAAACCCATGTTTCATAGACTTATAGACTTACTGATATGCTTTATAAAAGTCTCTTCCTCAACATCAGCAAATGCTCAGAAATGCACTTGGTGACATTTAAGGCCATATAACACAGTTAATTTTTAATTTTGTTTATTTATTAAATTATTAACATTTAAGGTAAATGAATCTTTCCAATTTGTTTGGAACAAAAAATAATACTACCTCAAGAATTAATAATATAATTGAAAGAATATTCCACACACACAATTATTGTTGAAAGCATAGCATTAAGCCATAAGAATATATAAAAATCTATAATAACAATTTCTTAAAATATAATTAATATATTAGACTACCAAAAAATCTTTTATTATTATAATAAAAGTATAGAATTCTTCTTTGATGCATTTGGCCCACAAGATTCAACAATACCCCAATAATAGAAAATAAACTAGTAAGGACAAGCTTATTATATTATTTTTATGAAAAAAATGATTTCACATACATATGCAGAAACTGTGATATCTGAATTTTCTTCACTTAGGCCATAAACATGAATATGATTTAGGAAAATCTATGGAGTTGTAAAATAATAATGCTCAAAATTTATTCACATTTACAATTTAAATAACTTTTCCCAAGTAACATGGTGATTTATTAATTAATACATACCCTAGACCAAATATAGGTGGTAAAATAAAATTAATACCCTTGCTTTTCAAAGTTTAAAAAAACTATTAATGTATAAATTGGACCTGTCACAGCCTTTTCATGCTTTATGTCACCCAGTTGAACAAACATGTTTCTGACCATCAGTCAAGTACTTTCTGGAAGCCAATAACCTAGAGTTAAGGTGTTAAAAAAGTATCTTGTTAACCAGTACACACAATATTTTATGTGGTGAGAAATTATTGTTAATAATGCGTAAATGATGATATGGTATACATATAATACCAAGATGATATGCATTTTTAAAGTGTCCTTCTCAGAAACAGACTTTTTTTCAGGAGGACACTATAGGAAACGTGTTATTATATGGAATGATATTTTTTAAAGGCACTGGTATTTGATTTTATTTTAAACATAAAGTTGAAGGTGCACAATACTTTTTCAAAATTATACACTTGAAGGATGGTCTGTATCTGAGAATGACACCTTTGTGATGCATATCATCTAGGTATTATATATAGCCATTTTATCTTAAAAATTTATAAAATTCTCTATCTCAGTGATGGACCATTTTTAAGGAGGACAGTTTATTTACTGTAAATGAAATGAACTCTTTTAATAGCCCTGGTACTTGAACATTGGTTAAACACTAAATTGAAGGTTCTAAAGACTTGGTCAAAAGTGTCCTTCTAAAGGATGTTCCAACACTCAGAAAGACACTTTTATAATGCATCAAAGACAGATATTTATACATATAATACCTAGATGATATTAATTATTATAATTTCCCTTTGAGTGCTGGACCATCCTTCAGAAGGACACTTTTGACCAAGTCTGTAATACCTTCACTTTAATGGTTAGCCAACACTCAGATACCATGGAAATTAGCAAAACCTTGCCATCCTATTTCTCAGAACCTAAAGTGTTTACCTGGGAAACAGTCCATTTTTAATAAAGACACTTAAATAATTACAAATACCCAACTTTCACAGACTTATACCCCTACTGATGGGCTTTATAAAAGTGTCTTTCTCAGCATCAGCCAATGCTCATAAGAACACTTGGCGCCATGTAAAGCCAGATACAACTTTTTTTTAGTTGTATTTAAAAAATTAATCTTATATTTGAAAAATGAATTTTTATTAAATTATCATTATTCAAGGTAGAACATTCTGGCCAATACCTTTGGATATCAAAAGAATACAAACTCATAAAATAATAATATAATTGAAAAAATATTTCAACACACAATTATTGTTAAAAACAAAGCATTAATCCATGGGAATATATAAAAACCAAGAAAAGTATTTACTTAACATATAATAGATATATTGGACTGCCAAATATCCTTTAATTATTATGATCAAAGTATAGCATTCTGCTTGATGCACGTAGCATGGAAGATTCAGAAATAACCCAATAATAGATAATAAGCTATTAAGGACAAGCTCATTATATTAATATTATGAAAAGAAAAATATTATCCCATACATTTGCAAAAAGTGTTATATCTGAATTTTCTTCACTGAGGCCATTAACATGAATATGATTTAGGAAAATCAAAGAATTTGTAAAATAATGATACTCCAAATTTCATCACATTTCTATTTAAAATAATTCTTCTCAAGAAATAGATTGATTGATTAATCAATACATATTCAAGCAAAAATATAGGTAGGAAAAAATATTATTGCCCTTGCTTTTCAAAGGTTCAAAAACCTATTAATGAAAAAATTGGACATTTTACAGCCTTGTTGATGTTTTATGTAGCACACTGGCACAAATAATTTTCTGACCATCAGTCAAGTACTTTCTGTAAGACAATAATATAAAATTAAAGGGGTTAAACAAGAATCTTATAAACCAGTACACACAATATTTATGTGGTGTAAAATGATTTTTTATAATGCATAAAAGATACAAATATATACCTTTAATACCAAGATGATATGCCTTTTAAAAGTGTCCTTCATAGTAATGGACCATTGCTCAGGTGGACATTTTAGGCTCTTTGCAACAGGATGGTAAGGATTTTTCTAATGACCATGGTATTTGATTGTTGGCTAATAATTAAAGTGAAGGTGTTTCAGACTTTGTCAAAAGTGTCTTCTGAAGGACGCTCTAATGCTCAGAAGGACACTCTTAAATTGAATATCATATTGGTATTATATATAACCATTTAATCATTTCATTTTATAAATTTTTCTTTATTAGTGATTGCAAATGTTCAGGTGAACACATTAAGTACTGTAAATGACATGAGCTCTTTTTATAGCTATGGTACTTGATCATTAGTTAAATATTAAATTTAAGGTGTCACAGATTTGGTAAAAAGTGTCCTTTTGAAGGAAAGTACAACACTCAGAAGAAAACTTTTATAATGCATAAAAGACAGATATGTATACATATAACAGCTAGATAATATGAATTATAAAAGTGTCCTTCTGAGTGTTGGACCGTCTTTCAGAAGGACAATTTTGACACAGTCTGTAACACCTTCACTTTTATGGTTAGCCAACAAGCAAATACCATGGACATTAGCAAAACACGTTCCATCTTATTTCACAAAAACTTTAGTGTCTACCTGAGCAATGGTCCTTTTCTGAAAAGAACACTATGATATTTTGATCTACCCATTCTCTACAGACTTATACACTTACTGATATGCTTTAAAAAACTGTCTTCCTCAGCATCAGCCAATTCTCAGAAGGATACATGGTGCCATGTAAAACCAGATACCCCTGCTTTTTTAATTGTATTTAAAAATTAATATAATATTTGAAAAATCATTTTATTGATTTATTATTATTCATGGTAAAAAAATCAGTCCAATTCTTTGGTACACAAAATAATACTACCTCATAAAATAATAATATAATGGAAAGTGTATTAAAACCCACAATTATTATGAAAAAAATAGCATTAAGCCATTTAATATATGAAAATCAAAGATTAATATTTTTTAACAGATAATAAAGATTTTGAGCTTCCAAATATCCTTTTATTATTATGATTAAAGTAAAGAATTCTTCCATATGAATTTTGCGCAAAACATTCAACAATACCCCAATCATAGATAATAAACTGGCAAGAAAAAGTTCATAATATTATTATAAAGAAAATATTATCTTATACATATTTGAAGACTGTGATATTGGAATTTTCTTCACTAAGGCCATTAACATGTATAAAATTTAAGAAAATATTAGGAGTTGTAAAATAATATTCTTCAAATTTCTTCACATTTGTATTTTAAATATTTTTTCTAAAGTAACAGATTGATTAATTACTCAATAAATACTCTAGCACAAATATAGATGGAACAAAAAAAATTAATACCCTATCTTTTTAAAGGCTTTAAAATATATTGATTTTAAAATTGAACCTTTTACAGCCTTGTTGATTCTTTAAATCACCAACTGGCACAAACATGTTTCTGATCATCAGTCAAATTCTTTCTGGAAACTTAAAATAAAGAGTTAAAGTTTTAAAAAAGTATCTTGTTAACCAATCCACACAACATTTGATTGCGTGCACAATAATTTTTTATAATTCATAAAAGATACAAAGATATATAAATAATAACTAGTTTATTTGAGATTTATAAGGGTCCTTCTCAGAAAAAGACCATTGTTCAGGAGTACACTTCAGGTGATGTTTAAGTAGATGGAAAGGGTTTTTCTAATGTCCATGGTATTTGATTGTTGGATAACCATTAAAGTAAAGATGTTACAGACTTGGTCAAAAGTGTCCTTCTGAACAATGGCCTGATGCTCAGAAGGAAAATTTTATAATGCATATTATATAGGTATTATATATAACCATTCAATCTTCAAAGTTTACAAAACTATCTTTCTCAATGATGGACCATTTTCAAGTTGAAAACGGTCAGTACTGTAAAGGGCATGAAATCTTTCAATAGCCTTTGTACTGGAAAATTGGTTAAACATTTAATTGAAGGTGTGCAACACATGGTCAAAAGTGTCCTTCTGAAGGAAGATCTAACACTCATAAGGAAACTTTTATAACTCATAAATTATAGATATGTATACATATAACACCTAGATAATATGCATTATAAAAGTGTCCTTCTGAGCGTCAGACTGTTGTTCAAAAGGACATTTTGATCAAGTCTGTAACACCTTCAATTATATTGTTAGCCAACAGTCAAATACCATGGACATTAGCAAATCACTTTCCATCCTATTGCACAGAGCCTATAGTGTTCAACTGAGCAATGGTCAATTGCTGAGAAGAACAATTTGATAACTTTAGCTACCCATGTTCTACATACTTATACACCCACTGATATGCTTTATAAAAGTGTCTTCCTCAGGATAAGCCAATGTTCTAAAGGACACTTGGTGCCATGTAAATCCAGATAGCACTGTTTTTTTTATTTAAGATATTAATCCCATATTTGAAAAATTCATTTTATTAAATTATCATTATTCAAGTTAAAACATTCTGGCCAATTCCTTTGGAGCACAAAATAATACTACGTCAAAATTCATAATAAATTGGAAATTATATTGAAACACACAGTTATTATTAAAAACATAGAATTAAGGAATTTAATATATGAAAATTAAGAATAATATTTTATTAACATATTATTAATATATTGAACTGCTGAATATCCTTTTATTATTATGATCAAAGTATAGTATTTTGCGGGGTATATTTGGCACATGAGACTCAAAAATACTCCAATAATAGAAAATAAACTTGTAATGATAATCTCATTGTATTATTATTATGAAAAGATAAATATTATCCCACAAATATGTGGAAAGTTTGATATCTGAATCTCTAAAATTTAGGCTATCAACATGAATATAAATTATGGAAATCTAACAATTTGTAAAACATAATTCCTCAACATTCATCAAATTTTTATTTTAAATAATTTTTTCCAAGTAGCATATTGATGAATTAAACAATACATACTCTAGCATAAATATAGGTGTGATAGAAAATTATTACCCTTTCTTTTCAAAGGTTAAAAAACCTATTAACATACAAATTGAAACTGTTACAGCTTTGTTTATACTACATGTCACCCACTGGCACAAACATCTTTCTTAACATCAGTGAAATGATTTCTAGAAGCTAATAATATAGAATTAAAGGGTTAACCAAGTATCTTGTTAATCTGTCCACAATATTTTTGATGTGGTTGAAAATAATTTTTTATAAGGTATAAAATATACACAGGTATAAAAAAATACCCAGATCATATATTTTTTGAGTGTCCTTCTCAGCAATGGATCATTGTTCAGGAGGAAGCTTTGGAAAAGGTATAAGTAGATGGAAAGGGGTTTGCTAATGTGCATGGTATTTGATTGTTGGCTAACCATTAAAGTGAAGGTGCTTCAGACTGGGTCAAAAATTTCCTTCTGAACAATGGTCTGACACTTAGAAGGACCATTTTATAATGCATATCATATAGGTATTATATATAACCATTTTATCTCTAAAATTTGTAAATTTTTCTTTTTCAGTGATGGACCATTGTTAAGGTGAGAACTTTATGTAATTTAAATTGTATGAGCTCTTTTGATAGCCTTGGTACTGGAAAATTAGTTAAACAATAAATTGAAGGTGTTAAAACTTGGTCAAAAGTGTCCTTCTTAATGATGGTCTGATTCTCAGAGGAAAATTAGTTAAACAATAAATTGAAGGTGTTAAAACTTGGTCAAAAGTGTCCTTCTTAATGATGGTCTGATTTTCAGAAGGACACTTTTATAATGCAAAAAAGAAAGATATGCATACATATAACATCTAGATGATTTTCATTATAAAAGTGTCCTTCTGAGAGTCAGACCATCCTTCAGAAAGACACTTTTGACAAAGTATGTAACACCTTCACTTTTATGAATATCCACAATCAAATACCATGGACATTAGAAAAACTCTTGCCATCCTATTTCACAGAACTTATAGTATCCTTCTAAGAAATGGTCCATTTCTGAGAAGGACACTTTGATAATTTGAGCCACTCATGTTTTACAGACTTATACACTCACTGATATGTTTTATAAAAGAGTCTTCCTCAGCATCAGCCAATGCTTATAAAGACACTTGGTGCCATGTAAAGCCAGATACCACTGTTTTTTAATTGTCTTTAAAAAATAAATCTCATATTTTAAAAATTGATTTAATTAAATTATTATTATTCATTGTAAAAAAATCTGTCCAATTCTTTGAAACACAAATTAATACTACCTCAAATTTTATAATACATTTGAAAGTATAATTCAACACACAATTATTATTAAAAACATAGAATTAAGCCATTTAATATATGAAAAGCAAGAATAATATTTTCTTAACATATAGTTAATATATTGACCTGCCAAATATTCTTTTACTATTATGATCAAAGTATAGCACTCTGTCAGATGCATTTGGCACACCAGATTTAACATTCCTGAAATAATAGATAATAAACTGGTGAAAACAAGTTCATTATATTATTATTATGAAAAGATAAATATTATCCCACACATATGTGAAAAGTGTGACATCTGAATTTTCATAATTCAGGCCATTAACATGAGTATGATTGAGGGAAATCTAACAATTTTTAAAAACAAATGCTTCAACATTCATCACATTTATATTTTAAATAATTTTTCCAAAGTAGCATATTGATGGATAAATCAATAAATACTCTAGCATAAATATAGGTGGGATAAAAAAATAATACCCTTGCTTTTCAAAGGTTCAAAGCCCTATTAATTTAAAAATTGAACCTGTTTTAGCCTTTTTGATACTTTATGTCACCCACTGGCACAAATATGTTTTTGACCATCAGTCAATTACTTTCTGAAAAATTAAAATCAAAAATTAAAGTGATAAAAAAGTATCTTCTTAAAAAGTTCACACAATATTTGATTGTGTCAACAATAAATTTTTATAATTCATAAAAGATAAAAAAGTATATATATAATACTTAGATGATTTTCAATTTAAAAGGGTCCTTCTCATCTATGAACCATTGTTCAGAAGAAAACCTTAAGTGATGTGTAACTAGATGACTAGGGTTTTTCTAAAGTCCATGGTATTTGATTGTTGGCTAAGTACTAAAGAGAAGGTGTTACAGACTTGGTCAAAAGAGTCCTTCTGAATGATGGTCCAACGCTCAGAAGAACACTTTTATAATTCATATCATATAGGTATTATATATAACCATTTTATATTTAAGTTTTATAAAACTGTCTTTCTCTGTGATGAACTATTGTTCAGGTGAACACTTTAAGTACTGTAAATGACATGAGCTCTTTTAATAGTTCTGGTACTGGAACATTGGTTAAACCTTAAAATGAACGTGTTACAGACTTGGTCAAAAGTGCCCTTCTGAAGGACGGTTCAATGATCAGAAGGACACTTTTATAATTCATAAAAGAAAGGTATGTATACATATAACATCTAGATGATATGCATTATAAAAGTGTCCTTCTGAGTGTCAGACCATCATTCAGAAGGACACTTTTGACAAATTCTATAACACCTTCACTTTTATGGTTAGCCAACAATCAAATACTATGGAAATTAGCAAAACCATTGCCATCCTATTGCACAGAGCCTATAGTGTCCACCTGAGTAATGGTCTAATTGGAGAAAGACACTTTGATAATTTGAGCTACTCATGTTCTACAGACTTATACACTCACAAATATGCTTTATCAAAGTGTCTTCCACAGCATCAGCCAATGCTCAGAAGGACACTTGGTGCCATGTAAAGCCAGATAACACTGTTTTTTATTTGTATTTAAAAAATTAATCTCAGATTTGAAAAATGCATTTTATTGAATTATTATTATACATGTTAAAAAAACTATCCACTTCCTTTAGAACACAAAATAATACTACATCAAAAAATAATAATATAATGGAATGCATATTTCAACACATAACTATTATTAAAAACATAGCGTTAAGCCATTGAATATATGAAAAGTAAAGAATAATTTTTTTCTAACATATAATAAATATATTGAACTTCTAAAAATCCTTTTATTATTATGATCAAAGTATAGCATTCTGCCAGATGCATTTGGCGCACATGATTAAACTATAACCTAATAATAGATAACAAACTGGTAAGGACAAGTTCATTTTATTATTTTTATGAAAAATAAAATATTATCCTATACATATGTCAAAACTGTGATATCTGAATTTTCTTCACTAAGGCCATTAACATGTATAAAATTTAGGAAAATCTTAGGAGTTGTGAAACAATAATGCTTCAAGATTCTTTGAATTTGTATTATAAATAATTTTTCTTAAGTAATAGATTGATTAATTACTCAATACCTACTCTAACACAAATATAGGTGGGACAAGAAATTTATATCCTTATTTTTCAAAGGGTTAAAAATCAATTAATGTAAAAATTGAACCTGGTACAGCCCTTTTTATGCTTTATGTAACCCTCTGGCACAAACATGTTTCTGACCAACAGCCAAGTACTTTCTGGAAGCTAAAAATAAATAATTAAAGGATTAAACAAGTGTTTTTTTAAACAGTCCACACAATACTTAATTGTGTGCACAATAACTTTTTATAATTCATAAAAGATACATAGGTATATATATAATACCTAGATGATTTTCAATTTAAAAGTGTCCTTTTCAGCTATGAGCCATTGTTCAGGAGGACAACTTAAGTGATGTGTAAGTAGATTAAAAGGGTTTTGCTAATGTCCATGGTATTTCATCATTGGCTAACCATTAAAGTGAAGGTGTTACAGACTTGGTCAAAAGTGTCCTTCTGAATGATGTACCAATGCTCAGAAGGACAATTTTATAATGCATATCATATAGGTATTATATATAGCTATTTCATCTTTAAAGTATATAAAACTTTTTTTCTCTATGATGAACCATTTTTTAGGTGAACACTTTAAGTTCTGTAAACAACATGAGCTCTTTTAATAGTCTTGGTACTGGAACATTGGTTAAAGCTTAAAATGAATGTGTTACAGACTTGGTCAAAAGTGTCCTTCTGAAGACAGTCTAACGCTCAGAAGGACACTTTTATAATGCATAAAAGATAGATATTTATACATATAATACCTAAATGATTTGCACTATAGAGTGTTTTTCTGATTTTCGGATTGTCATTCAGAAGGACAATTTTGACAAAGTCTGTAACACCTTCATTTTTATGGTTAGCCAACAATCAAATACTATGGAAATGAGCAAAACCCCTGCTATACTATTGCACAGAACCTAATGTGTCCACCTGAATAATGGTCCATTTCTGAGAAGGACACTGTAATAATTACAACCACCCAACTCTCATAGACTTATACCCTTACTGATATGCTTTATAAAAGTATCTTTTCAGCATCTTCCAATGCTCAGAAGGATTTTTGGTTCCATGTAAAGCTAGATAACACTGTTTTTTTAATTGTATTTGAAATATTATTCCTATATTTGAAAAATGCATTTTATTAATTTATCATTATTCAAGGTAAAAAATTTTGGCCACTTTCTTTGGAACACAAAATAATACTACCTCAAAGTTAATAATTTAATGGAAAGCATATTTCAACACACAGTTATTACTAAAAAAATATCATTAAGCCATTGAATTTTTGAAAAGAGAACAATAATATTTTCTTAACATATAATAAAAATATCTAACTGCCAAATATCTTTTATTATTATGATCAAAGTATAGCATTCTTCTGGATGCATGTGGCACACAAGATTCAACAATACCCCAATCATAGATAATAATCTGATAAGGACAAGTTTTTTATATTATTATTATGAGAAGATAAATATTGTTCCATACATACGTGGAAAATGTGATATTTGAATTTTCTTCACTAAGGCCATTAACATGAAATGATTTAGGAAAATCATAGGAGTTGTAAAATAATAATGCTTCAACATTCTTCACATTTGCATTTTAAATAATTTTTCCTAAGTAAAAGATTGATTTATTAATCAATACATACTTCAGCACAAATATTGGTGGATTAAAAAATTTAATAACCATGCTTTTCAAAGGATCAAAACCTATTAATGTATAAATTTGACCTGTTACAGCCTTGTTCATGCTTTATGTCACCCACTTGCACAAATGTGCATCTGATCATCAGTCAAGTACTTCTGGAAGCGAATATTCTAAAATTAAAACATTCATCAAGTATCTTGTTAACCAGTCCACACAATATTTGACGTGGTGAGAAATGCTTTGACTCATAATATTCCTAGCAATAACTAGTTTGATAAAGATAAATTCCTAGGGGAAAAAATTTGTACAAGATGTCTAGCCCTTTTTTATATAAGTTGTTGTGTTCCATCAAGAATGGTAGTCAGAGTTAACCTAAAATCTGCATTATTTATACCTTTTGATGATGGATCACCTATAAATATATCAATCATAGGGCATTACATTGAAGGCACAGACTTTGTAAATATAATTTATTACACAAATCACCCAAAAATTCTATCCCTGACCCACAAGACTTGATAATACCAGCACGTTCATCTCCAAAAGATTTGTTCATCATTTCCCTACTATCAACTTCTGAAAGAAAAATAATCTGCACCATCTATAGTTTTTGACATATTTTACTAGATGTCATGAGCTACTGAGTTGATCAAATATCCATCCATCAAATGTAAATATGATGTTAAATCACAACACATATTTTTAGTGGTGTTCACACCATTGGTTAACTGATCATTACATGATTAAAAAATATGTAAAGTATTTTCAGTGATAACAAGATCCCACAAGCCAACATTCACTTTAGAGCAATATCCACACCTATTATCAACTCTTAATATTATTCAAAAAGTGAGTGACTTGAACATTTGTGAACCACAATTTTTAGTCATAAGGTCAACATGACAATTAAACCAACCTTCACTTAAAAAGAAAGTGAACAGATACCATCACTACATTTTTTACTGACTTTAATTAATTTTAATCAGGTAATTCTGCTTTTCAATGGTCATAATATAGAGCTAACATTAACTTGCACCAAAATCAAATCCTCATAATGGAAAACATTCGATAATTTTAAAGAGTCACATCAATGTTGAAAAAGGCTCTGGCACAGCTAGATCAAAAACTATTGATCTAAAAGTCATTTTCAATATTCAAAATTATTCAAAAAAATTATGGGCACCTTCTGTAATTCTACACTCATGATACCCTCTGCTCAAAAATGAGTGCACAAATTTTTTTAGTGATTGCTTGACCACTGCTACCAACCCCCATACTACTAGTCAAGAATGAAAATCCATGAGTGGAATTGCAAATTTTGCTTGCCACTGTTTTCATATGCAATATTCATTTCATATTGCATGCCAACTTTTTTGCATCCCAGTTCCCCCACACTCCTAGCCAAGTATGAAAATCTATCAGTGAAATTGCAAGTTTAGAACGCCACTGTTAATTATGCAATATTCTTTTTCATATTGCATGCTAACTTTTTTGCATCCCAGTTGGCCATCTCATTTTGCACTCAACCTGAAATACACAAACCAAATACAACAAACACTACGCAATATAGGGGGTGGACTTGCTAGCAAGTCCCCAACCTGAACTCAGGCACAACTCAGATGGAACTCAGACTGAACTCATACTGAACTCATATTGAACTCTACTTGAAGACCCACCTAAAACTGTTCTGCTGAGTGGTGTTTATCCCTGATTGTATGGTTCCTTTGTCAATAGCTCAATGTGTGTTCAATCTGTGGTGAACTTGAGTCCAAGGTTGCGGACTTGCTAACAAGTCCGCCCCCCATATTGCGTGGTGAAATGATTATTCAACACAATTTGGCACATTGAATTTGAGGCACATAGACATGATAAAATATACATATCTCTTATATATTTTTTTCCTCAAAAGCTTTATGCAGAAAATAAAAATGAGATGGAGAATAAATAAGCAAACTACTGAGGATATTAATTTTTTACATAGAGTCTTCCATATTTGAAGCTATATAGATAATGCTAACAGTTAAAATTTGCTTTTTAAACTTGATGAAGAATTTCTCTCCAAGGATATGGGTTTTCTCAACATATTTTTTAAAGGCATATTTTCTAACAATATAATGAAAACTAAGGCTATTGTAAAAAAAGCTTAAATCATCATTCCTCTTTTCCCTTTTCAAAATTATAGGTCACATGACTTATTTTTCTTTTTTCTCGCCATAAGGTTAATTTTCACATTCTGTATGCATGAATATCTCATGTTGCATATGCATTATGCATCCACATGCAATATGCAATATGAAATATGCGATAATCAATACGCAATAAGCAATATGCACTATGCACTATGCAATATGCAATATGCAATATGCAATATTCAATTTAAATTATGCATTATGCATTATGCAATATTCAATATACAATATGCATTATGCAACATGAACTATTCAATATGCATTATGCGTTATGCATAATACAAATTGCATATTGAGTATGCATGCATAATTGGTAATGAATATGTATGAATATTAAATATGCATCAATAATGTATTTTGAGTACACATGCATAATGTGTATGTTAGATCAATGTGTGCTCAATTGGTGCTTAACTAAGGATCAAATTACAGTTTTTTTGGATCAACTTGTGCTGAATGTAGGGCACAATGGGTCTTAATCAAGGACAAATCTCAGACTAAATGTGACTCCAATTTATTCTCAATGTGACATTTATGGTAGGTCTGATACATGGCATAAATTAGGGTCACCATGGAGTTCAAAGAGTGAGAACTGCTAGCAATTCACCCCCAAATTTCCTGTGGTGATATATGGTCAAACCAGCCTCTTCTATCCTAAACAACACTCTCTCTAGATTTTTAGCATATTCCCAAACAAACCTCCTAATGCTAGGATTTTATTTCAGCACCTCATTACCATAATCAGTGAATGGTCCTTTAATTCCACCATCATCAAAAAGAATTCCAACATGAGTAGGAAACTCATCCTGCAGAATACAAGACATTTGTGCTTGATAAACTGCCACTGAATTTTTTGCTCCTTGAGTCAACCTTGTGAGCTGAAATCTTCCCAAAGGAGTCTCAAAAGTTGTGAGAGACCTTGAATCCACATGAAGTTCCCTCTCATTGTAACCACCCATAATATCACCCAACCCATAACACACTCTTCCAGCAAAGGTTTAACAAAATCCTCTGCACTTGGTGTCATACCAGCATCATTGATAGTGACTCTATTCAAAGCACTAAGATCATGAACCACTCTTAACTTCCTATTTTTCTTCTTCACAAAGAAAACAGGACTTGAATAACTGAATGTTTACTGTTCATATAACCCAGACCTGGACCTTTCGCTTACAATCTCTAAAAAATCAACTCTGATAGCAGCTGGATTTGGAATATGTTTTATTTGCCAAGGTTCATGACAAACCACAGGAATCAAGTAAGGTTCACCATAAGAGTGTTTCAACACCCCCCTTTCCTCCTCTACAAATGACACAGCCTTTTCTCTCAGCACAATAATGTGCAACAACAACTTCTTTTACTCTTCATACAACCACCCATCAGGACCAAAATTAACAACTTTCAACCCTTCCAGAGTCACTCTATCAGTCTTTGCCAAATTAGGAGGATTCTACACCAGAGGAGTACAATACGGATCTCTTAAAAGGGGGATTCAAACCCACAGGCATAGGCTCATTGACAGGCCTAATTGTCTGAGTTACCTAATTATATTTGGCTGCTGAACCTTCAACTTGAGGAATCTTCAGGAATTCTTCTTTACCAGACCTAGAACAAAAACCAAGGGTTTCCCCATTTCTCACATGTGTGGCCAAGGTAATGTTTTGAAAAGGTTTAGAAGAAACCCTAGCAGTGCACAATTGGGAGGAGTTACTTTTAGACCCCAATCTCACCACTAAAAAACTTTTCCTCACAACCGCATCATCATCTTCACTCAAAAATTGATTCATCCACAGAATCACATCTTCTAAGCTTGTGCAGTATACACCACACAATATGGGGGGCAGACTTGCTAGCAAGTCTGAAACCTTGGACCCAAACTCACCACAGATTGAACACACATTGAGCTATTGATAAAGAAACCATACAATCAAGGATGAGCACCACTCAACAGAACAGTATTAGGTGGGTGTTAAAATAGAGCTCAGTATGGATTCAGTATAAGTTTGGTCTGAGCTCCATCTGAGTTCCATCTGAGTTCAGGTTGAGGACTTGCTAGCACGTCCACCCCCAATATTGCATAGTAATATCCTCATTCTGGAGGCAAAAACCATCTTCAGAATCAAGCCCACTAAAATTGTGCAGTTTAAACTCATTCTGGAGGCCTAAAACTTGATCTTGCTGATCTTCACAAAAATTTATTTAATTTTCATTATTAATTATCTTCAGTATATTTTGTTGATTATCTTAAATTATCTTGAAATTTTTTTCTTCTTTTTTTCAGTTTTCTTCTGACCTACAAAAATAACCAAGGGTTTCCCCAATGCTCACAGGTGTGGCAAAGGTAATGTTTTTAAGAGGTGTAGAAAAAACCTTAGTGGTGCACAATTGGGAGGACTTACTTTTAGACTTCAATCTAACCACTCCAAAGCTTTTCCTCATATATTTCAATAAAGATATGTAACCAATCTTCTTTCTTGAACATAAAAAAAAATAATTGAGAATCTTGAGAGAGAACAGAGACTTGATAATAAAATTTTAGAATACTTTCAGAGAAGAGAAAAATTAAAAAGAGAAAGTTGAGAATACACTTGACATATCTCCAAGAGAGATTACCTACTACAACCTGGGACTTCCTCATCTTGGTGAGAGGTTGTAGCATTAGAGTGATCAGTCCTCATTACTCTAAAAAAGACAGACTCCTACTAGAGCCTGATCCACACTCTAAAAATACTAAGGCAGAACCCAATTCTATTCTTTTCCTGCAACAATCCATCCACTGGCACACCAATGACAAGACAGGCCTGGCCGCCCAACCATCCTCTCCTGGGGATAATAACTTCATGTGAAGACTTATTTCATCTTCACAAATCAACTCCAAAATGATTCCCACATCAAACTGTTAATAAATTCTTGCTTGAAAATCCATCAAGAATGTTCCACCCAAAACTTCTTTCACTGCCCCCTTGGCAATGTAAAAATGAACCTTCCCTGAGTCTTCACCAACATCTAATTTGACAAATTAAGATGTTCCCACAAATTCAGCCACATGGCCACCAATCCCACTTAAATTTCCACCAATAACAGTCTTGATGGGGAGGCCCAAATGAGTAGCCTCATAAAATCAATAAGGTTAATCTGAGAACCTGAACTCACCAATGCCTTAGCCACCCTACCATTCAGGGTGACATTGACATAACCCAGAGGAGCAAAAAAATGAGTTTCCAACCCCTCACCAAATCTTTCAGCAGAATCACAAATGTATTCCACCTCCCCAGAAGAGACCCTTCTCCTGGTCAACAACTTCTTTTGTCTATCAGCCAACCCACGACTGATAGCATACAACTCCCCATTATTAAGGGAGACCTGACAATGATTCATTGTATCCAACACAGAGTCCATAACATTAACTTGACCAGAAACAAATGGCCTCTCAAAGTGAGCCCTTGGATCCACCACCTTGGTCCTATTAAATTCTAGAGGACCAGAACCACCAACAGATTTACCTTCAAGAGGAAACCTCACCAGACCCTCTAACTCCAGCAGGATTTGAAAATGAAGTCAAAGGGAAATCCTCCTCAGAGTCAGAATCAACCTCCATAGGCATTGGCTTAACATTCAGGTCCAATGCACCAAAACTAGGGGGGCCCATGTCAGCCATACCCTTCTGCATCTTGTACAGCACCTCTTTGCTGTCCTTCTTCCTATCTTCACTCAGCTTAGAATTCAACTTTTAAGCCTTAGGATTTGGCTGTGCCTTAGAACTGCTCTTAGGCCTTCCAAACTTTCCTGCTTCCACATAATACACACCAGCCAAGAATTCCCCACTTGACTGTCCACCAAAAGAATACAACTCCAAACCACCAAAAGAAGATGTGAATGAGACTCTATTAGCCTCTTTAACTTTTCCCTTTCCATCATCTTTACCTTTATTAGAAGAGGAAGCCTCATTAGGCAACTCTTCAAACCTTGGCCTCCTTGAGTTGACATTATTTCTACTGCTTTCCAAGTCCACTGGAGCCTGACCATCATTAGGCTTAACAAAAGAACCATCAGGGAGCTTGAACATTTTCCCATCAAATTTCACCTTCCCTTCAGACACATCTCTATTCAGTTCCTAAAAATTATTGGACTTGTGTCCCTTTTTGCTACAGTAAGACCAGACCCAAGGATCACTTCTACAAGCCCTCCTTTCATAATCCCTAGGCTTAGAAGGAGCCTTATTGGCCTTCTGAGCCTCCTGAACAAAAATATGTTTCTGTTTTGTCAGATCAGCCAATTGCTCCACTACTGGATCAAGCTCATTAGGTTTCTCAGGAGCCTCTTCCTTGTTCATACTCTCCTTCTTCCTCGAATCCTCAACATCATCAGAAAAGGCTTCACTGACCTTTCTAAAATACTTGGTGCTAGCTTCATGCCAAAAATCCAGTGCCAATAGTTTGAGGCGGTCCTTTACATATTCCTTCACCACAGAAAGAGAAGGAAACTTCTGGTTCCCACTAGGAAGAACCTTCATTTTGTCCTTCTTTTCTAACTCCTTCAACACATCAATCCTGAACTATCTTTCCAGAGAAGACCAGAAAATATCCATTGCAGAATAAGTACTTTCAATCTCCTGCATATCCACCAAATATTACACCACTGGCTCTAACTGAGGCACAAACTTCCTATAGGAGTGAGGATTATCCACCCCACTATAAGAATGCCATTTACTTGAAATCATATTGAGATCCACCATAGAGTACCTGGATCCCCACCTGTCTGTCATCTGCAGACACAAATTTTTCCAATCCTTTCTCCTATATTCCTCCATAGTAGCAACCTCCTAAACTTGATCCCTGTCACCAATGTAGAAGATTACTTGCTTCACCATGTCCAAGTGAGAAGCACCATCCACATTCTCAGAAGCTTCTCACAGCTCCAGAAACAACTTCACATCTTCCCCAAAAAACATAGGCCCCTTCCAGGACTTGATCCTGACAAAGGGCCTAACAGAAACAGGATGATTAACTTCCTCAGCAGCACCAGCAGTGCCACTACCACCACCAGGGAAAGAGGGTCCAGAAGCCATGGTCCAATAGATTCCAGACACTTAATTTTCAAACAAAAAAGAGATTTCAACAGTAACAGAAAGTACAAAAAGCTAACTAATCCACACCCCCACATTGGGTTCCGGAAATGTAGAAAATCCTATAGTAATATCTATAGGCCTTGACCAAGGGAGTTGGAGAAAAACCAGAGATAAAATACAATGTCTCTTTGAGAAATAACAGGTGAGACTAGTTTGAAACAGAAAATTGGAGACTGTTAAAATACCACTTCCAACACACTTCTTGACTGATAAACAATTCAATAAAGTAGCCCAGATGACTAAAAACAAAAGAAAACCTGAAATTCAGAAAGATCCACACCAGAAACCCAAAACACTGTGCACATTTTGCACAGAAAACAGTAATAATACTTGATTCAGGTTAGAAAGCTACACCAGAGAAACCAGTTTCCAAATTTTAGTTAAATGAATAACTTACTGTTAATATTATTTCAGCAAATATAGCATGTGTCCCCTCAATATCTCACAATCACAAATTATCCAACAATACGCAATATTGCATTACTAACAACTCACACTGGACACCTCAACAAGATGAAGAACAAGTAAGAAGAATAAGTACAATAATAGATAAAAAGGCAAAGACAATTAGGTGGCATTGGAAAGTAAAAGAGAAACATTGTGCATTAAGAAAAGGCATCAAGTATCGTAATAAGAGAAAACATAACACACAAAGTAATAATAATGTTCAACATAACATTTTTATATTCAAAAGTAATAAGAGAGGTCATAAGAGAAAGGCGTGTGATATTGGAAAAGCAAAAGTTAAAAGGATAAAAGGTGATACTCAATCATGGGATTGTGAAAGCATAAAAGCTATTTGTACACTTCTAAAATGTTGTAAGAGAAGTGCTTTTGGGTATCATACACACTTTAATGAAAACAGGTATAAATAAGGATGTAACTGTTGTAGTCCGTCATTAGAATATTTTTGTATATAAATTTATTTAAGTATATTTAATTGAAATATTAATTGTAAAAGGTTTACATCATTTTAATACATTATCAGTACCAACATACTGAAAAAATCTTATATCGCTCCTTTTAAAAATCAGAATCTTGTCAAAATGTCAGAACCAACCAATAACACCAGTAACAACCCTCGATGCTTGCTTAATGAAAATAACTACTTTATTTGGTCTACCATCATGGAGGCCGAACTAGACAATGTAAATTGTCTCGATTACATTAGCGGCAAAGAATGCGATAAAATAGAAGAAAGGAAACGAAAATCTTACAATCTTATTGTTCGAAGTCTAAACGATGACCATGTTGCAATAATTGCTAGCGAGTTATATGGAGAGAATAAAGACTACAGGTCGGCAATCGGATCATTAAATTATCTGTCACAATGCACTAGACCAGATATTTCTTATAGCGTAGGTATTCTATCACAATTCCTTGAAAAACCAAACAAAACCCATTGGGAAGCATTTAAGCGAGTCATTAGATACCTAAAGGGAACACAAAGTTGGGGAATACACTATCAAAATGAAAAGGAGGAACTACTCGGCTATGTAGATTCTGGATGGGCAGAAAACGATAAGCGAAGATCAACAAGCGGTCACATATTCATGATCAACAACGGATCAGTATCTTGGCGAAGTAAAAAACTAGGAGTAATCAGCACATCATCATCTGAGGCCGAATTCCGTGCTTATCTAGCAGCAGCGCAAGAAGCTCAATGGTGGCGAAAGATGTTCATGGAACTAGGCATGGATTTAAAAACCCCTACATTAATAGAGTCGGACAGTCAAAGTGCAATTAAGAAATCGAAAAATCCTATATTTCACTCTAGAACTAAGCACATTGAAACTCATTACAACTGTGTTATGGATCTAATAAGAAATAAAGAAATCTTCATAGAGTATATACCAACAAATGAGATGATAGCTGATATCTTTACTAAGCCTTTAGATAGAATTAAACACTTCAAATTCATGAGAAAAATGGGAATGCAAAATTATGAGATATTGAGCGGAAGGGAGTGTGTTAATATTATTTCAGCAAATATAGCATGTGTCCCCTCAATATCTCACAATCACAAATTATCCAACAATACGCAATATTGCATTACTAACAACTCACACTGGACACCTCAACAAGATGAAGAACGAGTAAGAAGAATAAGTACAATAATAGATAAAAAGGCAAAGACAATTAGGTGGCATTGGAAAGTAAAAGAGAAACATTGTGCATTAAGAAAAGGCATCAAGTATCGTAATAAGAGAAAACATAACACACAAAGTAATAATAATGTTCAACATAACATTTTTATATTCAAAAGTAATAAGAGAGGTCATAAGAGAAAGGCGTGTGATATTGGAAAAGCAAAAGTTAAAAGGATAAAAGGTGATACTCAATCATGGGATTGTGAAAGCATAAAAGCTATTTGTACACTTCTAAAATGTTGTAAGAGAAGTGCTTTTGGGTATCATACACACTTTAATGAAAACAGGTATAAATAAGGATGTAACTGTTGTAGTCCGTCATTAGAATATTTTTGTATATAAATTTATTTAAGTATATTTAATTGAAATATTAATTGTAAAAGGTTTACATCATTTTAATACTTACCTTGCAAATAACACAGATAATTGTGGCTAAAAAACAATGAAGACAGAGTAAGAAACAGTGATCAAATTATCAGATGGTTGTATGATAATTAAAGTTATCCCAAACTGTCTTATTCAGTATGTACACACAGACCCCCATTTAAAAATCTATGCTACAGCAACAAATTTGGTGCTTCTGTCAGTCAAAATGCATAAAAATCCACTAAAAGTGCTCCTCATAATGCTATGGTAGAGGTGGGTTGGTGGCCTGCCTGAAGGCAGCCAGGCCCCCTGAAGCCAGAGAACCACTAAAAACAACTAAAAAACTAGAAAATAACAGAAAACACCTTAAACCTTAAAATATACTAAAATATCATCAAGACATAAACGTAGAAAAATTAAGGGCTATCTAATGGTACTAAGTACTTAACCCTAATACTTTAGGTTAACCCAGAAAACAAAAAAAACAAAATTAAACAGTTATAGTAAAAAATGAAAAGTGACCAAAAGATCCCTTAAAACTTAGAATATAAAAAAATATCATCAAAACATAAAATATAAAGAAAAGCCAGGGCTATCCAATGATAATGGCCTTGTCCCTATAGCTCCAATATTTAGCCAGTAAATCTAGAAAAACACCATACACAGAAATAAATGCCATTTAAGACATCACCAAACTATACCAAACTACACAATAAAGGCCCCAGAAAATGTTGGATGACCACAAAACAAGAAGAAATGTAGTTTTGATGGCTCCCCTACTATTTCTACTACTGCCACTGTTGATCCAAATGCATCTGATTCAAAATTTATGAGTCAGTTGGCCATCAAGCTCCCTTCTCCTGATACCCCTTCAAATACCACACCTGCTTCAAAGAGATCTAAGAAGATGCATTGCTCCCCTACACCAAGAACTGCCTCTCATTATTCACTCTACTCAGAAGAGTCAATTAATACTGTGAGTTCTCCTATTTTTTAATTGTTATCTTCTTTATCCTGATAACAAAATAATCATTCTTTCTCTATTATTTTTCTTATTTTTATTAGGATGACCCTAATACTCTTTACACTGCAACACCCCCAACTCCTCAAGTTAAATTCAAAATTCTGGGTATGGAAGAAGATTCATTCTAATCCAGGCCACCTGGAACTATCTTATTTCCCACTATTTCTAACAAAATTACATGGCCTGAGAATGAAACTACTACTCAGCCTACTATACTCATAAATTGGGTCACTACTCCTCCCACATCAATCAACTCATTTGAGGAAAAAGCTCCTTGTATTTATCCTCCTTGCCCTCAAGATTGGAAAGTACTAAATTGAGTCATTGTGCCACCTTACTACCACACTGTCGATTGCTTCAATATTTCCTTCATTGAATTATTTTCCTAACTTTAAAATACTCCAGTTCTTGATGAACAATATGTGAAAAATTGAGTTTCTCTAGTAAATACCCTAAACACAAATTTTGACCATATTTATTAAGACTGGGAGTATGCCTTCCTTGATACACGCTAAAGTAAGTCCTCATCTGATTCTTTCTTATTTAGTAAACAAAAACTAATATCCTTTCAATTCCTTATCAGTGATTCTTCTTTTATATTTAATATATTTATATTATTTGTATTTACCTGTAATACCCCCTTGTAAATAGTGTACTATAATTCACAATATAAATTATTCTTATAGATAAAAAAAATCTTCTGTAGCCCATAAAAATATTGCCCATTATTTCTTCATGAGAGTGAGATGAGTTTAATGGTTAGAGAAAAATAGAATTTTTTTTATCTTGCACACTTGTGAATTTTGCCCCTCTCTAAAAAAATGAAACAAGATTTAAAATGTTGCCTAGATAACTTAATAGGGGGTAACAATTTTAAGGAATCCAAAATTAATTTGATTGCAGATATAAATCATTACACCCCAACTATATTCCACAATTATTTTTGATATTAACTGGGTTATTAGAACATTTACATGTCAATGTTAACTTCTATCTGAAATGTTTCTTCTCAATTTTTCATAACCACATGTTGAACAGCTTTCTGGATGTGCCAGCCTCCCTACCTTGCTGAGCACTCACATCCTGTCTATTAATTCTATCTGTTTAGAACCTCTCCCTATCTCATCTGTTTCTTTTTTCTCCTTTTTCATCTTCAAATATCTTAACATGCCTTGTTGTCATAGATCTTCTCAAAGGCTTCCTTCCCCCAGTTACTCTTAAAATCCTGTTACTCCCTCTTTTTCCAACTCAGCTGAGAAATCAAATACCATTCAACTAAAAAAGATGATCATCTCATACTTATCAACTGGCTGAAAGCTAAAACAAGTTATGATTCTTGTTTTGGTACTGAGAATGCAACTAAATAGAATGTCCCGCTGCATCAAAAATCAATGGTTATCTTCTAATATCCAATCAATTACAAAATAAGACAAAGGGAATGATTGATATTTTTCCTAAACAGATTTCTGAACTCTTCAAGCACTATTGAGCCAAATAAAAGAAAGCTTAGACTGTTTCATATTAAACTGGTTTTGGTATTACTGAACTTGATATCAGTAAGGCAATCAAATCTATTGATGATAAAATTAATTCTTCATGTAATTGCTATAAAGAGATAGATATGTCACTGGAAAACCTACGCACAAGGTTGAGGGTGTTCCTGGAAGTGAGATGGAGGGAGTAGTTTAGAAACTTCTTTGAAGCACAGAGAAAATGTCCGAGGAAGTGATTTGAGGATGACTCAAAGGAAGAGCTACTGCTTTGAGATATGTTCGAGAAGAATTCTAATATAATTTAAAGTTAATATTAATATTCTTAAGATCTTACAAAGGGTTGGAAAACTCAATAATCCAAGATTTAAGTTTTAGAAATGATTACTGAGAAAAATAAGGAAATGTACAATAATAATGATTTAACCTGAAGCTTTACCACTATTAACTATATATACATTTTTTATAATTTAATTCTAAAGAAATATTGATGCAAAATCCAACCACTTTTATATCCATCACTCCTCCCCGCATTGACCTCATATCCATCCATCATTCCGCACACCACAGACCATCAAAAATACACCTGTTACACCTGGACCCTCCTCACTAACATCCGTTAACCCTTTAATCCTCCAATAAAAATCCCCTCCATGCTCACTATCCCTGTTAATAACCCACAGATACTTAATAAACTATTGAGAGATTGACTAATTTAGATTTAAAGTTTAGATTTACGCGGTTGAATAGTGAGTACACAAAGGAAAGTCACAGTTGCTATGTAGAATTGTTTTCTGCGCTTCAAGTATGGATTTAGACCTCTGTATTATTGATTTAATGAGCTGCCTTTTCCTCAAGTGTCACGTGGAGCGTGACAGATGCCCGGGTATAAAACACTATGCAATATAGAGGATGGACTTGCTAGAAAGTCCTCAACCTGAACTCAGATGGAACTCAGATGGAACTCAGACTGAACTCATACTGAACCCATACTGAACTCTACTAAAACACCCACCTAAAACTGTTCTGCTGAGTGGTGTTCATCCCTGATTGTATGGTTCCTTTATCAATAGCTCAATATATGTCCAATCTATGGTGAGATTGGGTCCAAGGTTGCAGACTTGCTAGCAAGTCTTCCCCCCATATTGTGTGGTGAAACGCGAGCTCTGTTGAGCATGAGACATATTCTTCCCACACTACTTTCTCTGAATCCTTCATTTATTAATTATTATTTTTTCTTGTATTATGTCAAACTTCCCTACTCCAACTCCCACGCCTCCACACCCCAAAGAAGATGGTGGAATTGTTACATGGCAATATTCCCAAGCATGCATGGCCTGAGAATTGATGGAGTATTTTTGCATTGAAAGCACGGCCACACGAGGTCCTTTCCAGAAATGCAAGTTTTGCCGCTGGAGACAGGTGATGTGTGATGCTTTCTCAAAAAATGAGGACATCGAGCAAAGATTTACCAAGACTAAGTACTGGGTAATTCTGAAGACCAAAGAGGTGGTTGAAGGCATTTTGGAGTTGTTGGTTGGGGACAATCGTTTGGTAGAAGAAGTTGAGGAAGAGGTCAAAAATACCGTGGTGACTTGGGTAACCCAGGCCATAGATAGAAAACGAGGGGTGGAAGAGGAGGTGGATGAACTGGTTGAATTGGATGAGAATGATGTTCCCATCTCAAACAGGTTTCCAAAGAAGCGGCGTATGATCATCAAAGATGATGAAGAAGAGAAGGAAGTGACAGTAGAGGTCACCCCAAGGCTATTCTTAGAGCCTGACCTGGTTTTCAAAGTAAGTCTGCCTTTTCTTGTTTCAGGATTCTGTTACTGATGACTGTATGTTTTTTAGAATTGAGATGTCATCGCGGAAGCTCCAATTGTGGAAGCTGCGCCATCACTGCCAATTGAGGCAAGTCAACTGGCAGTTGATTTGAGGGAGGATAATAAGGAAACCCTTGACCAGGTATGGTTGAAGAAACCTCGGCAGGGCCGATGAGCTCAATTAATTGATAATTTAGGTGATGAAATCGAAAAGATTGTCAATTCCGCCTCCTTCAATGTGGCAAAAGAATTACTGGAGATTGGAGAAGTGGTACAAGTAGGAGAGGAGGAGGTATTTGAAAAATGCAGGAAGGAAATAAGGGTGGTTTTGGAGAAAATGAAGAAGTTGGTTCCAGAGAAAATACAGGAGAAAATTTGAAATGGAAGGAGAAAGAAAAGAAAGAAAGGAAAAAAGAAAAAATAGACAGCGATTTGTGTATTTATTTCATTTTGTTGTTTTAATTGAAATTTTAATATATATTTTATAAGATTTTAAAAAGAAAAGAAAAAAAAAGAAAAAAAATATTTGAATAAAATTTTTTGTTTTAAATTTTGAAAGAAGAAAAGAAAAAATATTTAACTGAGAAAATTTTAGTTTAAGTTTTAAAAGGAAAAAAAAATTAAGTAAGAAAAAAAAATGGTTGATTGAAACAATTTCTTTTGAAAAAAATATAATGAGAGAAAAATTTATTAATTGTGAAAGTTTATTTATTAAAGTTTTGAGGATTTTTGGTTATGTGAAAAGAAAGAAAAAAAAAATTTTTGAAAAAAGAATTTGAAAGAAGGAAGTAATTTGTTCGAAGAATTTTAAAAGAAAGATTTAAAGGTTGAAGTGAAGTTTGAGAAAGATTGTCGTATTGAGTGCGTGAAAATTTTTGATAGTTTGAAGAAAAAGAAATAAGGGAAAGAAGAAAAGTTTGAAAGGAGAAAAGAAAGAAAATTGAAGGAATTATTGATTTTTTAATATTTTATTTTAATGAATTTTAAGACTTTATTTTTATTATTTTATTTTTTTATTTTTAACTTTTTAATTTAATTGAATTGAATTTAATTTTATTTATTTATTTATTTTTAAAGAAGGTTTGAAAAAGCTTTTGAAAAGAAGAAAGAAGAAAAGAAAAAACAGAGTAAGGATTTTTAGAAGAGAAGAAGTTTTAGAATTTTAAGAAAAGAAAAGAAAAGAGAAAGAAAAGAAAAAAGAGAAGAGAAGAGAAAAATAAAAGAGAGTTCTAAGGTTTTAGTTTTAAAGGATATTTAAGATGAAAAGATTTTAGGAATTCAGGGGCATTAGAAACATTTATGGGTGGTTCCCAGGATGTTTTGTCTGAGTCATCAAGGAAGCCTTCCCATTCCACAAGGTATTGAAGTTTCCCCTTGCACATTCTTGAATCAAGGATATGGCTTACTTCTTACTCTAGATGGTCTTCTACTTCAAATGGATCCAGAGGAGGTTGGTTCCTGCCCAGGTATGTTTCTCAAGCCAGTTCCAGGAGAGATATGTGAAAAAAAGGTGAATAGCCTGCCATTTAGGAGGTAGCTTGAATTGAAATGCAGTTTTAGAGACTTCGGAGTCAATTTAAAATGGTTCAAAGCATTTTTTGGCCAGTTTCTTTGATGGCCGAGTCGTTCAAATGTTTTGTGCATCAAGCCATACTTTGTGGCCTGGTTTGAAGGAAGGATCAGATTGTTGATGTTTGTTGGTGAAGACTATTCTAAAGTACTAAGCAGTAGACACAATGCGAGATGGGTTGGTTCTCCTTTTTAATTTATAAAAAGAAGTGCCTGCCACTCTTATTTTTAAAGACAGTGTAATAATGTGTAACACTAATATTTGACTAGAAAGTTTATAAGTTGAGATGAGTTAAAGATAAGGAAACAAGCACTACTATCTGGATATTTCTATTCTTAACAAGCGCTATTATCCACAGCTACTCCCTCTTGAAGCGCTCTCTTTGAATTTGCCTTATTATAGTAATAAAATATCTCTAATAAAAGTTAATCCCACTGAATCTATATATTCTCTCTATGTTGCGCTCTTTCACTATACTATAAGAATTACACACACAGACACACAAACTCTAAAGACTCAGAAAATACCTTTTAATATTCTCTCAAACAATTAATCACAAAAGATCTAATATCTTATACTGAGTACTATGACTATAGCTACACGTATATCTCTATATTGATTTTTCTATCATCTGCTTTTTAAAATGAAAACTAATGCGATTTTTCTTATTTTATTAATTAAATAGATAGATCGACCAGTTCTCTCCTTGTCCCTACCTAATAGTCCTCCTTTTATATTCTTCCAGCGCTCAAGACACAGTTCCCTAATGGATCTCCAGCGCTGACTCTAGCGCCACATTAGTAAAACAATAACTAATTTATTAGTATGCTACTTACACTGCTTGCAACAACTACAGCGCCTAAATCAGACCCTATAATTACTTGTTTTGTTTCAGCGCTAGTTCCAGGTTTGACATATCCTAATGCTGCGTCTAGTTGCCTTAACTC
The DNA here is from genome assembly GCA_030280995.1 of Hemileia vastatrix. Taxonomy (NCBI): domain Eukaryota; kingdom Fungi; phylum Basidiomycota; class Pucciniomycetes; order Pucciniales; family Zaghouaniaceae; genus Hemileia; species Hemileia vastatrix. The sequence continues at coordinate 7,198,399 of JASXTE010000001.1, read as the reverse complement.
TTGGGTAGTTTTACGATTGAGTCCTCACTCTCTTTGCTTTAATACTAGGTTTGTAGTTCTGACAGCTCGCTTTACTAGTTAGCCTTCTTCATTACTTGTCTCAGTAAGTTTCCCAACTGGCCGCGGTACAGCATACCATGCACTTGAGTCGTTCTTAATCCATGACTTTCTTCTTAATGCGTAACACATACTTTTTGGAAAGCCCAAATCCATATTGTTTAGCGCTTTATGGTCCTAAATCAATAACACACAATTCCCCATTGTGCGGCACATATCGCTACAAAATCTGAGCGCACTGACCCTCAATATTTTTCCGCGCTTCCATTTCCTTTGTTCCTTGAAACACGCAAATACATATTATATTTTAACATTTCTTGCTGCGCTAACTCCCCTTTGTTCTTCCTGGACTACGCGTGCTGATTGGTCTAAAATCAAGCTTCCTGCAAGGCGCGTACCACATCGGCTTGTTCCTTGTACCTTCTAATGGCTAATTCCAATTTTGATTTAAGTTCTTCTTGAAGTCGTGATATGGTTGAAGATAATTTTCCGCAGGATGACAAGTTCCTACATGGATTGAGTTGAATTGAGGATGTCTTTCATAAACAGTTTCAAAGGGAGATTGTCGTGTCAAAGAATGAGTTGAGATATTATAAGCAAATTCGGCCGATGGTAACCATGTAGTCCAATTGTCTTGTTGGTAACTGACATACATTTGAAGGTATTGTTCGAGGATTTGATTGACCCTTTCCGTTTTCCCATCAGTTTCAGTATGATAGGCCATGGAGAGATTCCTCATGATATTGAGTTGTTGACCCAATTGAGTCCAGAATATGGATACAAACAATGAGCCTCTATCTGAAATAATATCATTAGTTAAGCCATGTTTGGAAAATACATATTCTAGAACCAATTTTGACAAATATTCTGCTGTAGCAGTACTAGTGGTTTTAATGAAAATAGACATTTTTGAAAATCTATCTACTATTAATAATATAGCATCAAAATTATTAGAAGGAGGAAGTTGAGAAATAAAATCCATTGATAAAGATTCCCAAGGTTTAGAGGGAATAGGAAGTGGTTGATGCAACCCATGCTTCCGGTGATGGGGAGCCTTATTCCTATTACATTTGTAACAAGATCTTATATAGGCCTTTATTTCTCTGGTCATTCCTGGCCAGAAGAAATCCCTCGCTATTAACTGGTAGGTTTTATCAACACCAAAATGACCAGCTAATGGAGAATCATGTTGACTGTTGAAAATTCATAATTTTATTTCATTGTTGTTGGGTATGACTCCTCTACCTTCAAAAACTAATACACCTGATTCAATACTAAATCATTTAGCCCCTTACTTTGAGAGTATTTTGTCTTTTAACCCTAAACAATAATTGTCCTTCAACTGCGCTTCAAGGATGTTGGATAGTGGATTTTGAAACAATTGAATTGTCATCAAATTTAGTTGATGAGTCATTAACATTGATTTGTTGAAGATTGATTTCACATTTGCTGTGTTCTTGTTAGCAAATGTGTCCCACCTCTGTGGGTAAATGTCATCCCAACGTGACAGGATATCTGGGACAATACAGCTCTTACCTGGATGATAGGAAATAGAAAAAGGAAATTCAGACAGAAATTCAGCCCACCTGCCTTGACGCCTGGTTAACACTTTGGAAGACATAAAGTATTTCAAAGAATTATGGTCAGTTAGGATTTTGAAAGGACTATCTAGTCTGAGAAGAAAAGAGTGCCATTTTTTAAAACAATGAATAATAGCTAAAAGCTCTTTGTCATGAATTTCATAATTTAATTCTGCCGCAATGAGTTTGAGTGACTCAAAAGCAACAGGATGAAACCATTTTGATTCAGGATTGAATTGGGAAATGACCCCTTCAATAGCATAATTTCTAGCATCTGTCTCAACTATTGTCGAAGCAGAAGGATCAAAGTGTTGAAGAATTAAAGCTGTGGTAAACGCAGTCTTCAAAGCTTCAAATTTCTTTTGTGATGTAGAAGTAAAAACAAAAGGAATATCTTTTCTAAGAAGAGAAGTAAGATTGGAAATATTTTTACAGTAATCTTTAATAAATCTTCAATAGAAATTGGCAAAACACAAAAATCCTTGAAGGGATTTAAAGGTTTTTGTCTCAGGCCATTCCAGAACTTTTTGGACCTTTTTATTGTCCATGACTAAACCATCAGTGGACAACGTAAACCCCAAAAAATCAATAGATTTGAGATGGAATTTGAATTTATTGTGTATGGCGTAGAGACCGTGATCTTGAAGGCAATTTAGAACCTGTCAAAGATGATGAATATGTTCATCTAGTGTCTTCAAGAAAATTAAAATATCATCTAAGTAGACAGCAACAAATTTTTTGACAACATCTTGAAAGATGTCATTAACAAAATTTTGAAAATTAGCTGGTGCGTTACATAATCCAAAAGGCATGACTAAATATTCAAAACTACCAAATCTAGTACTCATTGCAGTTAATGGTTAATGACCTTTTGCAATGCAAATAAGATTATAGGTGCTTCTAAGATCAATTTTAGAAAAGAAATTAGCACCATTAAAAAGGGTAAGAAGCAATGACATAGGAGGAATGGGATATGCATTCTTTTTTGTGACTGTGTTGAGACTTCTATAGTTAACACACAACCTAAGGCTACCCTCTTTTTTCTTTACAAAAAGAACAGGGGAGCCGGTTGGAGATTTACTGGCTCTGATGAAAAATTTGGCTACATTCTCTGAAATGTAGTCTTGAAGAACTTGAGATTTGTCCTTTGACAAAGAATAGACAAGACCTATTAACTCTATTTGATGGTCGTAGGGTCGATGAGGTGGTAACTTATCGGCCTTGCAGATTGAGAAAACATTGAGGATATCATGATAGATTTCCAGTAGAGTTGATTTGGTCATCCTCATCATCTTCGAGAGAATCTGTTGAGGGAAGACTAGAATTGAGAGATCAGAATTCGATTACTTCGAGTCAATTTAAATCCTCTTTGAGTGAAGTAATCAAGCTAGAAAGGATAGCCAATTTCTCATTTAGGGAAAGATCAGATGCTTGAAAGTCATCTGGAAGAGATTTGTCCTCTAGCAGGACATTTTCAGGCGGGTTGTTTAACACCCTATTGACCTGCATTGAAGAATCAGAAATATACTTAGCGCGTGGGGTGATCGATCCCCGTAACCAATCAATTTCAGGATTCCAATGCATTAAAAACGTCATGGCCAAGGATGGTATTTTCCATTCTTGGGGCATCCAAGACTGATAATTCCCACTCAAAGGGAAGAAAATTTGGAAAGTTGAAAACCCATAAAACTTTCTTACTTACCCAATATTTGGGCTCCTCTAATTCATCCAAATAAATTGGAGTTTGATTGATATCTGTGAATGTCAGCTTTAACTTCATGGCAAAAGATAAACTGACAAAAGAAATTGAAGCTCCAGAGTCTATAAGACAACTGAAGGGGTATCCTCCTTAAATAGAATCGTAGGAGGAGTGCATTGAACAGGTGCCATTTTTAAAAAATTTAGAGACACGCGAAAAAGGACGTAGTGGTGCAAAGAATGAGAACTATGGAGAATTAAATTATACTGTCACCGGACAACCTATGCACAAGGTTGAGGGTGTTACTGAAAGTGAGATGGAGGGAGTAGTTTAGAAACTTCTTCGAAGCACAGGGGAAATGTTTGAGGAAGTGATTCGAAGATGACTCAAAGGAAGAGCTACTGCTTTGAGATATGTTTGATAAGAACTCTAATATAATTTAAAAGTAATATTAATATTCTTAAGATCTCACAAAGGGTCGGAAAACTCAATAATCAAAGATTTAAATTTTAGAAATGATTACTGAGAAAAATAAGGAAATGTACAATAATAATGATTTAACCTGAAGCTTTACCACTATTAACTATATATACGTTTTTTATAATTTAATTCTAAAGAAATATTGAACCGAAATCCAACCCCTTTTATATCCATTACTCCTCCTTGCATTGACCTCATATCCATCCATCATTCTGCACACCACAGACCATAAAAAATACACCCGTTACACCTGGACCCTCCTCACTAACATCCGTTGACCCTTTAATCTTCCACTAACCATCCTGTCCATGCTCACTATCCCTGTTAATAACCCACAGATACTTAATAAACTATTGAGAGATTGACTAATTTAGATTTAAAGTTTAGATTTACGCGGTTGAATAGTGAGTACACAAAGGAAAGTCACAGTTGCTATGTAGAATTGTTTTCTGCACTTCGAGTATGGATTTAGACCTCTGTATTATTGATTTAATGAGCTGCTTTTGCCTCCAGTGTCACGTGGCGCATGAAAGGATACCATATTTGGAGAGCAAGCTGATTCTAATTCTGAAAACATGTTGGATGGAGAAAATGATATCTCCAAAAATGATGTTGAAAGAAATATTTTTCCCTCCTCTTCTACTCAAGCCTCCCCTCATTTGAATTTCACCAATAAAGATATATTTTACATAGATCTTTACAGCAATATAAAACAACCTGATCTAAATTCAGTGAGATTTTATTTTTGTCTAGTTATTTATTTTTTTATTTTTAAAAAGGCTAATGAACAAAACCAGGATACTCAAGCAAGAGATTCTGAAGAGGAAAATTTAATCTTCAAAAAAAAGCAAAGACCATCAACTACTCTGACTTTCAACAGTCCAAGAAAATAAACAGAGAGAGTTTTTCCCAAACTCCTTTTTCTTCCATTGAAATTTTTTTGGAGAAAATTGATGCTGGTAAGTGATAGCATACCTCTTTATAATTTCTTGAGTGTTTCCTTTCATTCTGTTAGAAGCTTGAAAAGTGGTAATTGGGATGAGAAAAAGAGTAGTTTAATAAGTCCTCTTTAAACCAGATAAGAGTCATATCTAAATTCAAGTATGGTATATTTATAGAAGGAAAGAGATATCATATAGGCATGAAGAAACTTCATTCTAATGATCTTATGGTTACAGCAGAGCATTTAATATTATTTGTTGGTGGATCTGTTGGTGAGGTTCATTTCTATGTGGCTTGGGGGGCTGTAAAAACGGTTCTTGGTGGTCCTTTTTTGATGAGTTTTGAAGCCAAGATTGCTTAATAATCTAGAATTGGTATAATTTTGGAGATTATTGGTAATGATATGAGAAGTTTGCATATATGGTTAGCACCTCCTGGAGATGAAGGTTGGGAGACTAGGCCTGGGGTAACCTCAATGTGTCAGTGTTGTGTTTGCACCAAACAGGGGTGAATTAAAAGGTTAGCTTCTGGTGAATTAATTAAATAAATTGATAATTAAACCCCATTTTTTTAGTTAGTGATTTCTGATTTCTCTTATGTCTTAATCTCTCCACAAAAATAGATCCTGGATTGAAATAGCTCAGCTCACTTGGAGATAATATAAGTGGACTCTCAATTATTTTTTGTTGATATTTCAATAGTTTTCAAATATATGATGGATTTTTCTATATTTTTTTATCTTTATCAAATTTTTCTATAAACTTTAAAATGGTTCAAGAGGAAAGATGTCAGCCAGGCTACTAGACTTTCCCAGTAAAATAATTAATTATTTACTGGATGAAGCCATGCCTTATTATTTTAATTATTTAATTATAACTTAGTTACATTAAAATTACCTATAATAAATTAACTAATTACAGAATGGTAAAATTTAATGAATAATTAAAATTAAATATAAAATGTCCCTTATATTTTAATTCTCTAACACCGTGCTCATTGAAAGGTTGGAAGAAATAAAATTTTATATTAAAAAATAGATTTTAAATTAAAATAAAATTTTAATATTCAAATAAAAATTAAATATAAACAAAAAATTCAAATTTTTTATTTAGAATTGACTTCTACAGAAAATATTAAATAAATTTATGTATTTCTGACATACCCTGTAAATACATCTTTAAAATAAATCTTTTTGACACCTTCTTTTTAGAACAACTTTATTATTTGAAAATACTCCTTCTTGAAGATTCTTTTTCTCTCTCTCTCATACTACTATTTTTAGAATTTAATTTCCGTGCCTTGTCCCTCCTTTTCCTATATAAGGCCTCTCTTTTGGTTGTTTTTTGATTCATCACTTACTTATTTCATTACAACTATTAACAATCCCTTTATTACTATCTATTATTGCCTTAATATTTACATTCACGTAATTCTAATACATTAATTATAATAATAATCCAACTTTTTACCTCTTTATATTAAGAAATTAATCTGTAAGATAAGAAAATATGGCCCCAAGTTTGAATCCCTTAAATACTGTTGTTATCGCCATTGGACCTCCCTGTAAAACCTTCTAGACTTGAATGACCCCTTGACAGTTGGGAACCTTTCTGAATCATCAATGGTGCACCGTTATCTTGAGGACCGGAGACCATGGGACCATTGCCATTGAGGTATTTATAAGGACAAGTGGACAATGAAAACGACAAACGTCATATATCACATGACTTATTTTTTGCTGCAAACGGGAATCAAACCACGCTCCAAAACTTAGCATTATATATATTCTAATAGTTATATCTTTCGTGGTAATTATTGATTACTATTGGTGGGTCACTTTGCACTCTTCATACTCTACATATTTCCTTTTACTCAGCACTCTATAAGTGGCATTAAATTGCTCATTTTACAGGGGGAGGTGTCAGGCAAATTGAAATTTGTATTTTTTTATTTTTTTTCCTAGTTGATAAAGATAGAGAGATTGTGTTCTAAGTCCTAGAAGTAATAAATTTTCACTTTTATTTTAAAATTAATTGTAATTTTCAGTTGACTTTGTCCTGAAAAATTAAGATATTTTTTTTTCCAGTTGACAAATTGTCCTGACAATAAAAATTTTTAATTAATAGAAAAAAAAACTATACTAAATTATTTCAGTTGACATTGAGTCCTGGTAATTAAATATCCTTCAGTTGATTTAAATCCTGATAATCATCATAAATTTATTTTTTAAATTAAAAATTATTTTTATTTCTTCAGTTGATTTCTTGTAAATCCTGGTTATAAGATTAGTTTGAAGTAATAAATAATTGACTATTATTTTCAGTTGATTTTTATCCTGAAGAGTTTTATATTCTTTTTTATTATTATTTATTTTTCTTTTATAAAGCAAAAATAAAACTGATTCATCTTATTGTTTCTTTCCCACACTTCAGATTAGATTTAAAATAATGACTTACCAAGTTTTTTCTGCTGCACGTTAAGATGAACTAGATCTGATTGATTATGATGAGGCTACTTTTGTGAGTTCTCCTTTAACTACAAAAGTAGCTCAAATTAATAAATCATTGAATCAATCAGGATGTGGAAATGGAGGAAGTGGAGATTCTTGTAGAGACAAATTCCCAGGAACAAAAAACTTAAATAAACCCCCCAGAGAGCTTCCCAAAGGCTTCAAGATAAAAAAGATGCCCTTAAAACAGAAGGTAAAAAATCTCTCTACTCACATCAAGGAGTTGAGGACAAAAAACCTCAAGCTGAGGTCAAGAATAGACTGTCTAGAAGACAAGGTAAGAAAAATAGAGTCTTTTCTTCAAGAGAAGAAGAAACCTCTTCCTTAAAAAGCCCTTCCACAACTGGCCCCCCAGCAACAAGAAAAGGTGGAAGTCTCAAAGTGGCAGTGGGATTGGCTGAACACCCAGTGGGATTATCTGTCCCAACAGCAACAGCAACAAGCACCTCAGGCAGGTCCTTCAAAAACAAATCAATTCAATCCAACACCTCATCATCCCTATCAAGCTGGAAGAAGGAGAAAGAACAGCTACATAAAAGTCTTTCCCAAGCCATGGTAAACCCCTCTATTGAATCTCAAGTACCATTTCTTGTGACTTATTCAGTTCCTTCAGGTAATTCTGGAAGAGGAGATGAGACTGTGTGACCTTTAGAGGCTGAGAACAGTAGAAAAATTTCTCAAATTACAAATTTATCTAATCCTTTAGTTCTAAATGCTACTTCAATGATAGATCCTGATATGGCTATTATTGATGAAACACTTGAGTCTGAGTTTTATGTGAATCTGGAAAGTTACTCTGTTTCCTTATTGAGAAACACTCCAGATGTAGATAACATTAATGATGAATATTTGAAGGATATTATTGCTAAACAAAATCATACAATGAACAACATGCAATTGACTCAGAAATATAATAGTTTGTTGACTGAACAGGGTTATCAAGCATTGAGGAGTGAGTTACAGAGATTTTCTGATGATTTGTTTCATTACAAAGCAATCCATGAAAAGAAAGTTGCTTTATGGAAAAATATCAAAAATGATTTGTCTAAACTGAAAGATAATGTATCTACCTATTACCTGGAGCTAGAGGTAGATAAGATGAAACTGAAAAGATTGAGTGATCATTATTTATCTTTTCAAAATAAAACCCAGTTATCTTTTGAAACAGTCAATGTGAGTTTATCTAGTCTTCCAAGAGTGAAAATTAGACTAACAAGCATTGAAGAAAAATTGAATTCATTGTTTAATGATCAAAAATATTCTGAAACTTCTTTGAAGGAACATATGGTACAGGATGCTCCAAGTTTACCTGTTGCTAGTTCATCTAAAGTAAAATTAGATTCAGAAATGCCTGTTGATACCACTGAGTTTCAATCAAAAATTGATGATGCACTAGGATCTTCTACAGAAGTATTAAACAATGAGATTGCTAAAAAATTGGAGAATTTACAGCTGCTTCTTACTCAGAAACAAGCTAATACCAAGGAGGCTACTTCAAATCAAAAGAATTGGCCAAAACTTGACCAGTACCCAACATTTGATGGTGATTCTTCTTCTGATTGGCAGCAATTCATTTGCAGAATTGATAACTTAAAAAATTCTTACAAAATCCCAGATGAGGAAATTTTGTCCAAGTTAATTTCTTTGTTTACTAATGTTGCCCTAATGTAGTATGAATCTGTTCTCCTGGACAGGAATGACTACTCATGGGAAGATTGGGCAAAATTGATTAAAGCACAATTTGGAGGCTCCAAGTTCAGAATGGCTCAACAAAGGCAGTATGAGGAAACTAGATATAGCTCTTCCACTGATAAACCTATTGAGTTTTTAATGAAACTTATAAAAATCTTGAGGGAAATGGACCCAAATATGGAGTTTGAGTTATGGAAGGACAGTATCCTTTACAAATTACCAATGTCTTTGAAAGACTTGATAGTGGCTAGGACTTAGTTCTCCAGAGAACCTTCTTCTTTCATTAATACTTGCAATGAGATCCTTCTAAACAACAAGTATGATACCAGAAGATTCATTCCTAGGACCCCTTTGGAGAAATCTTCCACTTACCAACAGAAACCTCAGGAAAAGGCTGGTAAACCTTCTGCCCCTGTTGCACCAAAAAATTATGCAACAAAAACTTGCTTCAAGTGCAACAAGGCTTGGCAGAAAGGCCATGTTTGTGACAAGAGGATAAATCTTGTTGAACAAACTGAGGAGCAGGCTGATGACACAATAGAACTAGTTGATACTTCAAGTGATTGTGCCAGCAATATTTAATATGAATCTCAACAAGAAATCTTGATGCTGGAAGAAGATATTCATCATTTAAATACTATTGATATTGATAATAATGATTTATCTACAGTTGAGGATGCTGAGATCATAAGGAACATTGAGGATAGCTCAATTGTTATTTCCCCTCTCAAAGCACCACTCTTGATCAATGGAACCAGCGTTGAAGTTGCTCTGGATTCTGGAGATGGAGGAAGTGTAGTATCTGAAAAAGCACCTGCTTCAGTGGGTCAAGACTATAAATAAAAACTGATGCCTATCACTTCTGAAAATTGGAGAGGATATGGCTCTGTTTTGTCCCCCATTGGTAAATACAAAGCCACAGTGTTTTTTAAATATAACCATGGTTTTGTAAGAGCTATTTGTGATTTTGTTGTCATGAAAAATGATAATTTAAGCAGTTGGTTTATCATAGTAAATGACATTTTAACCAAATATGGCATAACATTAGATCCTTCAAATCAATGCTTCACAATGGGGAAAAATGGGAAGAGAAAATTTAAGATTTCCTCCCCCAAAAATTTTTTAAAACCAGAATTGAACACATGTAATTCTGTGATTCAATATAAAGGAAGGTCTACAAAGGAAATGCATGCTTTTATGTCTGAAATTGACAATGCTTCTTTTGGAGAACAACTTTCTGGTCAGGATAAAGATTCCATCATTAAATTGATAAAATATTTTCCTATGGCCTTTGCTCATGGGTCACATGAAATAGGATTAGTTAAGGAAGAAATGAAACTTTCATTATCTTGTCCATTAACTGACATACCACCTAGTTTGAAGAAGAAGCCTTACCCTGCTTCTCTCACAAAGAGAAAAGATATTGAGGATAATATCTCTACCCTTTTGAAAATGAATATTATTGAAAAGGTAGTTGAAACACCTAAATATTGTGTTATCTCACCTGTCCTAATTTCTTATGAGAAAGATAAATCCAGTTTATGTGGTGATTATAGAGCATTGAATACTTATACTGTTGATGATATCTACCCTTTACCTAGAATTAGCTCTATACATGCTACCTTACCAGGTGCTAAATATATAAGCTGCTTGGATGGTAACAAATGATATCACCAGGTACCTGTTGAGAGGAATTCCCAGAATTTTCTGATTATTGCTGCTCATATGGGTATTTATAAGTATATTAGGATGCCATTTGGTCCTAAAAAATCCCCTTCAGTTTTCAAAAAGTTATGGATAACACATTCCATCAGGAGATGATTGAAGGATGGCTGATGATTTATATTGATGATATCATTATATTCTCAAAAATATTTGAGGACCATCTCAACCACCTGTGTAAAGTGTTCCACAAAATGGATGAAATAAATATGACACTTGCTTTTAAGAAATGTAAATTTGGTTTTCATTCCTTAAAAGTGCTGGGTAATGTTGTTTCAGGGTTACAGATATGTGTTGACCAAAAAAAAGTGGCAGCTATACAGCAGGTGAAGTCTCCTACCACGTTTTGAGAGCTCCAGAGTTTTTTGGGAATGTGTGGATACTATAGACAGTATATTAAAAATTACCAAGTCATAGCTTTACCCCTTACCCAACTGACTACAAAGAATGATGCTTTTTTCTGGAATAGTGAAAGACAAAGAGCTTTTGAAACTATGAAGCACTGTTTGATTTCAGCACCAATTCTCGCTTTACCTGACTTTAATCAACCATTTGTTTTGTACACTGATTCCAGTTTTATTGGTCTTGGTGCTGCCCTCCATCAAAAAAAAGTGATTAATGATAAGGTATCAGAAGTAGTAATTTTCTATATTTTAAGAAACTTGAGGTATAGTGAATTGAAATATGGTTCCACTCAGCTTGAATGTTTAGCTGTAGTGTGGGCTCTAGAAAAGCTACATTATTAGCTAGATGACCAGAAATTTGAACTTGTTACTGACTGCAGTGCAGTTAAATCCCTTTTAAAATTGAAAAACACCTAACAGAAATATGTTCATATGGAAGTTAGCTGTTCAGGAATACAGAGGGAGAGTGACAATTATTCATAGGGCTGGTATTGTTCACTAAAATGTGGATATGTTATCAAGGTTACCTTAAACAAATGATGACTCTAATCCTGCTTATGATCCTGAGGATAAAATTATTCATATTTATGGGATATATGTGGTTGATACAGAGGAAGAGCTATTACAGCTTATTCTGGATTCATATGATAAGGACACTGACTTGAAAAAGTTATGCACCATATTAAATAATTCAAAGAATCCTTCAATACAAGAATTAATTAAAACCCTTACAACAAAGTACCAAAAGGCTTTGGAGAAAGGTAAATTTTCAATTGATGAAGGATATCTATATTATAGAAGAAAGTTGAGTAATGTCATTGCTATTCCTCCTTCTATGAAAGAAATCATCTTGAAAATTTGTCATGATGACATATTAGCTGGAAATTTTGATCTTGAAAAAACAATGATTAGAATTAGAAACACTGCTTGGTGGGTTAATATGTCTGAAGACACCAAATTATATGTTGAATCTTGTGATTCTTTCCAAAAATCAAAAAGATTGACTGGTAAGAGAGCTGGATTAATGCAACATATTGAACCTCCTGATGCACCATGGCAGATAATCAACATGGATTTTGTAACAGGATTACCTATTGATGGAAAAGACAGTTATAACTCTTGTTGGGTTATTGTGCACAGATTCACTAAAATGTGTAAATTTATCACTACTCACAAGGATGTTTCCACTAAAGAATTAGCTTTCTTATGGTGGTCTCATATATTTAATACCGCTGGTTTTCCTAAAGCCATAATCTCTGACAGAGACCCTAAATTTACATCTGAATTTTGGATGTCACTGATGGATGTTTGTGGTTGTGATCTGAAACTATCTACTTCCCATCACCCCCAGACTAATGGATTAGCTGAAAGAATGATTCAGACTCTAGAGGACATGATAAGAAGGTACTGTGCATTTGGACTTGAGTATAAAGACAATGACAGATTCACTCATGATTGGGTTACCTTACTTCCTGGGTTGGAATTTGCTTATAATAGCACAGTTCATTCTGTTACTCAAAGAAACCTTTTGAGCTCTGGCTTGGATATGTTCCAAATACTCCTGCCCAAATTCTCAATAATAAAATACCTATATTGGATTTACATCCTGGTGTAAAATCATTTCTTCAAATGCAACAACATTGCAGAAGTCATGCTCAAGAATGTATTGAAAGATCATTTGAATATGAGAAGAAGAGATGGGACAAATCCCATAAAGAATACATTTTTACAAAGGGTGATGAGGTGTTGATTTCTACAGTCCACTTCAATTTACAAGGTAATAACAAATTGAAAGACCCATTTGTTGGTCCATTTGTTGTAAGAAGAATGGTTGGTGATAATGCAGTTGAAGTTATTTTGTATTCTCCATATGACAGAAAACATCCTGTTTTTCCAATATCTCTTTTAAAACCTTATACATCCAATAGTAATTTATTTCCCAAAAGGAGGGGAAGACCAAAAAAGACCCTTAATGAAATCACTGAGACAGAAGAAATTGATAAAATTCTAAATGACAGAATAGTTACTGCTGAAAAAGGTACAGAATACTTATTGAGATTCAAGAAAAAATCTTCTGAATATGATTTTTGGATAACTGGGAAGGAAATATCTAATCTTTCTACTCTGATAAAGAAATATAAAAAGAAAAAATCATTGAATTTTTTTATTGTTTTTTTTAGAGTGAGGGAGTGTCAGCCAGGCTGCTAGACTTAACCAGTGAAATAATTAATTCTTTACTGGATGAAGCCATGCCTTATTATTTTAATTATTTAATTATAAGTTAGTTAAATTAAAATTACCTATAATAAATTAACTAATTACAAAATGGTAAAATTAAATGAATAATTAAAATTAAATATAAAATGTCCCTTATACTTTTATTCTCTAACACCATGCTCATTTCACAGGTTGGAAGAAATAAAGATTTATATTAAAAAATAGATTTTAAATTAAAATAAAATTTTAATATTCAAATAAAAATAAATATATACAAAAAATTCAAATTTCTTATTTAGAATTGACTTCTACAGTTAATATTAAATAAAAATTTGATGTATTTCTGACATACTCTGCAAATACATCTTTTTGACACCTTCTTTTTAAAACAACTTTATTATTTAAAAATACTCCTCCTGGAATATTCTTTTTCTCTCTCTCATACTACTGTTTTTAGAATTTCTGTCAGTATAGTCTAGTATATAAGTATGATATAATAGTGTTATTTCATGGTCCTACTACTTATTAATAAATGATTTAGTGATTAAACCTCAGGGGAAGACTAATAAAATAGTTATACTCAAATAAAACTCACAATACTTGGATTTAAATGCGTGCTAGTGGTGGAAAATAGAAGAATAAAATATAGTTATAGCTTTTATAAAGATAATATCAATTTATAAGGGCTTTATAATATATTTCTGGATACTAATAACTGTATTGTAGTGTTTGTTTGAAGTGTAGTAATTGAATGATGATAATAAACCGTCAAAATCCCTCCTTACTTATACCCAAATCCACTGGAGTGCACAGACCTTCAATCCAGATGATGTCACTGCTATCCCCGGCAATTACAGCACTGTGAGGGCCCATCACCTCCCCATGGCGTCCACTTCAAGCAGTTTCAACACCCAGACCTCCAGTAAGGACCCTCCATCACTATTAATAATAACACAGAGTCATACCATAAATAGAAAACCCAGATAAAAGCGGATACCATAAAGAAACAGGTAAAATAAATAATCAAAAAGAGATTTAATGAAACTAAAAGCAGATAAAGGAAACAAATAAACTGTCCAAGCCCCCAATAACATCCCCAAGCATCCACATTAACCCAGAAAAATCCTTCCAACCCATAAATCCGTGAATAACCATCCAAGGAAGTAATTTGAGTTGTCCAAACTGGGTGTATGCGCCTGATATAGGTGTCTATGCTTCTGTAGGCGTTGTGAGTCCACTGATTTCGTCCATATGACCTAAAATAAGCAGAAAAACAAAGGTTATAGGCTATTAAGGGGCTAAAACCCACTTATATACCTAAATATACATAATATACTGCATATTTCACTGAATATGAGTCTTATGTAAACATATAAGCTTATTTATGTCAATAATTACTTCATATCACTTAAGATAAGTATATTATGACTCCATTAACACCTTAATAAGTATTATTAGGCAATGGATAAGCTATTTAAACTATTATAATTTATATAATAGAATAATAATTATATATATATATAATAAAATAATATATAATATTATTTTAACCTTATTTTTAAGATATAAGCTTAATCTAGTTAAGGTTATCTTATTTTAAGCATAAGAAATACTCAGTCCTAAGGATATTTAGGCTGACATTCCCTCACCCCAAAAAAAACAATAAAAAAAAATGTTATGACATTTAATTAAACTTAAGGAGTGAAATAATAAAATAAAAAAATAATTTTTATAATACATATACTGAATGAACAGTATTATTTAGATTTAAATTTTTTCAAGAGATTTTTAAGATCAGAGATTTCATTTTCTGGAATCCACTGGTCATATTCACTTGATTTATTTTTAAATCTTAATAGATACTCAACTCCCTTTTCTTTAGTAAGGTGTCTCTTTTTAAGTATCTTTTCAATTTCTGCCTTTTCCACTATTTCTTCAGGTTGCTGTTTATGCCTACCTGATCTTCTTGGAAATAGAGCAGTATCATTAGAATGGTATGGTTTAATAAGAGAAATAGGAAATACTGGATGTTTTCTATCATAAGGTGCATATAGAATAACCTCAACAGCATTATTACCAACCATCTTTTTAACTACAAATGGTCCAATGAATGGATCCTTCAATTTAACATTACCATTTAAATTGAAATGTAGCATTGAAATAAGGACTTCATCACCCTCTTTGAACATTTGTTCTTTATGGGCTTTATCCCATCTTTTCTTTTCATACTCAAAAGCCTTATTTATACATTCTTGAGCATGTTTTCTGCATAATTCCTGCATCTGAAGAAAAGATTTTGTACCTGGATGAATATCCAATCTAGGTAACTTATTAAGAGTTTTAGCAGGGGTATTAGGTACAT
Source organism: Hemileia vastatrix (assembly GCA_030280995.1). Taxonomy (NCBI): domain Eukaryota; kingdom Fungi; phylum Basidiomycota; class Pucciniomycetes; order Pucciniales; family Zaghouaniaceae; genus Hemileia; species Hemileia vastatrix. The sequence goes on along the minus strand of JASXTE010000001.1, from coordinate 7,182,735 downwards.
AACCCAACCATAACTCAAATGGCTTTTTGCCAGTGACAGAATGTACTGTACTATTATATGCAAATTCTAAACCTGGGATAAGGGTTACCCAATCATGCGTGAATTTGTCATTGTCTTTAAAATTAAGACCAAAAGCACAGTATCTTCTTATCATATCTTCTAAGGTTTGTATCATTCTTTCTGCTAGCCCATCAGTTTGTGGATGGTGTGCTGTAGAAAGTTTTAATTGACACCCTGAAACATCCATAAGTGACGTCCAGAACTCAGAAGTAAATTTAGGATCTCTGTCAGAAACTATTGCTTTGGGGAAACCTGCTGTATTTAACATTTGTGTCCACCATAAAAAAGCTAAGTCCTTTCCAGAAACCTCTTTGTGGGTAGGAATAAATTTACACATCTTTGTAAATCTATCTACAATTACCCAGCAGGAGTTATAACTCTTATGCCCTGCTATTGTCAAACCTGTTACAAAGTCCATGTTAATGATTTCCCATGGAGCTTTTGGTTGCTCAATTTTTTGTAATAAACCAGCTCTTTTTCCTGTTAATCTTTTAGATTTTTGACAAGAATCACATGTTTCAACATATTTCTGAACATCCTCAGACATGTTAATCCACCAAGCTGTGTTTTTTACTCTGGTTAATGTTTTATGGTAGTCAAAATGACCTGCTAATATATCATCATGACATATACTTAACATTAACTCCTTCATTGAAGGGGGAATTACAATTACATTACTTAATTTTTTCCTGCAATATATAAAACCATCCTCAATTGAAAATTTTCCTTTCTCTAATGCCTCTTTATACTTATTTGGTAATGTTTTTATTAAAACATTCATTGAAGCATTAGATGGATCATTTAATATTGTAGTTAATTTACTTAAGTCAGGATCTGAATTATAATTATCAAGAATTGATTGCATAAATTCATCCTCAAGATCTACAATATAAATGCCATAAATGTTAATAATCTCTGACTCAGGAACATAAGCAGGATTATCATCATTATTAGGCAGAGGTACTCTAGATAACAGATCTACATTAGAGTGAAAGGTTCCTGCTCTATGTGTAATAGTCATCCGTCCTCTGTATTCTTGTACAGCTAATTGCCATCTAAACATGTGTCTATTAGGAGTTTTCATGTTTAAGAGTGACTTAACTGAACTACAGTCAGTTATTAACTCAAATTTTTGGTCTTCAAGGTAATAATGTAGCTTTTCAAGAGCCCATACTACTGCCAAACATTCAAGTTGAGTAGCACCATATTTCAATTCACCACTTCTCAGAGTACGTGAAATATAGCAGATTACTACTTCTGACATTTTACCTTCAATAAGTTGTTTTTGATGCAAAGCAGCACCCAGTCCAATAAAACTTGCATCTGTATATAATACAAAAGGTAATTGGAAATCTGGTAATCCCAAGATAGGAGCTGTCATTAAACATTCCTTCAACTTATTGAAAGCTTGTTGTCTTTCATTATTCCAAATGAAAGCTTCTGATTTCTTTATCAGTGTGGTCAGTGGTGCAGCAATTGATTGGTAATTTTTTATATATTGTCTATAATAGCCACACATTCCAAGAAAAGATTGTACATCCTTCACATTTTGAGGAATGCCAATATTCATTATTGCAGCCACTTTATTTTGGTCTACACATATTTGTAAGCCAGATACAATATGACCAAGCACTTTTAAAGATTCAAACCCAAATTTACATTTTTTCAATGCAAGGGTCATTTTTATTTCATCCATTTTCTGAAATACTTTCCTTAAATTGATTAAGTGTTCATCAAAAGTTTTAGAGAACACTATGATGTCATCAATGTATACCATTAACCATCCCTCAATCATTTCATTATGGAATGTTTTATCCATTAACTTCTGAAATACTGATGGAGCATTTTTTGGTCCAAATGGCATTCTGACATACTTATAAATTCCCATGTGTGTTGTTATCAACAAAAAGTTCTGTGAATTCTTTTCAACAGGAATTTGATGGTACCCTTTATTTCCATCTAGGCAACTTATATATTTAGCACCTTTAAGGGTAGCATGTATAGAGGCAATCCTTGGCAAGGGATAAATATCATCTACTGTAAATGTATTGAATGCTCTATAATCACCGCACAGTCTTGCTTTATCTTGTTCATAAGAAATCAGCACTGGTGATATTACACAATATTTTGGTGTAGTTTCAACCTTCTCAAGAATGTTCATTTTTAATAACATCTTAATATTATCCTCTATGTCTTTCCTCTTCATCGGTGAAGCAGGGTATGGTTTCTTTTTAAGACTAGCAGGAATATTATCCATATCACAGGTTAAACTAATCTTCATTTCATGTTCTTTTACAAGGCCAAGTTCATTTGTACCATGTGCAAAAGCCATTGGAAAAGCTTTAATTAATTCCAAAATATTATCTTTCTCAGTTTCACTTATCTGAGTGCCAAATGATGCTTTTGAAATTTCTGTTTCCAGAAGTTCCAACTCATTGGATTCTCTTCCTTTAGACGGGGAATTTGTTACTGACTCAATGTGTAAGACAGTGTTAAAAGAATTTATTTTAAATTTCCTTTTACCATTCATGCCAATTGTAAAATTGTTACTAGCAGGGTCTAATTTTACACCAAATTTAGTCAGAATATCATTTCCAATGATAAAACAGTTACTACAATTTGTATTATCCATTACTACAAAGTCACAAGTTACCCTTACATAACCATGTTGGTGTTTAAAGAAAACAGCAGCTTTGTATTTACCAATGGGGTGTAGTACTGATCCAAAACCTCTCCAATTTTTATTCTGAAGTGGTTCAAGCTTAAACTTATATTCACTATCAATTTTCTGTAATGTATTAGTGGAAACAACTGAACCAGCAGCTCCTGTGTCCAATACTATATTAACATTTTCACCAGAAATGATAGCTGGAACCGTGATAGGTGTCATTCTAAAGTTATCAGCTTGTATATCCTTAATGATTTCAGCATCCTCAAAATTCATTAAAGATTCATTTGAGTCCATATTTAATATTGGATTTTCAAAGATGGACAAATCATCTTCCAACATACAGACTTCATTTTCATCACTATATGAGATATTGCTGTCATAATCACTTGATTCTTTACTTTTTTCAGTTTCAGTTTCAGATTCACGTTGATTTTCAACAATATTTATGTTTTTCTCACATTTTTGACCTTTGACCCAAGGTTTGTTACACTTATAACAAGTATTTGTTTCATACTTTTTAGGTACTACAGGTGCAGTAGGTTTTTTCTGCTTCTCCTGAAGTGTTTTTGAATTCTGAGTTTTTACAGGTTCAACATTTTGCTTATAAGTTGAATACCTTGATTCATACTTATGGTTTAATAATATTTCATTGCAAATATTAATAAAGTCAGAATATTCAGTAACATTTAATGTTCTAGCTACAACAATGTCTCTGACAGATATAGGTAATTTGTATATTATCTTATCTTTCCATAAGTTAAAATCCATATGAGGCTCAATGGCTTTTAATATTTTGTTTAAATTCATTAAAAATACCATAGGTTTGTCACCATTCAACGGATTATACCTAGTCTTCTCATACAGTCTCTGCTGAGTAAGCCTGAATTTAGAACCTTCAAATTGTTTTTCAATAAGTTGTTTCCATTCAGCCCAAGAGTAGTCTCTACCCTCACTTAAGACAGCTTCAAACCATAATAAAGCAACATCCTTAAATAAAGAACTTAATTTTGATGTTATCTCTTCATCTGGTAACTTATATGAGAATTTCAAGTTGTCAATTATTTGAATAAAATGTTTCCAATCAGAGCTGGCTTCCCCATCATAAGTTGGGTACTGATCTATCTTAGGCCAGTTCTTCTGATTGGATTTTATCTCACTAATCTTAGGTAAATTCAACAACTCATTCACTTTTGATAAATGGTCTTGTATTTCTTCCTGCACGGATTTGTGACTTACATTTTCAGATTTGACACTACCACCAGATGGTTTTAATTGTGGTGGTACAGGGAAGGAATGAGATTCACTTTTGCCAATGAAAGGATTATTATTATATTGATTATACTTATGATTATCCTGGTTCATCAGTAGATTGGCAGTTTCAATCTCAACTTTAGTTAATCTTTGTAGCAACTCAGAGACACTTTGATTTGTCTGGGCAAAAGATAACTTTGTTCTTGATTCAGTTTTTAACAAATGTGTTTCATATAATTTTTCTAACTCACAAAATTTGTTTGAAAGGTCATTATATTTATTACTCAATGAATCATATTTAAGAGTTAGAGACAAATGTTCTTTCTCTAATTCTTTATTACGTGTTGCTAATTGAGAAATGTTCAATGTCAAGGATGAAATTGTATCACTAGTGAGCTTAACTGTCTGTTCCTCACAATCAGTCATTCTATTCCACAATGCTGAAACAATTCTATGGACAGTTGGATTATTGTTAAAATATTCCATGTCCTCCTTTTCAATTCTCTCACTCTCCTGTGAAATTCTCATCTCACTAGTAGGTGGTTGCAACTGAGGATTAACTGTATTATCATTGTATATAGTACTGTTATTATGGACAAAAGACAAGTCAGGTGTATCTACTCTAAAACCTAAATTTCTTAAATCCTCCTCTATCTTTTGTACAGATTTAACATCAATAGAATTACCTATATTGTAATTATCAGTATTATGTCTAATCTGAGAGGGTAAGTTACTTACCAAGGGATGGTTGCCAGTCCTGATTTTTGGCCCTTTTTTCCTTGTAAGGGTGAGCTGAGGAAGTCAGATGAGGGGGTGGATCCCTGTTGCAACTGTGGCTTGTCCACTGTTGGTGAAACCAGTCCCATTTCCATTTTTCTACCAGGATTTTCTCCTGGGAGTGAGTGGACCCTCCTTGGGTAGGGGGTTGCTGATTTGATTGACTGGGCTGGCCTCCCTTTAATTCTGCCATTGCTTGATTCATCTGCTGAAACTCTACCTTGCAATTGTTTTGCAACTGCTCTACTTCTTTGAACATGAGAGATTTTGATTCCTCCAACTTCAGAACCTGTTTGGCCAGGTGGGACATTTGATCCTGAAGAGGAGGAGACGTCTTTTTGATAGTTATCTTTTTTAAGAGGGCGTCCTTTTCCTCTATACTCATGCTTTCTGGCTGGGGGTACTGTTGTCCCTACATGGTGATGTCCTGGAAAGTTTTTGTTAGCTTTAGACCTGGTATTATAAGCAGGCTGTTCACTTACACTTTCCTGGGGAGCACTCATATTTTTCAGAATAACAATATTTTACGTCTACAAAAGGAAAAAACTCTATGGAATTAGTAGACAAATAATATTAGCAATTATATTACTAATAAAAAAGCAATGGAGCTTACCCTGAATTTATATCTTTATTTATTTAAATAAAATGTAAGAAAAATTCGAAAAAATCTGTTAAAAATATAATAATAAGTTTAACTAGACCTCTATAAGGGTGAATAATTAGCTTACCAAGCTTTAGCCAAATACCAATTTAATTGGGTGTTATATTGGTGTCCAAATACCAAGTGAAATTGGGTTTATATTTGGTACAGTTACTACTGTAAATATCTAATTTTTATGATAAAAAATTAGTACAATTATTATAAGGGTTCTTTTCCGAAATCAATGAGCTATTATGACCCACTAATATGCAGCAGACCCAAATATTTGGTTAATTTTGAGCTGTACTAAGGTAAAAATCACGTCCCAAGGCTTATACTAAATAATAAGTAAAATATAAGGAAAGACCCCCAATTGTCAGTATAGTCTAGTATATAAGTATGATATAATAGTGTTATTTTATGGTCCTACTACTTATTAATAAATGATTTAGTGATTAAACCTCAGGGGAAGACTAATAAAATAGTTATACTCAAATAAAACTCACAATACTTGGATTTGAATGCGTGCTAGTGGTGGAAAATAGAAGAATAAAATATAGTTATAGCTTTTATAAAGATAATATCAATTTATAAGGGCTTTATAATATATTTCTGGATACTAATAATTGTATTGTAGTGTTTTTTTGAAGTGTAGTAATTGAATGATGATAATAAACCGTCAAAATCCCTCCTTACTTATACCCAAATCCACTGGAGTGCACAGACCTTCAATCCAGATGATGTCACTGCTATCCCCGGCAATTACAGCACTGCGAGGGCCCATCACCTCCCCATGGCGTCCACTTCAAGCAGTTTCAACACCCAGACCTCCAGTAAGGACCCTCCATCACTATCAATAATAACACAGAGTCATACCATAAATAGAAAACCCAGATAAAAGCGGATACCATAAAGAAACAGGTAAAATAAATAATCAAAAAGAGATTTAATGAAACTAAAAGCAGATAAAGGAAAAAAATAAACTGTCCAAGCCACCAATAACATCCCCAAGCATCAACATTAACCCAGAAACATCCTTCCAACCCATAAATCCGTGAATAACCATCCAAGGAAGTAATTTGAGTTGTCCAAACTGGGTATATGCACCTGATATAGGTGTCTATGCTTCTTTAGGCGTTGTGAGTCCACTGATTTCGTCCATATGACCTAAAATAAGCAGAAAAACAAAGGTTATAGGCTATTAAGGGGCTAAAACCCACTTATATACCTAAATATACATAATATACTGCATATTTCACTGAATATGAGTCTTATGTAAACATATAAGCTTATGTATGTCAATAATTACTTCATATCACTTAAGATAAGTATATTATGACTCCATTAACACCTTAATAAGTATTATTAGGCAATGGATAAGCTATTTAAACTATTATAATTTATATAATAGAATAATAATTATATATATATATAATAAAATAATATATAATATTATTTTAACCTTATTTTTAAGATATAAGCTTAATCTAGTCAAGGTTATCTTATTTTAAGCATAAGAAATACTCAGTCCTAAGGATATTTAGGCTGACAATTTCATTGCGGTGTTTTGTTACTCCTTTGCCTATATAAGGCCTCTCTTTTTGTTGTTTTTTATTCATTCCTTTTTACTTACTTATTTTTATTACAAACACTTGCAATCCTTTTATTATTATTTATTATTGCCTTAGTATTTACATTAACACGTAATTCTAATCCATTTATTTTTATAATAAATCCAACTCTTTACCTTTTATTATTTGAGTAAATAATCTTTAAGATAGGAAAATACGTACTTGAGTTTGAACCCCTTAAAAACCGTTGTTACTGCCATTGGACCTCCCTATAGAACCTTCTAGACTTGAAAGATCCCTTGACATTCCTGATAATTGAATATCTTTCATTTGATTTAAATCCTGATAATTTTTATAAATTAATTTGTTAAATTAAAATTTATTTTTATTTCTTCAGTTGATTTCTATTAAATCCTGGTTATAAGATTATTTTGAATTAATAAATAATTGATTATTCTTTTCAGCTGATTTTTTGTCCTGAAGATTTGTATATTCTTTTATTATTATTTTTCTTTTAAAAAGCGAAATTATAACTAATTCATCTTATTGTTTCCTTCCCTCACTTCAGGTTAGATTTAAAACAATGACTGACCAAGGTTTTTCTGTTGCACGTAAAGATGAACTAGATCTGATTGATTATGATGGGGCTACTTCTGAGAGTTCTCCTTTAACTACAAAAGTAGCTCAAATTAATAAATCATTGAATCAATCAGGATATGGAAATGGAGGAAGTGGAGATTCTTGTAGAGACACATTCCCAGTAACATAAACCTTCAATAAACCCCCCAGAAGAGCTTCCCAAAGGCTTCAAGATAAAAAAGATTCCCTTAAACCAGAAGGTAAAAAATCTCTATACTCACATCAAGGAGTTGAGGACAGAAAAACTCAAGCTGAGATCAAGAATAGACTTTCTAGAAGAAAAGGTAAGAAACATAGAGTCTTTTCTTCAAGAGAAGAATAAACCTCCTCCTCCAAAAGCCCTTCCACGACTGGTCCTTCCAGCAACAAGAAAAGGTGGAAGTCTCAAAGTGGCAGTGGGATTGGATGAACACCCAGTGGGATTATCTGTCCCAACAGCAACAGCAACAAGCACCTCAGGCAGGTCCTTCAAGAACAAATTAGTTCAATCCAAAACCTCCTCATCCCTATCGAGAAGGAAGAATGAGAAAGAACAGCTACCTCCAAGTCTTTCCCAAGCTATGGTAATCCCCTCTATTGAATCTCAAGTACCATTTCTTGTGACTTATTCAGTTCCTTCAGGTAATTCTGGAAGAGGAGATGAGACTGTGTGACCTGTAGAGGCTGAGAACAGTGGAAAAATTTCTCAAATTACAAATTTATCTAATCCTTTAGTTCTAATTGCTACTTCAATTATAAATCCTGATATGGCTATTATTGATGAAACACTTGAGTCTGAGTTTTATGAGAATCTGGAAAGCTGCTCTGTTTCCTTATTGAGAAATACTCCAGATGTAGCTAACATTAATGATGAATATTTGAAGGATATTATTGCTAAACAAAATCATACAATGAACAACATGCAATTGACTCAGAAATATAATAGTTTGTTAACTGAACAGGATTATCAAGCATTGAGGAGTGAGTTACAGAGAGTTTCTGATGATTTGTTTCATTACAAAGCAATCCATGAAAAGAAAGTTGCTTTATGGAAAAATATTAAAAATAATTTGTCTGAACTGAAAGATACTGTATCTGCCTGTTGCCTGGAGCTAGAGGTAGATAAGATGAACCTGAAAAGATTGAGTGATCATTATTCATCTTTTCAAAATAAAACCCAGTTATCTTTTGTAACAATCAATGAGAGTTTATCTAGTCTTCCAAGAGTGAAAACCCGACTAAAAACCATTGAAGAAAAATTGAGTTAATTGTTTAATGATCAAAAATATTCTGAAACTTCTTTGAAGGAACATATGGTACAGGATGCTCCAAGTTTAGCTGTTGCTGGTTCATCTAAAGTAAAATTAGATTCAGAAATGCCTGTTGATACCACTGAGTTTCCATCAAAAATTGATGATGCACCTGGATCTTCAACAGAAGGATTAAACAATGAGATTACTGCACAATTGGAGAAGTTACAGCTACTTCTTACTCAGAAACAAGCTAATAATAAGGAGGCTCCTCCAAATCAAAAAAATTTGGCCAAAACGTGACCAGTACCCAACATTTGATGGTGATTCCTCTTCTGATTGGCAGCAATTCATTTGCAGAATTGATAACTTAAAAAATTCTTACAAACTCCCAGATGAAGAAATTGTGTCTAAGTTAATTTATTTGTTACCAATGTAGTCCTAATGTGGTATGGATCTGTTCTCCTGGATAGGAATGACTACTCATGGGAAGATTGGAAAAAATCGATTATAGCACAATTTTGTGGCTCCAAGTTTAGGATGGCTCAACAAAGGAAGTATGAGGAAACTAGATATAGCTCTTCTACTGATAAACCTATTGAGTTCTTAATGAAACTTGTAAAAATCTTGAGGGCAATGGACCCAAAGATGGAGTTTGAGTTTTGGAAGGAAAGGTTCCTTTATAAATTACCAATGTCTTTGAGAGACTTGATAGTGGCCAGGACTGAGTTCTCCAGAGAACCTTCTTCCTTCATTAATACTTGATATGAGATCCTTCTAAACAACATGTATGATTCAAGAATATTCATTCCTAGGACCATTTTGGAGAAATCCCCCACTTACCAACAGAAACCTCTGGAAAAGGTTGGTAAACCTTCTGCCCCTGTTGCACCATAAAAGTATGCAACATATTGAACCTCCTGATGCACCATGGCAGATAATAAAAATGAATTTTGTAACAGGATTACCTATTGTTGGAAAAGAAGGTTATAACTCTTGTTGGGTTATTGTGGACAGATTCACCAAAATGTGTAAATTTATCCCTACTCACAAGGATGCTTCCACTAAGGAATTAGCTTTCTTATGGTGGTCTCATATGTTTAATACTGCTGGTCTTCATAAAGCCATAATCTCTGACAGAGACCCTAAATTTACTTCTGAATTTCGGATGTCTCTGATGGATGTTTGTGGTTGTGATCTGAAACTATCTACTGCCCATAACCCTCAGACTGATGGATTAGCTGAAAGAATGATTCAGACTCTAGAGGACATGATAAGAAGGTACTGTGCATTTGGACTTGAGTATAAAGACAATGACAGATTCATACATGATTGGGTTACCTTACTTCCTGGGTTGGAATTTTCTTATAATAGCACAGTTCATTCTGTTACTCAAGGAAAGCCTTTTTAGCTCTGGCTTGGATATGTTCCAAATACTCCTGCCCAAATTCTCAATAATAAAATACCTAAATTGGATTTACATCCTGGTGTAAAATCATTTCTTCAAATGCAAAAACTTTGCAGAATTTATTCTCAAGAATGTATTGAAAGATCATTTGAATATGAGAAGAAGAGATGGGACAAATCCCATAAAGAATACACTTTTAAAAAGGGTGATGAGGTGTTGATTTCTACAGTCTACTTCAATTTACAATGTAATAACAAATTGAAAGACACATTTGTTGGTCGATTTGTTGTAAGAAGAATGGTTGGTGATAATGCAGTTGAAGTTATTTTGTATTCTCCATATGACAGAAAACATCCTGTTTTTCCAATATCTCTTTTAAAACCTTATACATCCAATAGTGATTTATTTCCCAAAAGTAGGGGAAGACCAAAAAAGACCCTTAATGAAATCACTGAGACAGCAGAAATTGATAAAATTCTAAATGACAGAATAGTTACTTCTGAAAAAGGTACAGAATACTTATTGAGATTCAAGAAAAAATCTTCTGAATATGATTTTTGGATACCTGGGAAGGAAATATCTAATCTTTCTACTCTGCTAAAGAAATATAAAAAGAAAAAATCATAGCATTTTTTTATTGTTTTTTTTAGAGTGAGGTAGTGTCAGCCAGGCTGCTAGACTTAACCAGTGAAATAATTAATTATTTACTGGATGAAGCCATGCCTTATTATTTTAATTATTTAATTATAAGTTAGTTACATTAAAATTACCAATAATAAATTAACTAATTACAAAATGGTAAAATTTAATGAATAATTAAAATTAAATATAAAATTTCCCTTATACTTTTATTCTCTAACACCATGCTCATTTGACAGGTTGGAAGAAATAAAGATTTATATTAAAAAGTAGATTTTAAATTAAAATAAAATTTTAATATTCAAATAAAAATAAATATATACAAAAAATTCAAATTTCTTATTTAGAATTGACTTCTACAGTAAATATTAAATAAATGTATGTATTTCTGACATACTCTGTAAATACATCTTTAAAATACATCTTTTTGACTCCTTATTTTTAGAACAACTTTATTATTTGAAAATACTCCTTATGGAATATTATTTTTTTTTCTCTCTCATACTACTGTTTTTAGAATTTCATTGCCGTGCTTTGTCCCTCCTTTGCCTATATAAGGCCTCTCTTTTGGTTGTTTTTTTGATTCATTACTTACTTATTTTATTACAACTATTTACAATCCCTTTATTACTATTTATTATTGCCTTAGTATTTACATTCACGTGATTCTATTCAATTAATTATAATAATAATCCAATTTTTTACCTCTTTATATTGAGTAAATAATCTGTAAGATAAGAAAAGACGTACCCAAGTTTGAATCCCTTAAATCCCATTGTTACCGCCATTGGACCTCCCTGTAAAACCTTCTAGACTTGAAAGACCCCTTGACAAAAGATGATATGTATAGTTTTAGATAAAAATTGGAATGGTAATATGGTTAAAATGGGGGATAGTAATGATGTTAATTCTTGGGGTATAGTTTCTAGCCTCCAGCAAGAGATAAACTGCAATTAGATCAAAAAAATCAACAAAAAAAATCTTAGTATAAAGAATTCACAAAAAAAATATTTGTTAGAATTTTGTTTCTGTCCTCCAGAAAGAGGTTAAACTGGCAGGCTGTATAAAAATTAAAAATAATGGTGGATATGAAGAGAACCTCCCCCATGGGGTTAAACTGGCTGGTTTTATAAATTTAAATAATGGTAAGATAATGGTAAATGATGTGCTTAGGGAAGATGTTGTTGATAAATTTGGTAAAATAAGTGGTTGGAGATGAAGTGGTGTATTATGATGAAGATGTTGCAGTTTTTTGGGAGTGTAGTAAATTGGAGAAAGGTGTATATGTTGGAGTATGAAATAATTTTGTTAAAGAAAGGTTGAGTGTATGTTAAATTTTGGTTAAAAAGTGTATGGAAGAAGAAGAAGGTGACACTGAAAGAGGTGTTGATGAGGTGAAAGAAAATCTGGTTTAAAAGAGTTTGGAAGGTTCAGTGGTTGAATATTCAAAATCTTATTTTATCAGTAGGCAAATTAAAAGTTGAAAATTATTGCTCATTCATGTGAAGGTGAATTTGGTGATAGGGAAGTGCCTATTGATGTGGAATTGTTAGAATTTCAAGATGAGGTCCGGGGACAGGCAGAATTTTATATAAAGATGGTTAAATATTTGATAACTCTTAAAAGGCCAGAGAATATTGATGATGATGATTGGGTGACTATCAAAAGGAAGTTACTAGGATATTATTTATCTGGTTTGAGGCTGATGAAATGGAGGTATCAAAATATTCAGGTTGCTGTAACTCAGAAAAAAGGGCAAGAGTTGCTTAACAAATAACTACATGAAGATCTTGGACATAGAGGAGATGGGGAAACTTATATACAAATTTCTGATAGATTGTGGTTTCCTGGAATGAAAATGGCTTTTTAAATTGGGTTATTCCATGTGAAGAATGTCAAAGTAGAATTTATTTAAGTCCAAAAAAGCCTGGACATGCAATTGGTGAAAACACTTTTTTTAGTAGGGTTAGTTTGGATGCGGTTCATAACAAAGAAAAATGTTATAAATATTTAATTTTTTATCAGAGATAATTTATCTGGAGGGTTAGAGACATTTCCACTTATTAATTTGAATGCCAAAAATGTGAGAGATTTTTTAATGAAAGATTGGGTATTTAGGTATGGAGTTATGAAGTTGGTAACTGTTTATGGAGGGCCTGAATTTGGGGCTGAGTTAGGTAAGCTATATCAAAAATTGGATCAAAGGTTAGGGTAAAAGACACTTATCATCTTGAAGCTGAAAAAATGGTAGAAAGAGGTCATTAAGCTATTAAGGATGCTTTAGTTAAAATGTGTGGGATAAGTGCTGAAAAGTGGAGGCACTATTTACAATTGGTTTAATTTACTGACATAATCACTTCAAAAAGGAAAACTGGATATTCAACTTAAGAACTAGTTTTTGGTCAAAAATCAGCTTTACCAGTTGATTTGGAAGCGAAATCTGATCTTGGAGTAGATTGGGATACTGTCTGAACCACTGAAGATTTATTATGTGCAAGAATGATGCAGCTAGAAAAGAAAGAAGAAACTTTAGAAAAGGCATATTCTAAGATGATCAAGATTCAAAGTCAGCCATTAAGATGTTTAAATAAGTGGCTGGCTCATAGACTTAGAAAACCTTTAAAATCTGGATATATGGATTTGGTGTATAATAGAATTTGGAAAGTCAGTGAGGGAAAAAATTTTTAGATAGGTGGAATAGGCCATAAAAATTCAAAGAACAGGTGTCTGGTGGATTTTATGTTTTAGAAGAGTTAGATGGTGTAGTGTTAAAAATTAGGAAAGCTTTCAATCAAGTCACGTGGCTCAATCCTAGAGGCACTAGGAGTGCTGAAGAATAACTATGTAATGAGGATAAACTACCTACTATCATTTTATGAGGCATAACTCAGAAATGAGGATAAACTACCAAATCTTTTTATATAGAATTCCTCCTGAATGAGGATAAACTATTCACTATCATTATGAAGAAAGAAATCCTTTTAATTTAATGTCAAAATTCTATAGTGAAGAATTGTTATAGTGTTTAATTATTTGGTAGAAGTTTTTACAGGGGAACCTTCTAAATTAAATATTGGTAAGTTTGGGGGTTATTGATGGGTTGGCTTCTCTATACAAAATTACCCCACAAGGTTTGCTATAAACTTCTCACTGTTTCTAGTTGAATCCTGGCTTTGTTTCTTTTCATATAGGTAGTATTCTAGGACTTTAAACTAAATCATTACAATGTGGTACACATCTTGCAGCAAAACAAAAAGGTCTCAGTTTGCAGCAAGCGCAAAAAAGGAGTTTCTATGAAAGATTGTTACAAAATTACAACAAAGGGGTATTTAAAAGTGTAAATAAAGTAGGCTCTATGAGCATAGGTTTTTGTTTTATTGTAGTATGGATATACATTCTGCGGCAAGTAGAAGCTAGAGAAAAGTGCATACCAGACTATAGGACTAGAGCACAGTATGTAATTGATGAAATCATGGATAGTGCTAAAGGCATAGCATAGATTTAGGATGCAGTGTCAAGTTATGGTACATTTTTCACCTTAAGATAGGTGGGAAATTACATAAACATAGTCCATGGGTATCTTTCATTGGTATACTAGGAGACACGCAAGGATGATCAAACACAGCACTAGAAATATAAGTAATTAAAAAACAGGCCAAATATTCAGTACTCAATAATAAGAGAGGTAAGATAAGACTCTAGTTGGGGAAGGGTAATTATTCAGCACTGAGGGTTTTACCATTGGTGGATACTCACGTGGAAAGCACATTTTTCCATAGTAAGTACAGAAGACAGTTCAGTACTTGTTATGTAGCTGAGGATCTCAGGAAGTGTAGGGTATTTAATGATAGGTGCTAATAGTTGATTTTTCTTTAATAATTTAGTTACTATTAAAATAGACTTATGCTATTGCTGTACTTAGATTACTGTTTGATATACTTATACTAGTGCTGAACTTGTAAAGAAAAATCAGTAGGGAACGAGAGCGTAGGGGAAGGGCATTAAACATACGGAGTATATAAAAGAGAAATCACTCTCAAAAAAAGAGAATGAGAGTTAAGAGATATAAAATAATTAGACTAGAGAGAAAGAAACATTTATATATATATATATATATATATATATTGTGCATAAAAGGTGTTCATATCCATAAGTAGCACTGTACAGTTATTTTATTGCTGAAGTAAAGATAGTAATAGAGAGAATGTTTCAAAGTGGGAGTGAATGAGAATACTAGAACTTACTGATAATAGATCTAGCCAGCAGTAAGATTACTTATATTAAAATATATTATTACTTCTTTCTTTAGTCTCTTATATAAAAAAATTTCTCTACTTTTCTTTTCATCCACAAAATTTATATACTTTTGATCACTCTCTTTACAAATTAGAGTGGCAGGCACTTCTTTTTTTAAATTAGTTTTAGAAAGGAGAACCAGACCATCTCAGATTGTGTATATAGCTTAGTATTATAGAAATCTCTTTCAACCATTGATGTCCCAACAGTGGAAGATAGATTGTAATTTTGGTTATTATATATATATATATATATTGTTTTAAGTGTCTCGTCAGGAGAGGACAAAATCAAGCTGTCATTTAAAGGAGGAGTCATAGGGTCTAAAATTGTCTGATCAATAAAGCCATTATCAGAAGATGGCATAGGACTGTATTGAAAGAATATAGTCAGTTTAGTTTTTTTTAGCACTTGTTTGCTTTTAAAGTGTTAAAAATTAAATAAGGTAGTATGGAACCTACAGAAACTACTTTTAGAGTTACTCAGGAAAGGAAAAAATTGCCAAGTTCAACAGCATGACTACCAGCTAGGGTGTGGAAAATAATTATATTCAAAGATAAAAGCTTACATTTCAATGTAATCAATACAAAAAAGTTTTTACAAAGAGATGAGAAAGTGGAAGAAGTCCATGAGGCTACTGAATATGATATGGTACACCAAGTTTTATTTTTTGTGGAATCTGAGTGCAAATACAATCTAGAGGAACTAGAGGGTCATGAGACTCAATACTTTCCAGTGTTTAAGGAGTAAATGCTTAAAAGAGGGCCCAATATTATGGAGGAAGCCAGGCTCACAATTCAGAATTTGTATGCTTTAGTAAATAGGGCTAAATCAAGAGGAGGTATTTGAGATCCTAAGGATTTCAAAGATTTTAGGGAAGAATTTGATCAGATAGTAGAGTATTTTTTTAGTAATGAGGATTTTACAGATTTTGATGTGTCATTACCATGGTGCTGTGAGGCACTAGCACTGGAAGTAGAAGACTGGGAAAAAGGCACCTAGACAATGAAGGAAAGCTAGTTATAAAATGGAGCAGGAATTATAAATTCCCTGGATTAGAGGAGGTATAGAAAAAGGTAGAAACTTGAATAGAACTGTTTTGAGCTGAGAAAAGGGTGGAAAGGGTATTTCTAGAAGAAAAGTAGGTGATAGAAATTTCATCTAAAGAAGGCTCACCTTCTTTAACATCAAAGCCCAAGGTAAGGCAAAAATAAAAGATCCAGAGCCCGTAATGAAGCAAATAATGGAGTTAGAGAATAAAATAAACAAGGCAGTAAAATTAAGGGAATAATTTAAACCTAAAAACCCTCCTTGAACTTCTCATTTTGCTAGTATGTGGTGTTATTACTTCAATAAAGAGGGACATGCTAAGATGAGGTTTAATGCTCTCCAGAAAAACAGGGAGGATAGGCTATTTTATGAGGATGGAACCATTTTAATTCTTGAAGATGAGAAAAGGCTTATTTCAGACAAAGATTGAGGGATGAGGGCTGAAGTCATCAATAATATTAATAAGTAAGCTATAGAAGTCAGGATGGCTAAATTTAAAGAACCTAAATTCAAGGAGAAAATCAAGGATTATAAGGCAGTTAATTTTGCAGCAATGTGCAATATATTGGATTTAAATGTCAAAGAAGGTGCTGTTTCATCACAACTCACTACAGCATGTTTAGAAATGTTTTCAGGAAAGCATAAAAAGATGGTTCCTTCAAATGTTTCAAGGCCAAGTAGGGCTGGTGTTACATATGAAAACCAGGTGGAAATAAAAGAGGTAGGTTTTACTACAAGGGAAAATACACTGGAGCCACTTGAGGATGTTGAAGTAAAGGATGAATCTCAGAAAAAAATGGATTATGATATGGATTAATGGGTTGAGGCCCAACCATTAATATATGATCCTGAATTAATTCAACAAAGAGTGGTACCAGCAGAAGGTATTCCATGAGCAAAGAATCATACTCATAAAAGCCCTCCTGGAAGGCCTAAAAAATGTGCAAAAAGGAACCAACCAAAATGGAGAATGCAGTGTCAAGTTCATGTGGCTTTTCTAAAGCAGAAGAAGATTTAATCACAGAGCTCCTGAAAACAAAATTTTTGGTTCCATTAGGTGTACTTACAGCAGTAGTTCCTGAAATGGCAGACATTTTAGTAGAAAAATGTTGAAAACAAAGAATTTCTAACTGCACAGAGTTTGATGTTGCAGGACAGATGTATCAACTTACTTCTGGTACACCTAAGGTGCTTCATTATGTAGGACCTTTGGGGCACTTATCTTTATCTATAAATGGAAAACAAATTCAAGTGCTGGTGGACACCAATTCTGAAATTAATGTAGTTTCTGCAGATGATGCAGTAGAGATGGGTCTTCCTGTGAAATATGTGGAGGAAACTGTAGCTGGAATAGGCAGAGGAAGTCTACCAGCTATAGGGGCAGATGAGTACCTCAAGACTAGTGTTACAGGGGCAGAAAGGGATCTGAAGTTTTACATTCTTATGGGAGTGGCAAACCCATTTTTGGGAAAACCATTTCTAATGGATTATATGGAAACTATTCATCACTGTTTGAATAAGACTATAGGAATAAGAATTATGGGGGCAATGGCATCCCAGTAACATAAATTCCAGTAGGTCCAAAAGATGGTGGCTGGGAAACTAGATATATAGGTTCTACTAGTTTAGAGATAGAAAGAGGGTTATATGAGCGCATCCTAAATGAAGAAAATGGAAAACCACCAGGATAGCCCCAAATTTTTAATTAGGGGCTGGAATTTAAAGTGTTACTATCTATCAAGATGAGAGGAACCTGGATAGTGACAAGTGAGTCCCTGAAGGGATATGTAAAGTGGGACTACATAGCTTTTAGGGATACACTACTATAGAATGAATTATACCTGGTTCTTGAATTTCTATAATTTTTGGTTTTTGTTATTTGTTTATCAAAAAGAAAAGACAAAGATATGATTGAGGTTTCTTATTTATTTATACTAAGAAAAGTCTAATTTTAAGTAATGAAGGAAGTAGCTGGTACAGTCTAGATTCAAAGTATATAATAGTAGCAATCAATGTTAGACATGTTAATGTTCAGATGCCGGATTTGAATCCTCCTTTTCAAATGCTGTTTCTATCAAGAAATCCTTATGATACTCCATTAACCAAGTTTCTGCCAATTTTTGAACCCACAGAATATATCACACATGAGTTCTTGAAAATGGTTACTTTTGGACCAGAGGATTGGTTGTCCCAAGAAGAAAGGAATATATTGTTACACATAATGGTACCCAGATAAAAGGCTATTGCGTTTTCAGACAAATAAAGAGGACTATTCAAGCACTCTTATAGGAAAACTTTTTGGCTGTTCAAAGAAGGGTAGGCCTTTGGAGTGCGTATTTGGGATTTTTTGGTATGTAGGGTATAGTTGGGGTTATGGTTTTTTTATTGGTTATGTTATATGTTAGATGATTAGTCATGTTTTTGGAGGCTTAAGCTAGTGTCACTTATTATGTCTCAGCTTGATGCACTCTGTTTTTTCTTAATTTTGGTATGTGTTGTGCCTGATTAGCTTGTTTTTAAGTGTATTTACTTGTGTTTGTTATTTTAGAGGGTGTTTATGGGTTTTTTGGAATTTAAGAGCTTAAAAGCAGCCACCTGCCTCTAAGAGGCTGCCCTGCCTGTGCATGTGGAAGTGCTGAAAGACACTTTTATGCATTTATGAAGGTGGGAAAGCTGGATTTGGCTATGAAATGTCCTAGGTGGTCTGTGTGTGAGAGATTAAGCAAGTTTTAAGGAGAAATCTATTTATCCTAAACCATCTGGGATATCTGGAATCTCTGTGCCTCACTGTTTTTGTGTGCTTTGTGGAATTATTTGGAAGGGTTGTAAAAAGGTTAGTTCTAACTTGACCTCAACTCTTGTCACTGTTTCTCTGGTATAGTCTTGTAAGCTATATCAAGTATCTTTCTTTCTCTGGTGTAGCTTTGCAACCTGCATCAAGTATATTTCTCTCTCTGGTGTGGAAATTGGTCAACATTTAAGTTCTCTGGTGTGGTAGTCTGTCTGGGGAATACTTCCATGACTGATCTGGAAGCCAAGTGTGTTGAATCAGGACTTTAGAAATCAAGACTCAATTTACTTTAGCAGGTAAACTCACTTTATTTTTCCAAAGGGACAGGGTATTTTCTCTCTGGTTTTTCTCCACCTCCCTTGGTCAAGGCCTATAGATAGCACTATAGGATTGTCTACATTTTCGGCACCCAAAAATGGGTGTAGGACCTGCTAGTTTTTTGGAGTCCTTGTTGTCTTTGGTTGGATATTTGGTGGTGGTTTTTGTTTGGAAATTGGTTATTTTGGTTGGTAGGTATGGATTCTTGTTCCTCTATTCCTGTGGTTACTGTCAGTGGAGAGAGAGGGCATTCTGCTGTGGTGGTTAGGGAGTGTGTTAGGATTAAAACTTGGGATGGGACCAAGTTTAATGGGGAAGATGTGAAGTGGTTTTTGGAGAATTTGAGGCTTCTTTTTAGTTTGATGGTGCCTCTTACCTGCATATGGTGAAGCAAATCAATTTCTTCATTGGGGATAGGACAGTGGAGAAGGAGGTGGTAGCCATGTCTAGTTACAAGAAGAGGGATTGGAAGCTGCTGTGTAGGGAAATGGTGGATAGGTGGGGGGTCAGATTTACTATGGTGGATCTGAATAACGTGGTCAGTGAATGGAAATCTCATGGTGTTGTGGGTAACCTGCACAGTTACAGGAAGTTTCTGTTGCAGTTTGAACCTGTGGTAGAGTATTTGGTGGGAGTAGAGTAGTTGGCGCATGTAAATACTTCAAAGGATGTTTTTTAGTCTGCCCTAGCTAGTAATGTCAGGATGGATGTGTTTAAGGAGCTGTAAAGGAAGAAAATTCTGAAGAGTCTGGCTAAAGGGGACCAGAAGTTTTCTGCCTTGGACAAGGTGAAGGAGACTGTGGAGGCTCATTTGAAGTTATTGGCTGTGGACACCTATCATGAGGGGTGTGCCAAGTATTTCCGAAAAGTCAGTGAGACTTTGGCTGAGGAGGAGGTTAAGGTGAAGAAGGAGGAGAAGAAGGTGGTGAAGTTTCCTAAAGAGGAGAGGGACCCAGTGATGGAGAAAATGGTGTACTTAACCAGGAAGTTTCACATCTTTGTGCAGGAGACTCAGAAAGTGAATAGGGCCTCAATGCAGCAGGACAAGCCTTTTGAGAGGAGGGTTGGTGGTAGTAGTGATCCTTGGGAGTGCTCCTATTGAAGTAGGAGGGGGCACAAGTCAAACAATTGTTGGGATCTGAAGAGAGATGTGTCTGAGAGAAAGGTGGAATTGGATGGAAGGGTGTTTAACCTACCTGATGGTTCTTTTGTGAATCCCAGTGAGGTTCAGGCTTCTGTGGATTTGGTCAGGAAAAGAGGTGGCCCCAATCAGAGGAGACCAAGGTTTCAGGAGATTCCTGATGAGGGGAAGTCTTCTGGTAATGAGGGTGTTGATGTTAAGAAAAAAGGGAAGGAGGTCATTAAGGTTTCTTCTTCTACTTCTTATGGTGGTTTGAAGTTGTGTTCTTGTGGAGTACAGTCAAGGAGGGAATGTTTGGCTGATGTTTATGATGTTGATTCTGGAGATTGGCTAGGCCTAAGAGAACTTCACAGGCTCAGCCTAAACCCAAGTCTCCCAAGATGGATCCAAAGATGGAGGCCAGGAGGAAGGTTAAAAAGGAAGAGCTGTAGAAGATGCAGAAGGGAATTGCAGATATGAAGTTATTTATGCCTATGATCTGAATAGGGATTTAATGCCAATTGATTTATATTCTGACTCTGAGTAGGATGCTCCTTTGGCTTCTTTGCCAAAGCCCAGTGGGGCCAGGCTCACAAGTGATGGATATGGTTTGGTTCCTGTGGTCAAGAAACCTGTGTGTGGAGGTGATAAGCCTCAAGATGCATCAAAGCCTAAGGTGGTGAAACCAAAAGCCCATTTTGAGAGGCCAGCGGTTTCAGGGAGAGTTTATGTGACAGAATCTGTTTTGGAGAGTATGAATCAAGGGACTATATCCTTGAATTATGGGGAGCTGTTTGCTATCAGTCCTGGTTTGGCTGAGAAGCAAAAGATGATTTTAACCAGGAGAAGGGTTTCTCCTGTGGAGGTGCAGTTTGTGTGTGATTCTGCTCAGAATTTTGAAGAGAATTTGGAGACTCACTTCTCTACTCCTCTGGGGTTTTTCAATGTCACTCTGAATGGCAAGTCCATCAGAGCTTTGGTTTATTCTGGCTCTCAGATCAATATTATTTCTTTATCATAGGCAACTCAGCTGGGCCTCCCCATAAAAACTGGTATTGGTGGGAATTTGAGAGGGACTGGTGGACATGTGACTTAATTGGTAGAAACAGCAGAGTTTGTGAAGCTGTATGTTGGTGGAGATTCCGGAAAAGTGCACTTTTATATTTTAAAATTCACTTTTAGGGAAGTTTTTGGCGGTCCATTTTTGATGGATTTAGCAGCCAGGATTGGGTATCAACCTGGAGTTGGTATCAGAAGACCAGGAATAGAAATAAGACAAGGAACCTGGTATTTGGCACAAAGTTCACATGGGAAAGAAAGGTCTTTTGAAAAGATATTAATGATTATATTTAAATAATAATAAAGTGCAAATATTCAAGAGTAGTTAAGCTACTTGGTTGAAGAGGATGAAGAGAGGATGAATATGTGTTTGATCAGCTATGTAAATTAAAATAATGGGGACATTCTTCATTGGAGGGAGGGTGTGGAAGTCTAAAGTTTTATAGGGAACTAAATTTTATTGTAAAAGGATTTTTGAGAGATGTTTATTGAGATTAGAAAATCCAATCTAAGTTTAAAATGGTTATACTTAAAAACTGAGTAATAAAAGTGGTTTAAAAGGTGTAAATTTTATGATTCAAGATTAAACAAATAATTGAAAGTCAGGAAATGCAAGTATAGTTCTAAAAGTGCATGGAATTAAAAGTCAGGAGTCTCAAGAAACTTTGGGAATTTTTGTGTAATTTTTACTCTTTTTCTACTATTTTTAATATTTTAATAAAGTATTTCTGTTTATTTTTGATTTTTCATAATTTGCTTAACTTTGATAATTGTTAAATAGGTGAATAGGGCTGCACAGGCTACAAAGATTGGAATAGATTATAAAGTTGAAGTAGCTCTATCATCTATAATTTTATTTAGATTTTTATTTAGTATTTTAAGGCTCTATGTGAATCTGGAATACTCCGGAAAAACTCCATAAGAAATTTGTAATACTGTGGAGGAGCCCTGTATGAGCTCCAGAAATCTCCCAAAAAGCTCTGGAATTCTCTGGCTAAGAAAAATAGGGCATGTGACATACTATGAATATAAAGCCTATAGACTCAAAATTTGAGAACAGCAATCTAATGGACAACAACTTATTTGAAAACCACAACAATGCAAATAACCAAAAATCATTGTTATTTTACATAAGAAAATATTAAATTGTAATAATTTTATAAATATAACACTTTCACCACACAATATGGGGGGCGGACTTGCTAGCAAGTCCGCAACCTTGGACCCAAACTCACCATAGATTGAACACACATTGAGCTATTGATAAAGGAACCATACAATCAGGGATGAACACCACTCAGTAGAACAGTTTTAGGTGGGTGTTCAAGTAGAGTTCAGTATGGGTTCAGTCTGAGTTCAGTCTGAGTTCCATCTGAGTTCCATCTGAGTTCAGGTTGAGGACTTGCTAGCAAGTCCACCCCCTATATTGCGTAGTGTTTTACATAAGATTTTATTAAATTCACTCATCATCACATTAAAAACATATTATTTAATCACTTAAATAACTTTTCTAAATACAGCTTTACTGTTGTGTTTCTCACCATCACTATTAAAAAAACTGATTCTTCATCTAAACACAATTAATAACATATAGTTTATTGGTCATTTCATAAAAAGTAGAGGCTTTAGCTTAGTTAATTGTGAGCTCTTTATTTACTTAAAGGGACAGGATTTTCTTTGGTTTATCCAACTCCCTTGTATTCTGCCTACAGCAAGGAAATTGTAAGAGTTTTTCTACAACAATGGAAGTATAAAAGGGCTATTAACTGATTATGATGGTGATGTTCTAGAAGAGAACTCAATCATTGGAAGGTTTATTTAGGAATATGCTATTACTCTTGAAAGGGTACTTTTTAGGATGGAAGAGGCTGATTTGACAGTCTCAAGGTAAAAATTCTCTTGTTGTGGGCCAGAGCTAGATATTTTTGGTCATGTTGTATGTAGGTAGAGAAGAATCATTGTGGAAAAACATAAAAACAAGTTACTTACATGGCCAAGACAAAGAAGCACTATGGAATTTAGAGGGCTTTTAGGTATTTGTACATATGTAAGAATGTTTACTTGTTATTTTGCCTTATTATTTCCTCCATTAAGGCGCTTGACAAGAAAAGATGTTGTATGGGATTGGAAAGAGGAGTTTGAAGTATCACTTTGAGTTTTTAAAAGGAATTGTAGGGAATGATATTCTTTTAAAGAAGCTTGAATATGGAAAAGGTGCTGGAAGGATTACTCTAGTGGTAGATTCAAGTGTGTCTGCAGTAGGGGTAGTTTTAATGCAAGAGGATGGGGAAATTAATGATAGACCTCTCCTTTATGAGTCAAAGACTTTCATAAAGGTGGAGTCCAGGTATTCACAGTCCAAGATGAAATTGTGTGGGGCTTCAAAGATTCTAAAGAAGTTGAAAAGGATGCTTTGGGTGCAACATTTTGAGTTGTAGGTTGATGCACTATCTTTAATGCAAATAATCAGTAGTCCAATTCTAACAGATACACCAATGACTAGATGGGTGGCTCAGATTATTTTATTTTATTTTGATTTAGTCCATAAACTTGGAAAATCTTTCACAATTCAAGATTCTTTGTCAAGAAAGCTGTTGTGTAAAGAGGATTCTGAAGCGGAATAATTTAAAGAAGATAAAAAGTGGATAAATGGAATAGACTATTGTTATCAAAGGTTTAGGAATAAGGTTGTCTGAAAAGACTTAAAACTAATGACTGGAATCCAGGAAGACATTAAACTATCATCACTATCAAGGGGCCTCTGAAATGGCCTAAAACTAAGAAAGTTAATGGAAGATACTCATAACAGAGATGATCATAAAGAGTCTAACACACAAGAGTTAGGTGTTGAAGTTAACGTAGCCACAAGAGGAGCTCCAGATAAGGTGATTAGGAATCCAAACAAAGAGAATGACTTGATGAGTACTCAAGAAAATGATATGCAGTCAGAAGGTGGAGATTTAATTGTGGATTTGACTCAGAAAGAAGAATGGTTCAGAGTGTATCCTGAAGGCAACAGTCAACCAAAAAACTGTGATAAAGACACATGGCTCATGATATGGAAGCGCACTATAGAGTATTTTATTTAAGACAGAAAGGTATGGAGAGGATGCTCTTCGATGCTTCAATTAGTTATAGTAGATAGAGGCAGAAAAGAAAATATTCTTAGAGAATTTCATGAAAATTTGGGACATAGGGGTCAACATGAGACTTATAGGAGAGTAAAGGAGAATCTCTGGTGGCATAATATGAGAGAAGAGGCCAAGGATTGGGTCCAATCTTGTCCAGAGTGTCAGTGCGGGAGTTACATAAATCCTAAAGAGAAAGGAAAGGCAATGGGTGAAGATACTATTTTTAGCAGGTATAGCTTAGATGCTGTTCATATTAAAGAAGGACACTTTAAGTACTTGGTAGTAGCCACGTATGATCTATAATGATGATGTGAAGCAGCACCTTTGGTAAAACTTAATGTGAGTAATGTAGCTGAATTCTTAAAAAAGGAATGTGTGTATAGATACAGGGTCATGAAAATGGTAACTGTAGATGATGGTGCTGAATTTTCTGGAGAATTCCAAGAAGTTGTTAAAGGAATAGGTTCCAAGATTCAAGTTGAAACACCATATTATCCAGTGTCAGAAGTTATGATTGAGAGAGGGAATCAAGTGATTAAAGATGGGCTAGTTAAGCTATGTGGAACTCAAGGGAAAAAATGGAAAAGTAATTTTCTGTTAGTATTATTTTCAGATACAATTTCATTAATAAGGATGATAAGTTTTTTACCTTATGAGCTTATTTTTGTTCAAAGGGTGGTATTACCTATTGATCTGGAAGCTGGATCTTTTCTAGAATGTGATTGGGATCAGGTGCGCTCAGCTGAGGATTTTACTCTAGTAGGAGTGGTGCAGCTTGAATGGAAGGATGTGTTTGTGGGGAAGGAATGTAAAAGAATAATGCAGATTTGGAGCAAATCAGCAAAATATTAGGTTGAGATCTTAGCTCACAGATTAAAGGAGCCATTTAAACCAGACAATTTGGTATTATTATACAATAGAAGTCTTGAGAGTCAATGGGGTAAGCTGTTTTTAGACAGATGAAATGGTCCTTATAGGATCAGAAAAAAAATAACTGGAGGGTCTTTTTTACTGGAGGAATTGGATGGTACTGAACAGAAGCCACATGTAATGGTGTATCATATCAAAAGATTCTACCCAAGAGGGGTTCCAGTACCACAAGAATTACCTCCGGAATGAGGGAAAACTATAAGAATTATCTCCAGAACAAGTATAAACTAACATCAGTATATTTTTTATTTAATATTTAAAGGAGGCTATGATGAAACTGTGATAGATAGGGCTCTAGCAATGGAAAAGAAACTATAGCTGAACAAGAAGTTGGCATTGGCGCTCATGTTAAATTTCAGGGAATTAAAATTGTTTGAGGAGATATGAAGAAGCAGACAAACTGGATAGAGGAAAGGATGTCTGGGTGAATCAGAAATCTACTGGAGAGTTAGAAGAAGGCAAGTTACTTTAGTTGAAGAAGATTGGCAGATAGAGTGCCCAGTTCAGGGACATTGGTTTAAAAAAATCTCAGTAATAATGATTAAATACAAAAAAAAGAGTTATTTAAAGATAGTATAAGGAGGACAGGCAGAAATCTTTGGACTTATTTTTTTAAGGAGAGTCAAGTGTGTCACAAAGGGCTACATGCTTTTTTTATTTTTTTACAGAAGTTTTGTTATGTCAATTATGAAGGGCAAGCATAGTTTAGAAAGGGAGCTATTTACAAGAGTTAAGAAAACAGTAATTGGACTTGAATAGATGAAAGTTATGATCAAGCAGAATCCTCTTCTAAACTGGTAGAAAATCTTTTCTAATCATCTGGAATAATTAAGTTGTCGGTATCTTCAGGGAAGCCAGGGATAAAGTAGAGCTTATTTCTTTATCAACTGACCAATCATTTCAATATTATGGTGGTGGGATTTTAACTCATTTTCAGAAAAATAAGAAGTGCAATTGCATGAGGATGAAATGGTGTCATATATAAGGCAAAGGCAGAAAAAGATTTGAATTTAATGCACAAATGGGAGAGGTCAAGTAACCTATCCTAAGAAAATAGATTTGTTAAAACTTTTAAAAAAAGTGGAATCAGGAAGGATTATGAAAAATTGAAGTTGATGAACTTACTCTAGTAGATTTGAAGGCGGCGCAGAAGGGGAGGGCACTCTTACAGTGTTGGGAGCATATGTGGAGCATGGCTATATCTCAACATATTGTTCAGTAGGTGAATCAAATTCTGTTTTAGGTTGGATTAAAATTTTTTGCTGAGGATATGTGGGGAGAGATGTGCTATCAGCAGGTAAAGTTTCAATAGAAGGATGAGTAGTGATACTGAGACTAGCTATTAAATTAGGAGTGCTAGAGTTATCTCCAGAAGGGAACTGGATATAACCATTAGGTGAAGATAGATATTCATAAGAAAAGGTACATGTCTTATGAAAGTAAAAGCATTTATTTCAAGCAGGTCTAAAGGTGGCATAACCACAAAGCTTAGAAAAAGTACAGTTAAAATTTTGATGGAGGCTAAAATAAAAAGACTAATCTCTAGTTAAAGTATTGTATTGGGTCATGGCTAATTAGATTTGTGAAGCGTAATTAATTGGATAACAAAGTAGAGCAGATTACAGGCTTATTTATAATAAACCAGGTGCTGTGAAGTAACAAAGGAAAGGCAAGCTCTCAATAGTATCCAAGTGGGGATTCTAATAAGCAGAAGAGTAACGAGTATCTAGGCTAACTGAGAAAGAAGGTTAGCACTAAGGAGCACAGGATCTTGTGAATACTTGAGCCTACTTCAAGAATATGAGGTATGAAGAAGCAGAGGCACTAACAAATCAAGTTATGTACAAAGAATTTTTTATTTTCTCAGGGCTATCTCAGGAGAATTCAATGAATTGTTTGCAGAAGGAATGAAAAAGACATTTTGTCTTCCCTAAGAACTGATAATATTCTCTCACTCTCACAAAGTAATTAATGGAAGTATTACAAAAAAAATGAAATACACTATGTACAATTTTTTACAGCAAGATACAAATTGGATAAATTAAATAGAAGAAAAGAAACTGGAAAGGAAGAAAGTGAAAAAGAAGTTAACATTATTTGAAAAGATAAGGAAAATGGTGGGACTTACTTTAGCACCTATCAAGAAAGTCATACTCCCAATTTTTATGAATATTATTGTAAGTTGAATTAAGAGTTTTGACTAGGGCAACTCAATTTTGTACAACTTGTTTGTCAAGAGCTGGAGTATTTTTGATATAAGTAAATACTGCATTGAAGGCAGTATTGACTCAATCAATTGTGCGGTAGGAGCGTCACACAACAACTCAATTTAGAACTTGACAATCTTGAGGGTAAGGAGGGTGGATGAAAGGAGCTTCTTCCTCAAATAGATTGACTGATATTGGCCTATTTATGAAACAATCATTGAACGTTGTTGGTGGAGGAGTAGCCTCACGTTCAGGACATGTAATTTCAAATTTGGATGTAGGTGAAAAGATTGTGCCAGGAATGGTGTCCCAGAATAAATCTTCTTCAAAACCTGGGAAAATTATTTCAATTCATGGAGTAGGAGGCCTCAAAGCATAAGGAGTGTTAGATACATCCTGAGAAAAAGAGAAAAGAATAATTTTTAGCAAGAGAATATTACAGAATAAATTATTAAAGGGAAGAAGACTTACAGTATGGATTTACTCTTTGGGGAAGAGTGAATGGTGTGTCGTATTTGATGCAGTTCTCAGCATTTGCAACCAGTGTGTTTTCTTTTCTCTTTTTGCAGCAGGAGTAGGGGTTTTGGGGAAGGGTTCTTGATGGCTAACTGAATCATTATATTTGATTTTGATGTGTTTGGATTGACAGTGGAAGTAGCGGTAGCAGGGGAAGTAATGGCAGGGGGAACATTGTTACTGCATTTCTTTTTTCCACTTTTAAAGAAGTTATATGACTAAAAAAAGAAAAAAAAATGGAGTTAGTGCCAAATTTTCAAGAACAAAAGAAAAGAAAAAGAACTTACTTTAAAAAATCCATTACCACACTAGGCTTTTGAAAAACAACAGGGAGTGATGCCATTCTAAGTGCAGTGCAAGAAATGCTTGGCTCAAGTTAGGATGGCTTTCACTGCAGGAGTAAGAACCATTTCAGCTCTTTGGGTGTCAACAAACTGGTGGATAGCATTGGAAATATTGTTCTCAGGGATCATAGTGGAAGGAAGATAGAAGAAGATAAAAAGGGATACTAGAAGATGGAAGAAGAGAAGAAGGAGGAATGAAGAAAAAGAGCAAGATATTCACCCGGTCAAATAGTGCCTGGGGACATTTGCAATTGAGGGAGGGTGTGGTACACATCTTGCAGTAATGCAGAAAGCGCAACAATGGGGTTGCCAGGAAGGATGGTTATGGAAGTGCAACAAAAATGGCTTCAAAGGTGTAGAAAAATTAGACTATCTGAGCACATTTTTTTTGTGTACTATAGATATACAAGAAGCAGCAAGTAAAAATTAGGGGAAATAGCATACTGGACTATAAGACAAGAAGGTATGGTATTTACTTGAGGAAGCCATTTTTAGTGCTAGAGGAATAATATGAGTTTAAGAAGAAGTGACAAGTGAGGGTATTGGTTTCACACCTAGATAAATGTGATGGTTTTAAGATGTAAGCTACAAGTGCTCATTACTGGTAGAAACTTGTTAGAAAAAGAGGGTAGCACTAGAAGAACAGCAGGTCATTAAGCAGTGCTCAAAAAAATAAGTAAGAAAAGTAAGAGCTAAGATAAAGAAGAGTACTTACTTAGCAGGAAGGGTTTCATAATTAGTGGATACTCATATGGTAAGAACAGGGTATTACAATAGGTATGGAATGCAGTACAGTACCTATTATTTATTCAGGAGTCTCAAGAAGAATAGGCTATGTACAAAAGGTGGAGTGTCAGGAGCTAATAGTTTTTCTTACATAAATATTTCAGATGCTATTAGGACCAAGACTAATTCTAACAATTGTACATAGATTATTGAGATACTTAGTCACCATTTGATATTCTTGTATTAGTGCTAAACTTGTGTAGGAATGCCATTAGGGAAAAAGAGAATAGGGGAAGGGTGCTGAACATACAAGGTATATAAAATAGAGCTCACTTTTACAGAGGGGGTGTGAATAAATTGACATAGATTTTTATTAATATGTAGAAGAAGAAAAATGGATATATTTTGTTTTGTACATAACGGGTGTGCATACCAGAAGTAGTGCTGTAGTGTGATTTTATTGCTACAGTAAGAATAGTATTAGATAGAGAGCTTCAAGTGGGAGTGACTGAGAATACTAGTGCTTTCTGAAAATAGATATAGCCAACAGATAGATTACTTGTATTGAAATATATTAACCTTTTTCTTTGAAAATCTCAACAAATTTATTCTACTTTCTTCTCCCTAAATATATATATAACCACACTTACAATATGTTCTTTCACTGTCTTTTAGAAATTAGAGTGACAGGCACTTCTTTTTTAAAAATAGTTTTTTTTAAAAAGGATAGCTAATCCAACTTGGATTTTTTCTAACTTAGTATTATAAAACTTTCTTTCTACACTGCAATCAGTTTAATTGTGGATTGGTCAACATTGATACTCCCTAATGAGTGTATTAAAATATAATATAATATAATATAATAAAATTGATTCAAATAATTAAATAATATAACATAGAATAAATTTAATTATAAAATTACATAATATATCATAAAATAAATTTATGCTGAATTTTTTTTAATATTTCATTCAATATGAGTTTTAATATTTATATGTAATTTACTTTTTTTTATGCATATTCATTATTATATTGCATATAAATATTCAATATTAATATTTCATATGTGTATTTAACTTGAATTTTTATATTAATTTTCAATATATATTTTTTATGCATATTTTTTTGGATGAATATTTAAAATCATTTTCATTATATATAAGAATTATCAATTTATGTTCACATACTGAATACCAAAATTCAAAGGAGTATTCAATTTCACTAATAATGACTCAAAATAATATTACATGATTACAGAATATTGAAAATTGAATCAAAAAAATTCAATTCATATAAGTTTTCTGAAATACATAGATTGGAAAATTCTGGTAATTTTTTAAACAATATTAAATATTTAAATATTATTTTAAATATGTTTCAATCTATTTTAATTGAGTGATAAGTTAGAGTACAAATATCACTTGAAAAGTTGATAGTTTTAAATGGGTGTTCACCTCGATCTTGAACTATAATTTAAAAGATTGAGTCAAAATTATGCGCTTCTGGTTTACAGTTTTTGGAATGATTTCTGGAATTTTTTCCATTCAAAATTTAAGATTTTTTTTATTTAACTTTCATTATGATACCAGAAAAGATTCAGCTAGGTTTTTACAATAGTTCAAGTTGTTTTTCAAGCACATTTCAGTAAGAGTTCCATCTAAGTTCAGCCTGAGTTCCACCTGAGTTCCATCTGACTTCAAGATGAGGACTTTCTAGCAAGTCCCCCTCACATGATTGTGTGGTGACCATTTTGGGTTATTCAAAGAAGCTTTGAGAATACTTCATTGAGCCAGGAATTCAAAAATAACTTGTTTTTATTGATTTATTTCAATTTTTTTGTTCATGTGTATTTAAATTATATTATAGAATAAAGAGTATAATATTTCTGATGATTTGATGTGTTTTTTAAGAACTCAATTGAATTTAAAATAATAATATTTACTAATAAAAATATGTCAAAGAAAAAATCAGTAGATACAGTTTAAATTTAATAATAAAAGCTTTGTACTCTGCGTTAACAGGAGTTTTAAACACAAAGAGTCACTAATTTTAATTTAAATCCCTTCAAAAAAAATAGTTAAACAGCTTGGTAGTAATACTTTTGAAATAAATATAATTATTTTCAGTCATTTATTGATCAAGTTAAACTCAAATTAATCATTAAAATATGCTTCATTCAAAAATACTGTGCATTTGTTTGATTCTAAATCTCTCATTGTTTGGGTTTTTATTCATTTTAAATTAAAATCTTACTTTTCTTTCAGAAAAGAAATATCCATTCTATCCAAAGAGCTCAGAATGTGCTCAAGGTAGGCTTCAGTATCATTTTATTATCAGCTTAGTCTAATTTCTATCTAATATCAAGTTGAGGACTTTCTAGCAAGCCCCCCAAATAGTATGTGGTGTATAGCTTCATAAACCAAAAACCGATGAGTAAGTGAGAGTAAAAAGAGAAGGGTGAGAGCATGGTGGGGGAGTTTTTTACAATTTAGCTCACTGTCAAAACAGAAATTTTGGTTGTAAAATTGAAGGTTTGATTGAAATAAGTTACCTGTTTCATTTTGAAATACACCATTATTAGGTCTGGTATTTTTTGGAAAGATACATCCAGATAAGTGTGGATTTGATCAAACTTAAGTGCAGATTTTTTAAATCTGAAAACCTTTAATAAGCCTCTTTTTTATTTTTGTCTTTTTTAAGAATTTTCTTTGGTTTAATTTTAAATATAAACTATGAGAGAAATATTCAAGTGGATCTTGCTACAGCTTCTCTTTTTCAAATCTTATTCGATACTAATTGGACCAAATTGGAAGGAAGTTTCAATAGTTTTGGAAGCTATTTTTTCTTGTGTGTTTCTTCTCATATAACCAAGCTCTAACTGGGATGTAGACTAGAGATATAGTCAGATTTAATGTGTGTGAAATAAGTTATGAAAGTTTCTCTTGATAATCTGAAATTAATTTTCTTGAGCTGTGATTCAGAACTTGTTGGAGGAGGGAGGTGTAGAATGTAGTGTATAGTTATATTCTTTGTGCCTTCACTTTATCTTCATAATCCATGTTTGAAATCATATGTTGATTATGTACACATTTATTTTCTCATTAATCTGTCAGTATGTATTTTATTATTACTGAAATCTATATATAGCTGGTTTTCTGTGTCTATATCTCCATCTATTACTTATATTTTACAATTATGAATACTTTATGATAATTATGTTTTTTCTCTTACCATTTATTTCACAACTAAACAAAAACCACCATCCAGCCACCAACTTAATATTCAACTTATCACTCCCTGTTACAGGTGATTTATAGAAACTACCTCTGATCTATTCAGTGTGCTCTTCTTAGACTTATAGTGATTATTTTTTATTAAATAAAAGATCATCAATAGATTATAACTCTTATAATACCATTTTATGAATATGCCTGCTAAAGATATGCCTTTATCACTAACATCACCTTTTCTACAACTGATAATATGACTACACCATCTAATTATTACCCAACATCTGATTCCCAACCAAATTTTACCCCAATTATGTCATATATTCTCTCAGCTATTCCTGATCAGTTTACAGATAATTTTTTGAAGGTTCTGATGCTTACAATTGGAAATTTTTCATTGTGAAAGTCAATAATTGACTTCAATTTTTAGTCTGAAGATCTACTCATTCTTATAAACACTGCATGCATGCACCAAAAAATGCTAATCTAATAGATTGGAGAAGGAGTGAAGCTAAATCTTGTCTGATACTTATTAATGCAGTTAATCTGTGGGATTATTTACTTTTATAAAGTTCTGATTCAAAAAATTACACTTATCATAGAATATAAAATGATTATGGTAATTTGAATGCCTCAAATTTTTCAACTTACTTGATAAACTTGTATTTTTAAAGTGGAGTGGTACCTCATTACTTAGAGAGTATTTGTCAAAGTTTGAGGAAATTGATAATTTATCAACTAATAGCACTTCAAGTGATTCAGAGCTGGTAATCTCATAAAATATTATAGCTATTATTCTCATAAAAAATCCATCATGATTTAATTTTGTTATCACTGAAATTCTTTTCAAAATTTCAAGAAACTCACTCTTGAAAATGTTGATGAGAATCCCAAATATAAAACTAGTCAAAGACAGAGGGAAACTGACTTTTTTGAAACTAAAACTACCCTTAAAGCTGATCAACAGAAGAAAAAATATAAAGTAATATCTTTCTAACCAGCCAAGAAGAATAAAAAAGACCTAAGTGTTCAATCAGTCATACTGGTTGTCAGCAGGTTGTCTAAAAGATCAAAGAAAATATACAACAAAAAGTGAAGGAGAAGAAAAATAATGAAGAAAAGAAGATCTAAAGCAACTAACTAAAAGAACTTATAAGGAAGATAAGAACTTTGATAATACCAACTATTGGATGTGATAATTTTAATTTCCACAAGAAAGTAATTTTTTTTCTCTCTACTATCACAAAATAAAATCAAACAATTGAACTGCTCTTAAAAAAACCTGAATATAGATTTGTTTCTTAAATCTTAGTATGTTAAAACACAATAATATAATTGATAGAAAGAAATTTATAAATGCAACAAAGATTTTAATTGTAAATTGTAAGGTAATGTATACAATTCAGACTAAAAAGTGAGAATCCAAAGCCTTTAAATAGGCAAATGAGGCCCTCTGATACATTACTAAGTGCATAAAAAAAGGGAAACAATTTAAATGAAGTTTTACAAATAAATGAGGGTTGCTATGTAACTATTTACAAAGACAAAATAAAAGAACCCAATGTATATATCTCTTTAAACCCTATAGAAATTTAATAGTTTAACAAAGATACTTATTTGATAAAAAACAGAAGAAATGTAACTATAGTTATTAAAAAACACATTACATTTTTTTGTATGGTAAAAAATACTCAATTTTTTGAGAAAGAATAAAACTATACTAATTTTTGATGTAAAGTTTTTATACTTGGTTAATATAGTTTAAAAAAATATTGAGTAAGTACTTTAACCACTTGTACTAGTATAATAATCATTGTAATTTAAACAAGTAAGTATTTTAATAAAAGTACTATTTTATTAAAAAAATTAAATTGAACTTTTAACTTTTTTAATTTATTTATTTATGGATTTATTGATTTATTTGCCCCATTTTGAGTATAAAGAGTTCTCAATAAATTTGTAAAGTACTTTTATTTTTATGGTTTAATCTATATAATTAATTAATTAATTTCATTATAAGTTGATGTTATTACTTATAATTTTTTGTAATTAGTTAATTATTAATTTATGGTCATTAGGGGGTATCAATGTTCAGGGATCTGCAATTAGGGATCAGGAATTTTTTTTCCCGGGATCAGACATTATTAATTGCGGAAGATTCTTATACACTAGCCCCAGGGCTAGTGGATAAGAAATCCACGATAATGCATTATCCCGCCTCTTATACCCCAATTTCCATTCCTAATTCCTGATCCCAAACTCATCTCATCCATGATGGATTTGAAAGAAAGTCACATGACTCATAATTGCTGATGCCATCCTTAAGTCTTTCCTCACTCTATGCTACTTAATTTTGGTGGCGAACACTTAAGTTTTTTTTCTATCTACACACCCCAACTGCACATTTGGCGGTGAGTTCCCACTTCCCTCATCACTTAACCCTTCCACCGGCAACAATGAAACACCTCTCTACTAGGAAGCTACTTCACTCAACAATGAATGCTATTACTTTTCTTTTAGTTCTTTACTATAAATCTGACTCTGATTTGGAAGATGCTTTAGCTTATATGTGTTTTCTTTCCAAAAAGCGTTACATCATCACCAGGGGGCCAAATCTTTATCATGATCCCCGATATGATCTGGACTCCATCCTCAACATTCCTCATTTAAACTTCACACAAATTTTTAGAACTTCTCCCGATTCTTTCTTCAAACTTTATCAACTCATCTCCAATAATCCTATCTTCCATAACAATTCTCATAACAAAAAGCATAATCCTGCCATCCAACTTGCTGTTGCTCTATGTCGCTTTGGCTCAAATGGAAATGGTGCTGCCGTAAGACGTTTGGATAATCTCTTTAACATAGGATATGGTACCATGATATTATACACCAAGCGCTGTATGATTGCTATCCTTTCCCTCAAGTCTCAAACTCTTGCTTGGCCAACTCCAGAACAGTGACTTGAATCCTCTCAAGTAATGCAAGCTGAAGGTTTCCCTGGCTGTATAGGTTTTGTTGATGGCACAACCATCCCTTTGAGTCAAAATCCTGCTCATGATGGCAACCATTATTTTGATCGCAAAAAAAGGTTTCTTCAAAATCTCCTCCAAGTTCTCATCTTTCACAATCTAACTTTTTATCTTCTTTCTAGATACTCTATTGCCGTTCAACTTGTATGCGATGTCAATAAAAAATTTATTGCATTTTCACAGTGGCTGCCCTGGATCATGTCATGACTCTTCCGTCTTCCAAAGAATGAGGATTTCTCAATCCCCTGACTCATACTTTGACGAATCTCAGTACCTCCTTGCAGACTCAGCATATGCAAGTGGAAAGTACATTATACCTGCTTTCCGTGGTGCAAATTCAGAAAATGACCCCAAAACTAAATTTAATTATCACCTTGCACAATCAAGAGTACGAATTGAACATGCTATAGGTATTTTAAAGGGACAATTTTCTAGTCTTCGGGAGCTCAGAATCCAATTTCAAAAAAAATTGGAGATCAAAACTGCAAATCATTGGATCTTGACTTGCGTAATACTCCACAATATTCTAGCTGATTTAAAGGATGAGTGGAATGATCTTTATGTAGAAGAGGATCCTGAACCACCACTGGCACTCCCCTCCCTTGATTCACAAATCATTCAATCAACCGGCATACACCCCATTATAATGCCAATTACTCTCCAACATTTCTCTTCACCCTTTTAATTTTTAATTTTTATGTTTTCATACTTTCCAAATGTCCTCTTTGTGTACTTTAATCACTTGGTTTTGTATTTTGGTTTGTTGCATATTCATTTTTTTTTTGAATTTATGGTGAATATCTTTTTTTTGGATGGCTCATTGGTTTTCTTTCACCAGCTCAACATGAAATCGCATATTTTCTGAAATTGCATATTTTGTCAGTGATTTTTTTTTTCATTCATCCCTCATATCCTTTTCCTATTCTCCTCCAACATCCCTCAAACAATTTGGTTTCATTCATTTTGTCATCTCATCTCTCCAGGTAAGTCATTTTATTCTTTTTTTTTGATTTTTTGATTACTAATTATATTTTTTTTTGTTTTTTTCTGTTTATTTTATTTTTTTTATCTAAATTTTTTTTGTAAGTGGTTATTTTGGATTTCAATGGTATAATTAACCTTTTTTTTCTCTCCCTCTTTACTTTATTTTTTAGCTCCATCACCCTACTCTTCATCCCTCCTTGGCATTGTCATTATCCCCCCTTTCCCTTATTTCACTTTTTTTTGGCTCCATTTCATTGAAACACATACATTGCACATTCTTTATGCATTTCACTTACTCCATATTCAATTTCCCCACAATTCCAACATCAATCTTTCTCACTCTATTTTTCCTACTTTTCAATCAAGGTAAGTTTCATCTCCTTTTTTTCATGCCTATATGATATCTCATTCCTTTTATGTAAACTTCATACTTAAATATATGTATGACTCTTATCTGGATAACAGTGAACTTATAAAACTCCTTTTGATCTCATCTTCATTACCACTTTTCAAGTTTTTGTAAAATTTTGAAAATCAGACTCGGAATTAGGGTTAGGTTTATTCAAATCTAATGTTCTTTTTACTGAAGATTCTCCTGAAGGCTACCTTTCATTTCCTGCAAACAGATTTGAATTTGATTCAGTGGTTGCTGAGATATTGACCATTAAAGTTGAGCCTTTTTTTTCCCAATTTAAATTTTTATTTCATTTTTTTATGTAACAAATTAGGGTTAGGTTTATTTAAATCGCATGTCCTTTAACTGAAGATTCTACTAAAGCATATCTTTCATTTTCCACAAACAGGTTTGAATTAGGTTCAGTGGTTGCTGAGATTTTGACCTTTGAAGTTGAGCCTTTTTTCCAAATTTCACTTGTCTTATTTCACATTTTTATATTGCATATTTAGAGGATAAGGATTCTGAAACTCTTATATGATTATTATCTAGGCATTTCAATTATATAGGCATATATTCGTTGGTCAAGAATATCACTAAAGCTCAAAAAGATGGAGATTTTCGCTTATGGGACACTCTACCTTCCTTTGACTCTTTTCTTGCTTTTCAACTCAACAAGCTCTGTAATAAAGCATTTGAAAAAAATCATGAACTTGCAACCAAAGTTGGAATACCAAATTGGTGTGACTCCGAATTGGAAGATATCAGCCACGAATATCTTTTATTTTCTAATGTTATTATCACTCATTCTGGATTCCACAATAGGATTCATATCGATAGGAATGATGCCAATTTTCTTACTTTTGGAATATTCTCATATATCAATCCGATAACTGGCCACCCAATACCATCTCCAGCTAAAATCAAAGGACATGGTTTATATTTTCCAGACCACCGGTGCATCATTGATTTTGGTTTGGGAAATGGTATCATCGAAACTATTTGGAATTCTTCTAAGGATAATCATCAAACGACCAAAGCTCCTCCTGGTTTGGAATCCTGTCAAGATTTCACTCATTTCGGTTGCTCATTTCAAATCAGTAATAAGTTGATACAAAGAATCAATAAGGTAAAGAAAGAAGGTAAAGTTATTTGATTTAAAAAAACTTTATCTAGATCCAAAAAGTATGGGGATTAGAGTTGTCATCGAAAATTTTATACTTTTTCATAAATTTTTAATAAATATTTTTTATATATCAATTTTCTCAAATAATGTGATGAGCCATCGACCTTGTGTTGTATAACAGGTAATCATGATAACATTTATTTGTTTCATGGGGTTCCTCTTTCCTATACCTGTAGAAAGTCCCAAACTTATGTTTCTCGACTTGGTCTGCATTTTGGCTTGAGGGATTGTCATTACTTTAAACTAGGGAAATTGATATATATTAGATATTTATTTCATAATTTATGTAATTATATTAAATTTAGATGACTTCCACCCCTTACTTCAATAAAATGCAGGGGGGGGTATTGCCAAATTTTCAAATCTGACATGTGAAATTGATGACTTAGAAAAATTTTGGTGATACCCACCCCTTGCTTCAATAAAATGCAGGGGAGAGTATTGCCAATTTTTTTAAACAGATATAGAATTTTTTTGACTTGTAAATATTTTTGTGATACCCGTCCCTTACTTCAATAAAATCCATGGGGGGTTGTGCCAAAATTTTTTATAAGACTTGTGAAATTCTTGACATGTAAGAATTTTTAGGATACCGGTAAAATGCAGGGGGTAGTAAAGCCAAATTTTCATATAAAACTTTCAAGATTCATGACATGAAAGAATTTTTGTGATACCCACCCCTTACTTCAAAAAAATCCAGGGGTGGGGGATTGTAAAATTTTCAAAGGAGACTTGAAAATTTTATTTAAAAAAAGAATATTTAACATTAAAATATGATATTTCAAGAAATACAGAAAATAATTTTAAAATTTATGTACAAATAAATATGAACACATGAAGTGTGAAAGAAATAAAAGAAACTAGTCAACAAAAAATTTCATTAAACGTTCTATTTCTTCAACAGATTTGTTTGCTTTAATGCATTCGATCAAGAAATCTTTCTTTTTAGAACTTTCTTGGAGATCATGCTTATACTTCATCTGTCCCATTAAGTTTTGATGCTCGAGTGTTTTTTCCTTATTTTTGGATTTTTCAATACTAAGAGTTAACTCAAACTTCTTCTCCTCCAAATCTTGGGCCCTACCATCCTTCTGTAAAGAGAGCTCAAACTTCTTCTCCTCCAAATCTTGGATCCGATCATCCTTCCGTAAGGAGAGCTCATACTTCCTCTCTTCCAAATCTTGTACTCTGTCATCCCTCCTTAAAGAGAGCTCGTATTTCTTCTTTTCAAAGCTCAGTGTCTCTTTAGCAATTTCCACTTGTTCTAGAGTGAGAATAAAAATTAACATAAAGTAGAAGAAAAGCAGAGTAAAGTAATAAGAGGTATGATATCACTTACCAGCATCACGTTTCTCTAAAAACTGTTCCATTGAAGAAAAAGGTGTTTGTGATGAAGTATCACTTTTTCGTCTTCTTTGGGAGAGGAAATTTAGACTAGTTGAAGCCCTTCTCTTTTTGTTCAACGTAGCATTTTCCTCCTCATCATTGTCACTAGCTTCAGACTCAGTTGATTGAGGATCCTGGGTTTGTTCATCAGCCTTTTAAGAAATAAGAAAAAGATAAGTAAATGAAAAAATAGAATTGATAAGATAAAAGAAACAGACCTGAGTTAGATTGGGTTGGGTTAAATCGCCAATAGGATCAATAGCAAAGCTATCTAGATTCGTAGAATTTAGAAGAGGGGAGGCTTGAGTGGAGGAAGAGGATGGGAAAAGATTTGCTTCGACATCATGTTCGGAGATAGGATCTTCTCCATCCAACATGTTTACAGGATTAAAATCGGCTCGCTCTCCAAAAATTGCATCCATCTCTTTAAAGTAAGGACATAAAGAATCAAGTTTATTGTCTATGGATTTTATACCCTTAGTTATATCAATGTCAGTAACCCCAAAAGCATTGGAAGATGAAAGAGCCTTTGCCTTCTTGTATTTTGCTCGATAATGCTTGAAGCGTTCAGACATCTGTTTAGGCAAAAGATCAATCCTTCCCTTGGTCTTATTGCGTAATTCATTTGCCATTAGAAAATAGCCATTAACTTTTGATGTGGGGGGCCGTCCTACTTTAGTGGCATACTCAGTACCAAAACAAGAATCATAGTTAGATTTGGTTTTCAGCCAGTTGATAAGAATGAGATGATCATCTTTTTTTAATTGAACAGTCTTTGATTTCTTGGCTGAGCGGGGGAAAGAGGAAGTAGTGGGAATTGAAGAACAACTGGGTGATGGCTGCCTTTGAGAAGATCTAGGATGACGAGGCATGTTATTATAAATGAAGATGAAAAGGAGCAGAAACAAGCAGATGAGATAGCGAGATGAAAAGGAGAAGAATCAAATAGATGAAATGGGGAGAAATTCTGAGCGGATAGAATGAACAGGATGGGATGAGAATGGAAGTGCGCAGCAAGGTAGAAGGCTGGGATATCCAGAAAGTTGTCCAAGATGTGGTTATGGAAAATTGAGTAAATAAATGTCGGATAAGAGGTGAACATTGACACGTAAAGTGTCTAATAACCCAATTATTAGCAAAAATAATTGCGGAAGATAATTGGGGTATGCAGATTATTTTCCGCAATTAATTTAATTGCGGATCGGTCAACATTGATACCCCCTATTAAGTTCATAAAGTATACTAACCTTTTTATGGCATATTTTTTAAATTGTATTTAAATGTATATACAGTATATATAATAATAAAATTAATATAAAAATTTATTTAAAAAATATTGTTATATAGTTTTATTTTAATGTAATATTTAATTTGTATATATCTAAATAAAATTCTTCTCTTGTTTTAATTTAACATAAAACTTTACTTAACTCTCAGTATAGCCTGGCTGACACTCCCTCACTCTAAAAAAATAATAAAAAAATGCTTAGATTTTTTCTTTTTATACTTTTTCAAAAGAGTAGAGAGGTTAGAAATTTCTTTTCTAGGTATCAAAGTATGATTCTCAGATAATTTATTTTTATATCTCAATAAAAAATCAGTACCCTTTTCAGAATTGAAAATTCTATCTTTATGAATTTTATCAATTTTTCCAGTTTATCAGACTTCCTGAGGATTTTTCTTAGGTTTACTTTCTCTTTTAGGAAATAAGTCACTGTTGAAAGTATAAGTTTTAAGTAGGAAGATGGTGAAACCAGGATGTTCTCTATCATATATAGAATACAATACTAACTCTACTGCATTATCACTAACCATTCTTTTAAAAAAATGGTCCCACAAAAGAATCCTTTAGTTTGTTATAGCCATGTAAATTGAAGTGGACTGTAGATATCAGTACTTCATTGCCCTTTTTAAATGTGTATTCTTTATGGGATTTATCTCATCTTTTCTTCTCATATTCAAATGCCTTATCAATACAACTTTGAGAATGTTTTATGCATAGTTGTTTCATTTGCATTAGAGATTCAAAACCAGGATGGAGCTCTAACTTTGGTAATTTATTATTGAGAATTTGAGAAGGAGTTTTTAGGACATATCTTTTCCAGTGCATAAAAGGTTTTTAAGCAAAGTGTAAATATCAGTACTTCATCACTCTTTTTAAATGTGTATTCCTAATGGGATTTATCCCATCTTTTATTTTCATATTCAAATGTCTTATCAATACAATTTTGAGCATGTTTTCTGCATATTTGTTGCATTTGCATAAAAGATTTGACACCAGGATGAAGTTTCAAATTTGGTAATTTATTATTGAGATTTTGAGCAAGATTATTTGGGACATAACCTAGCCAGAGCTCAAAAGGTTTTCTTTCAATGAAAGAATTTAAAGTGCTATTATAAGCAAATTCAAAACCTCCTATAAGAATAGAGGTTATCCACCTCTCCATACAATTAACATTCACTTGCAATAATATTTAGATACTTCATAGAATACCTGGATCCCTACCTATCCATCATCTGGAGACACAAATTCTTCCAGCCCTTCCTTATATAGCATTCCATAGCAGCAATCTCTTTTAAAAAACCCCTATCATCAATATAGAAAATGACTTGCTTAACCATGTCCAAGTGAGAAGCCCCATCCACTTTCCCAGAAGCCTCAAATAGCTCCAAAAAAACCTTCCCATCCTCCCCCATAAATATTGGCCCCTTCCAAGACTTGATAATGACCAATGGCCTCACAGAAACAAGAGGATTATCATCCTCAGTTGAGCCATGGCCACCACTACCACCACTAGAGAAAGAGGGTCCAGAAGCCATGGGTCCAACAGGTTCCAGAAATATGATGGCCAATCAACAAAATCCAAAATCCACAAAAAGTCCTCCAAAGAAGAGAGTCCAACAGTAACAGAGATTCCAAAAGCTGGAAAATCCTCACCTCATGTTGGGTGCCAGAAATGTAGACAATTGTTTAGTGCTAGCTTTAGGCCTTGACCAAGGAAGTTTGAGAAAAATCAGAGAGAAAATCCCCTGTCCCTTTGAAAACTACCAGGTGAGAATAATTTTCAACAGTAAATTTAAGACTGTTACAATAACCCTTCCAAAAAACTTCTTGAACTCTTGAAAATGAAGACATTAGCCAATAGCAGATCACTGAGAAACAAAGAACCAAAATTTCTGAAATGTAGAGAAAATCCACACCAGAAATCAGAGACACAATGCACTTGTTGCACAGAAAAAAGCAATAATACTTGATGCAAATATCAAAGCTGCACCAGAGAACCCAGTTTCCAAAGTTGAGTTAAATGGAGAACTAAATTTAATACAAACAAAGCCAATTGTGGCCAAAAAACAGTGAAAAATGAGTGAAAAACAGTGATTTAACTACCAGATGGCTGTATCTAGGTTAGAGATTACCCAAACCATCTTATTCAATATGTAAAAACAGCTCCCAAACAAAATTTCCCAATTACACCTCTGAAACTTATAAATACCATTCTTAAGCACTTCCCCCACCTTCCAATTGCATATTTGGGCCCAAACGTGGCTCTTCACCATACAGTTGCATGCTTCTGAGCCAAAATACCTCATTTACCTTAGAAAAATCCACTACAACTACTAAAACCTTTAAAACACAAAATTAAGCAAAAACAACATTGTGACATGAAATATAGAGCCAATATAGGTCTGTAAAATGGTGCTAAGATCTTAACCCTAAAACTGAAGGTTAGCCCAAAAAACAAAAAAAAAATTAAACAGCTATCTTTTAGAAATGAAAAATGAGAAAATGACCCCCTTTAAACTTAGAATATGAAAAATGTCATCAGGACATGAAATACATAAAAGAACCAAGTCTATCCGATGGTAATATCCACATTCTAATATTCCAAATATTAACCTCATAAAACCAGAAAACCCCATATTTTATGAAATAATGTCATTTAAGACATCTAAAAACAGTACCAAATAACACAAAAAATGCCTTTTCCAATTTTTGAAGACCACAACATCACTCAGATATAGTTACAGGGTAGAAAGGATATAAAACAAAAAAAGACAAGTGTAACAAATAATAGAGGAAGTCATGATAAAAGTTATAAAAACATAATTAAAACCCTTTAATCCATCCATTAATTCATCAAACAATATAGTAATAGTAAATGGACCCCTATTTTGGTATGAAACACAAGAATTTATTTCTAAAACATGTTACAATATTTAAGAAAAATAATCAGGTGTAAGGGAAAAATAAGATTACACTATTTTTCCATAAAGAATGAATATAATTACTTGATGTAAGAAAA
This sequence comes from Hemileia vastatrix, assembly GCA_030280995.1. Classification (NCBI taxonomy): domain Eukaryota; kingdom Fungi; phylum Basidiomycota; class Pucciniomycetes; order Pucciniales; family Zaghouaniaceae; genus Hemileia; species Hemileia vastatrix. The sequence goes on along the minus strand of JASXTE010000001.1, from coordinate 7,138,849 downwards.
ACATAATGAATTATTTAAATCAATTAATTTTACTAGTATAAAATGTATTGTATTTTAACCAAGTAATTATTTTAGTTAAAACACTAATTAGGGGGTATCAAAGTAAGAAATTTGTAATTATTTAAAAATATTTAATAACACAAAAAGAAAGCCCAAAAATTGACATTTTCTCTCAGTAAAAAGGTGTTTTTGGGGCACAATATGGCATATTTTACAAAATAATCATGGTTGATTTGGTGGAAAAAATAGGTATTTTTAAATCAAAGATTTCTTACTTTGATACCCACTATTATTAGAGTAAAAACATTTATATTTTTATCAAATAAAGTGTTTAATGGTTAAATTTATTTGTTGACCCAATTGTGAGTAAAAAGAGTACCCAATAATTATTGGTTGTAAGGCATCATTTTCAATATTTAATATATATAATTAATTAATTAATTAATTACATTATAATGTGAACTTAATACTGATAATTAAAATGTGAATTTTTAATTAATTAACTATTAATTTATTACAATTAAATACAAAAAAATTGCCAATGTTTAATAGAATATAATACTTTTATGTTTATTTAAATGTATATAAATATATATAATAATAAAATTAATGTAACCCTTATTTTAATTATATTAAATATATTTTTATATATTTTTATTTGATATAATGTTTAATTTGTATATCTAATTTAATTCAATTTTTTCACTTATTTATGTTCAAGTAATTTAACATAAAATTTAATAGACTCTTAGTATAGCCTGGATGACACTCCCTCACTCTAAAAAAACAATAAAAAATGCTAAGTCTTTTTCTTTTTATACTTTTTCAAAAGATTAGAAAGCTTAGAAAATTATTTTCAAGATATCAATGCATCATTCTCAGATGATTTATTTTTGTATCTCAATAAATAATCAGTACTTTTTTTCAGAAGTGATGATTCTATCATTGAGAATATAATCAATTTCTGCAGTTTCTGTGTTTTCCTGAAGGTTTTTCTTAGATATTACATTTCTTTTAGGAAATAATTCACTGTTGGAAGTATAGGCTTTAAGTAGGGAAATTGGAAAAACAGGATGTTTTCTATCATATGGAGAATACAATACTACTTCTACTGAATTGTCACCAATCATTCTTTTAACAACAAATGGTCCCATAAAAGGATCTTTTAATTTGTTATTGCCATGTGAATTGAAGTGGACTGTAGATATCAGTACTTCACCGCCCTTTTTAAATGTGTATTCTTTATGGGATTTATCTCATCTTTTCTTCTCATATTCAAATGCCTTATCAATACAACTTTGAGAATGTTTTATGCATAGTTTTTGCATTTGCATTAAAGATTTAACACCAGGATGGAGCTCTAACTTTGGTAATTTATTATTTAGAATTTGAGAAGGAGTTTTTAGGACATATCTTTGCCAGTGCATAAAAGGTTTTTTCTCAGTGACAGAGTGCATAGTTCTATGTCTTTATAACTCTTTATATATTCTCTATAATAGCCACAAATTTTCAAGAAACTTTGATTTTCTTTCACTGAAGTTGGTGCTTTCACATTTTGAATTTCAGAAACTTTGTTTTAATCTACACAAATTTTTAAACCTGACACAACAAGACCCAGGAATTTCAAGGATTGAAAGCCAAATTTACCATTTTTCAAGGATAAGGTCATGTTAAAATCATTCATATTTTTAAAGACTCTATTCAAGTTATTTTGTACTCATATAAGGATTTAGCAAAATCTTTTATGTCATCAATACAGACCATTAACCATCCTTCAATTATTACTTGATGAAAAGTATTATCAATCACTTTTTGAAAAACTGAAGGGGCATTTTTAGGGCCAAGTGGCATTCTAAAATACTTATATATTCCCATGTGAGTAGAAATAAGCAAGAAATTTTGGGAGTTCTTTTAAACAGGGATTTGATGATAACCCTTATTAACATCTAGAAAACTAATAAATTTAGCACCTTATAAAGTGGCATGTATTGATTCTATTCTGGGTAAAAGATAAAGATCATCCACTGTATATGTATTCAGTGCTCTATAATCCCTACATAGTCTAGCCTTATCTTTTTAATAAGATATTATAACAGGGGAGATGACACAATACTTTTGGGCAACATCAACCTTCTCAATAATCTTCATTTTTAAGAGGGTAGCAATTCTATCCTCAATATCTTTTCTCGTGGTTGGAGAAGCAGGATATGGTTTTTTTCTTAAGGCTGAGAGGGTTTAAATTCAAGTTAAAGGATAAAGAAATTTTCATTTCTTCCTTAACAATTACTTATTCATGAGATACATAAGCAAAAGCCATACACTACGCAATATGGGGGGTGGACTTACTAGAAAGTCCACAACCTTGAACTCTAATTTATATCTAATCAAGCACACATTGAGGAAGTGATGAAAAAGTTATGAAGAAATAGTGAATTTATTTTGAAAACAACTTGAAACTAATTTGAACTTTTATTGAACCACAGTTGATTAATAGTTAAAAAAATATTTATACATGAGTTAGAGGATTTGTTGAAGGGATAAAAAATATATGAGCCTCACTATCAATCTAGCCTTGTGGCTTCATAATATTTTCAATAATTGTAAGTTTTTTTCATTTTTTGAATCTAATGAAACTCTCAGATACTTTGAATTATAAGAGATTTCACAAAAATTTAAAGGGTATTCACCCTATGAATCTACAGATAAAACATCCAATATTCTAAGAAGTTATTCATTATGAAATATTTATTGAATTTCTATATTTCATTAAATTTTTATCAGTAATAAATTGAGAACTAAATGCCTTTTCTCATTATATGAATCAATATTATTGGTTATTTATCCATTTTAAAAAAATTTGTGGAAGTTTAAACACTCTTTAAAATAATTTAACATTAAATTTAGTCAAGAGAACAATTTGTAAGATTGATTTAAATCCCATATTTATATAAGTTAAAACAGAAAATGTGCCCAATTCTATTAAAAATATAACTTATCATGATCTTCATTATATCAAAAGAGTAAAAAATCCAATTTTCATGAGAATTAAATCTATGGTTAATAAATATTGAAAAATATTTTTAAGGTTTTTTTGGGATTTTTTATGCCATTATGATTTCAAAGTCTCAAAATATATTATATAATTTTTGTGCTTACATTGTTTCAAAAGGTCCTTAAAATTATTTTCCTCCCTCAAATTTCACATCTCATTCTTCTCCCATCTAAAATTTTCTCCCTCTTACATTTTATTTAAGTCTACCAAGAACTGTCCCATCCCAAACCCTTATTCACCCTTCTCCATCCCCAATCATCCAATTACACCCCTCCTCACATATTTTGTTCCCCTCAACACCCTCTTTAGTCTCCTCTCCACCACTTTCCACCCCAAATTTCTTGATATCACTTCTTTTTCCCTCCTTCTAACCCCTTTTACTCTATAGGCAGAAATGGGGGTGATTTGGAAAGCCATAGGGGTTGGATGAAAACTGAAAGGGTGGATTTATGTGGCATTTGGAATGTCTAGGGTGAAGAGTGAAAAAAACAGGGGTTGAAAGCAAAAGCATTTTAATTAGTTTTATAAAGAGTGGGGTGGAGTTGAGGAAAAAATAGATAGGGTAAGATTGAAAGGGGTGTGGTAGGGTAGGGAGAGGCAAGAAAGGAGTGGTGAGGAATGAGGATGGTAGTGAAAGGGGTGGATTTGTGTAAAAAGTGAAAACAGAGTGGAGGGGAATATTGAGGAGGGCTTAAACTCAGTTTTTAAAGCTTAGAGGGTGTAGAAAATGTATCAGGAGGGCAATAAAAAGGTGGGGGTGGTAATAGAATTAACAGAAATGACAAAGTAGAAAAAATTGTGTGGAGATATTGAGAGGTTGTCAATTGAGGTAGAAAAAAATGGAGAGTGTACTCTATTCTTTGGTTAAACATCAGAATCCACCCCCTCAATCTACAGCTCTATTCTTCCAATATGAAAAATGATTGATAATTATCTTTTATTGATATTTTTGAACTTGAACCTATATTTTATACATCTTTATTTTATTTTTTTGATAAAAAATGCACTTTAAGACTAAGAAATTAATATAATAAGACAATTGGTAACAAAACACTATTTTGATTTTTTACACAAGAATTAAAAGTATGCTTCTGATAACCCTACACATGTTATAAATAAATAATATAATAGAAAAATTGTAGCAAAAAGTTGAAAACTAAAACAAAACATTTAAAGAAATTTTAAACAATTGAAGTTATGTATTTTATGAGTTTATTGTATTTATTTTTAAATTTAATAGTAAAATATGTTGGTCAGATTAAAAATATCTTTGAATCAAATTAAAAAATTCAAGTAAAGTTTGAATAAAAGATCTATCTACATATATAACTATTTAGCTTCTTTTCTTGTTTTGTGATTACTATAAATAACTGGAGAATTGACTGTAATAACTGAAATTTTATGAAATTTTAATCATTTATCTGCCTCAATATATTTACAATAATATATTCAGTAAAAGAAAAAAATTTCTGAGTCCTTTATTTTACTAGTTTTTTTCATTGCAATGACTATATACATTTTAAAAAAATATTTATCATGTTTTTGGTGGAACTTAGATTGAACTCTCAATGCAATCCTGTTTCAAAGTGTGGTTCAAACTAAGTTAAGCCATGAAAAAATTTATATTTCCTTAGAATTTTAATTAAGTATTTTTAAATATAAAAATAATTATATTTTTATATCAAAATATTTTTATTAAATACTTTGAAGTTGTGAAAAAAAGTACAAATTAAGAATCATTTTGATAAAATATCATATTAAAAACAGTTTTAAGTTGATCATATATTATTATGATATGAGTTCTTTCAATATGAAAGATTAAGAAAACAACTAAAAATCAATTTTATACAACTATATTATATAAAAAAGGTATCAGCTCTTTTGCTTAGACTTGAAGTATTTCAAAAAAAAAAATTTTCTTTAGGTAAACATCATATAGAGTCTTCAGAGCATCATATTAATTTTTTAAACTTATATTTGTAAGTTGAAGGGGAGCCTCACAGGATAAAATTGGTGGTTTGGTAAAAAAAAATAAGTAAATATCTTTTAAATCAATATATATTTCTATAAAAATTCAAATTTTAATATTTTTTTCTGTTTGAAATATGTAATAAAGACTTGAAATAATTCTATTTAAACTAATTTTTATAAAAATACACTCATTCTAGTATTTCTTTGTGATAACGCCACTTTCAAGAAGATTTATAAATTCTTTTGTTTAAATAAAATATCAAAGAGATTTTTTTTCATACACTTAGAAATTGAATAGAAACATCTTATAAGATCTACCAATCAGCATGAATATCATTACTGGAATAAATCATTTACCAATCCTGATTCCATATATTTAATTTTAATATTGTGTGTAAGTGTTCAATTGTGAATTACTCCTATCAAAACTTTTATTCTAAAGAATAAAAAAGTGTATCTGCAAAATTTCACTTAATTTATTTTTCAGCACCATAGAATTGAAATATTTTTTCTATTCATTTTAAATATGGAATAATATTTTTTTAATCAAAATATGAATGCCTTTAAAGCTGCTTGGCTACATGGGCATAATCTAAAGTACCTACTGTGTCTTTTTTACAAAATAAATATGATATAATAGTTTTTCAATTTGAAACTGATAGAATTATGAAGAAGTAACACTTCTACTTATTTAATTCAGTTCTTGAACAATAATACAATCAAAAAACTTCCCTGAAGCACATTTTTTAACATGAGAACACTTTGCAAAATATATGGTGCTTATTCCCAAGTTGACACTGAAACTATCCCATAATACAGCATTTAAGCAAAATCAAGCACTAAAATTAAAGTTTAAATTAATTTATACTACTTTTTTTATAATCTTTAAATTCTTACATCTAGCTTAATTTTAGTCCTTTTTTATGGAAAATCTACTGAGCACTGATTTATTATTTCAACTAATGAGATTAATCTACCAAATAACCATATTTACATACAATTTTGATAAAATAAATCATGAAAAGTTCCAGAATATCATATATGTATTACATTGAATAAATGTATATTGCAAAAATTCTTAGTAGTTGAATATTCAATAGAACAAAAAAAAGAGCAAAAATATATTTTCTTTTAATTTAATCATCTTCTTGCATATAAAAATGTAAAAATTTTGATTAAAATCTACTGGTATAAGAATCATACTTCTTTCTAAGCATATGATAAAATAATTTATCAATTATTAGCGCTTAGTGCAAAGAAGCTATAATAGGACTTCATTGAAACAGAAATTAGAAAAACATATTTCTATCTTTTATTTTTTAAATATGAGTCTTTTCACAGTATTCTAGAATAAAACACTTGAGAATCTCGATGGTTCAATATGTTTTTAAAATAAATCCATTGAACTGAAAATATTTTTATTGCATAATCAGAAACAATATAAATAAAAAAAATTAGGTAATATGGTTTAAATTAAAAAATTAAAGCTTCAAATTCCTGGTTAAAAGAAGTTATCAATAAAATAAACCACTGATATTATTATATATTTTAAAAAAAACTAATAAAATCATTAGAGAGGTTAAAAGTGATTCTATGAAAATAAATAGTATAATTTTCAGTCTTTTTAATGATCAAGTAAAATTCAAATTGAAAATTAAATTGTGTTTTATGAAAGAAATTCTGTGAATGGATCAGATTCTTGATATGCCCTTTTTATTATTTCTATAAATTATTCATTAAACTTTCACTATTATTCCAGAACAGATTCATCCATTATTGGTTAAGAGCTCAAGATGAGTTCAAAGTAAAGTTAAGTATCATTTCATTATAATTTCAGTCTCAGTTCCATATGAGTTTCATCTAAGTTCAAGTTGAGGATGTGCTAGCAAGTCCTTCCAAAATTTTGTGTGGTAATAGTAAAAGATGTAGTCAAGAAATTATAGAATCTTTCTTGACACCAGTTAAATGATCAACAAATGAAGTATTGTTTATTTCAGACAATAAACTATCCATTTATTCTGTTGATCTACCTTTACATTGAATCAATGAATTACAAGATTTTTAAAAGTGTGCCAAAGGCTTTTTAGAGGAAGAAATTTTAAATTTTTCTTTTTACATTTTTTCCCAATGTGAAATAATGTTTTGTAGGACCTAATTTGATATTAAAAATGGTTAAAATTTTATTTCCCATAATAAAACTATTGCTTAAGTTGTCATTTTTCATTACTAAAAATTCACAAACAGCTCTGACAAAAACACCATTATACTTAAAGAATACATTGATTTTGAATTTTCCAATGGGTCATAAAACAGAGCCATAACCTCTCCATTTTTCAGATGTCATAGGTAATAATTTACTATGATAATTTTCATCTAAAAAAGCTAGAGATTTTTCAGACAATACACTTCTTCCAGAACCAGTGTCAATAACAACCTCAACATTTTTACCATTTATGATAACTGGTGCTCTTAAGGGAGATATTAATAAAGAATTGTCAGTAATATCTTATATAATCAGCATTTTATACTGAATATAAATCCAAGTTACAAGCTTCAGATAAATTATCTAAGTATTTGATATCTTGTTCCAGCATTAAAACTTCATTTAAAGAATCATTTTAATAAGAGATATTACTATCACATTAACTAGAGGAATAATTAATGTCAACTGCAGGATTATCTGTTTACTCAGTTTTTTCAACAAGATGAATTTTCTTGTCACAAAAATGTCCTTTCTGTCATGATTTGTTACATTTAAAAAAAGTTTTTGTTGCATATTTCTTTGGTGCAACCAGGGAAAAGGGTTTTCCAGGTTTTTCTAAGAGTTTTGATAAAGGTCTCTGCTGATCATTGTAAGATTTTAAGGTATAATTCTTTGGTTCATATCCATGGTTGAGTGATACTTCATTACAGATTTTAATAAAATAAGAATGGTCTCTTACATGCTCTGTTCTAGCTAAAATCAAATCTCTGAGATAATTTGGTAATCTATAGAGAAATTCGGCTTTCAAAATATCATAATCTATTTTTAGATATATAGCTCTAAGAATTTTTGTTATTTTCATAAGGAAAACAATAGTTTTTTCAGAAGAGGGGGATATATATTTAGAATTATCATATAATCTCTGTTGTTCCAACCTGAACTTTGAACCACCAAATTGACTTTCAATTAATGTCTTCCACTCATTCCATGTATAGTGATTGTTATCCAATAAAACAGATTCATACCACATCAGGGCTACATTGGGAAATAAATAAATTAATATAGAAATAATTTCTTGATCTGGTGATTTATAAGAGCTCTTCAAACTATCAATTCTTTATATAAAATTTTTCCAGTCATATGAAGAATCACCATCAAAGGTAGGGTATTGATAAAGTTTAGGCCAAATCTTATTGCTACTAGGCTTGTCAACTTTAAGATTAGAACTATCCATAGTTATGAATTCTTGAAGCCTAGAAAGGTGTTCAGAGATTTAATTATTTAAAGAAACAGCTGGTTCATCGTGAGTTTTAAAAATTTTTTTGGTCACAAAAGATTTCATAGACTCATTGTCAGATTGATTTATTGCAACATTAAAAGAGGAGACTCTTTTTTTAGGCTTTTTACCTTTATTTCTAGTAGTAGTATTTTTTACCACATAATAATGTTCATCAGGAATAACAGGTAATGTAGAAAATTTTTCTTCAAGATTTGATAAATTCTTTCTTAACATAGGAATATAGGAAATTTGATCATTAATTTTTTCAAGAAATAGAACATTTCTGTCTTCCTCTACTGAGAGCTTATTACTCAAGGCTTGGAAATCAATTTTCAATTTTTTTCAATTCACTCTGTAAGGTTTTATTATCATTTTTCAATGAAGTTTTTTCATCTATTAAGGGTTTCAATTTACTAATATCTCTATTCAGATGATGATTTTTATCTGAAATTTATTTGTGATCATTTTTTATAATTTTTTGTTGAGCCAGTAAATGATTCAAAGTGTCTTTTAATTTAAAATAAGCTGTATCTTGTACATAAGAACTCACTTTATGCTGTAAATGCAAATTATTTAATCAGTCATTTTCATGCTTAAATAAATCTTTCAAAAAAATTTCATTTTTTCACTAAAATCTGGAGGATCTTAAAAAATCTCCTCAGAAGTTTGTTCAAGTAAGACATAAATTACATGTGCAACAGAATTATTTTTAATTTCAAGAGAAGGATTTACTACATAAGTTGAAGTTAAATGTAAAGGCTCATCAAATGACAATTTATTGATTAAATCATTTGGAATACTCATAACAGGAATTTGTTTTTAAGAGTTTTTAAAGTTCTCTCACTACTTTCAACAATATTACCTAAAGAGGAAGATTTATTAATATACATACTAAAATGCTTATCAAAAAGGTTACTTACCATGGAAGAGCAGGATGCTTCCCCTGGGCCTGTGCCTTCTTTTTTCTGCTTCCCTGGTAAGGCCGTACAGGTTGAGGATGGTAATTATGTGTCCTGGATGGGCCAGGTTGATGATCTAGAGGAGGCTGCACATCCCTCTGTTAATGATTCATGAGATAAACCCATTTCCACTGTTCTACCTCCATAATCTTTGAGGCTTTTTTATTACAATGTGTATTTGGTTGTATAATTTGATGATGAATTTGGCTGCTCTTTAATAGACTTGCATCTGATCCTGAAGTGTATCCACTCTAACTTTGTACTTCATAATTTCTACTTTCATTTTTTATATGACCTGATAGGTTGTTTACCTGCTATTCCAGAGGGATCTTTTTTATTCTTATGTTTATAAGGGATTTTCCAGATTTATTGGAGGTTTGACTTATTTCTGAGTTTTTTTTGGAGAAAGGTTTATCACTTCTCCTTACATTTCTATGTCCTGAAGAGTTTGATGGCTTTCTTTCAGCTGATGAGTCTTTATAAGTTAATTTTGAAGAACCCACAGTTTCATCATCAACATCTACCTCTATTTCATTAACATGTATATTATACATGCTATCAATTAAATTTTAAGACATAAAATCTGTATACAAACAAGATACGAAATCAAATTTAATCAACAATGATTTTTAAATTCAAATTTGTGAGATAAAATACAATTTATCAATTTAATATTTTAAATCTGTCAGCCTGTATATACTCAGAACTGAGTAAAAAGTGCTTATAAGTTATGTTAAACACATGAACTATACATGGGAACAATAAATAAGAGTACACAAACAGTATACATAAGTAAAATTATGATAATACACAAAAAATGCCATTATAACATCTTATATACATGCATATATCCACCTTTTATAGGTCTTATGTACTTAATATTAAGTTGGAATATGTTAGGGTAATCTTAAGAACCTTAAGTATAAGGCTACATAATTTTTAAGTACACTTAAAGCTGTTATATTCATTGTTTTACGCAAAAAACAAGAAATGCGCTTTATTTCACTTAAAAGTTGACTATATGCGCCATAAAATTGAGAATATCAAAAATGCCCTTTGACAGATCAATTGAGCTCATTTAGGACTATTGATTTGGCTATTTAAATGCATAAGAATAACACTTTTAAAATTTGGTGTTTTTTATGCCAGAAATGGCTTCTGTGTACTGGCCACATACTGCCTGCTTTTTTCCCGTGTGAATAGCTTCATTTTTAGCAAAGTTAGCTTTTTCACACTATAATTACCCTACATTCTACGCCCACTGTGGGGAAACACACTAAAATAGGCGACAGGCGCTTATTTAGTGTCCTAGCTTAATTAATAGTGCATTGACCTTGTTTATATGCACTAATTTCATTAATAACCTCACTCTTGGCAACTTATTTCATCACCATGCTTAAATTTGCCTAAATTTAGTCAAGGATTTACCCATGCAAGCGCCTGCAAACGACTGCATGTAGTTACCCCACATCTCACGCTCTTTTTTAAGTTTTTGGGTGGTTTCTCAGTCAATATTGGTTATTTTTGGATGGCAATTTCACGTAGTATAATGTCAGGATTAGCCCCTCCATTTCTACAGTAGATTCCCCTTATTATTAAGATATTATTAACCTTAAAAAGTCTCCTTTAGTCTTTTATATCATTGTTTTACACGCATATACTCTCTTTTTGTCTTTTCTTTGATTTTGATGGATTTCCCTTATTATTAATAGGATTTTGGCGGTTGTTACTTGTCTAATTATGTCATGGGTCACTAGGGATGTTAATGGGCAGGTCTATTAGTTGTTTGAGGCGTCATTAACTGTGTACTGGATGGTACATCAAGGGATTTATTGGGGAACTCAGTGTGTATAAAAGGAGGAGGTTTTTAGGTCTTGTTTTCTACATTCTTTATCACTTCAATTTAACCAATATAACCAAATAAATTACAATACAACTAAATTAGTACTTTTATAAGACTTTTGAATAGTATCTGAAATTATTAAATCTATTTTTCTACCAACTAAAAATATTGTAAGCCACACTACGCAATATAGGGGGTGGACTTGCTAGCAAGTCCCCAACCTGAACTCAGACTGAACTCAGATGGAACTCAGACTGAACTCATACTGAACTCATACTGAACTCTACTTGAAGACCCACAAAAACTGTTATGCTGAGTGGTGTTCATCCCTGATTGTATGGTTCCTTTGTCAATAGCTCAATGTGTGTTCAATCTGTGGTGAATTTGAGTCCAAGGTTGCGGACTTTCTAACAAGTCCGCCCCCCGTATTGCGCGGTGCCACATATAAGAATAGTGATAACTATATTACTGAAACCTTTATTCTGAATTATATTTTACTATTTGTTGGATTTATACTACAGTATTCATATAGGACCATTTAAATCTTCTAGAAAAAGACTTTTCAAGCTAGTTCACGTCCATTTAGTTGATCTTAGCCTGACAATTGGGGACCTTTGCTCAAGAATTCTGTTATAATCCAGTAAGTAAAATTTTCAAAGAAGGTGCACATAAATAATATCCCTATAGAAATATTTGGATAATTACAACAGGTTGGGGTCACTTATATAGTGATTTCAGAAAAAGAAGCCCTGTTATATAATAAAATTGTGATATTGAATCAACAATTTTACCACTAATTTAACATAAAATTGTTATTAGTGGGAGTCTGTCAATAGACCAATTAAATTTGTGATCTTTTCAGATAATAAACCAATTAAACTGATTAATTATTTTCTTTTAACAGGACTCTTCATCTTTTCTTTTTATTGGTTTGTAACATTCATTAAATACTTAGAAGGAATCTTACTTATAGTTGTTTTCTTTTAAATATAAAAACAGGGCTACATATTGTAGACCAGTTATATCAAGTGACCACATAAAAGCATATTTGACTTTTTCCACTTATCAATTCACTTGATACCAATAAGTAAGCAATAAAATTGTCTTCAGTGGTATTGATAAATACTGATAAAACTCATTTTGAAGTTTTCATATCTTTCAATTCTTAAAATTCCACATAAATATGTGTGATAACAATGACATTGTAAGTAATAAGGCAAAACCTTATAGCTTAAGACCTAGAGCTGAGAAACCTGGTACAGGACATTCAAATGGAGGGCCAGGAGTCCCCCATAAACACCATCACTCCATCAATGTCTCTGGAGGAAAGGGAAAAACTTTTAAAACAGGTATCAATAAAGAAAACAAAAAATACCTTACAAGAACAAATTCACTCCCTCTCCACCCTACTTAACACCTTGAAAATAAGGGTAATAATATAGTGGACCAGATAAACAATCTGGAGAAAAGAGAAGCTCAGGGTTTCGTAGAAGTCAATCAAGCTCTAGTAGAAATAAAGGCTCAACCACCAACAGTGGCACCCAACAATTCCATAGCAACACCTCCAGCCCAAGAGGAGGAACAAAAAATTACAGTAAGCAAATGGAAATGGGATTGGTACGCCCAAAACTACAACAATCCTCAACAGCAGGGCTCCAGAAGTCACCCTTACAGGGGAAAGCCAAGGAGAGGCAGGGGAAATGGAATAAGACCGTGGTAAGTCATTTATCTTCTCAGGATCAATTATATAATCCTAAAAATGAATTACTTATAGGTAATTAAATTGATAGAGAGGTATTAGATATAGTTGAGAAGGATTTAAAAAATTATTCATTTGAAAATAACATGTTAGACTTGTCTTTCAATGAGGACAATGTACATAGTTTTATTGACCACCAGGAAAATACTATTAATGTAAAAATGGAATCAAATGAATTAAATCTTGACCCTGATTATGAGTCTTCTTAATTGGACACAGACAAAATTGAATATTTTCTAAAATAAAATCCAATGGAATCAAAAATAATTGGTAAATTATTATTAAGAATTGAAAAATTGGAAGAATTCTCTAGAGAGTCCAACAATAATACAGAAAGTGTATTATTAAACCTCACACAATCATTGAGTACAACAGCAATAGGCTAAAAATTATTGAGAATTCAAATAATGAATTAATCAATGAAAACAAAAGATTAAACTCTGAGATTAAAAATTTAGAAAATAAATTACAACATTCTCAGAATATTATGGCTACCATAGAGGGACGTGTAAAATTGTCTTTTTCAAATGTAAATGATACCTTGACTCATGTACCTATAATAAAAGATAGTTTACAAAGAGTAGAAATTGAAGTAGCTAACATTTTGAAAAATGCTGAAAAAATAAAAGATAATACCTCTTATGTAGAAAGAGTACCAGTTTTCATGAAACACTCTGATGATAAACCAATTATTGAACATGAGCATAGTGTCATGGGCTCTGAGAATATAAAATCAGTAAAAGATGAAATAAATGATCATCTTTCTAAAGTAAGTGAATTACTCAATATTCCTCAGGTTAAGGAAGCAAAAACTTACCAAAAGAACTGGCCTAAGTTAGATCAGTACCCTTCTTTTGACGGGGATTCAAAATCTGATTGGCAACAATTCATACAAAGAATTGATAACTTAAAATTTTCATATAAATTACCTGATGAAGAAATTACTTCAAAGTTAATATATTTATTTACAGATGTGGCCTTATTATGGTTTGAATCTGTATTGAGTGAGGGAATTAATTACTCCTGGAATGAATGGAAGGCACTAATTGAAAGGCAATTAGGTGGCCCAAAATTTAGAATCACTCAACAAAGATTGTATGAAAGAACAAGATATAATCCAAATGCTGGAGATAAACCCATGCTCTTCTTAATGAATTTAATAAGAATCATGAAAGCTATGGATCCAAAAATGGATTATGAAGAGTAGAAAGAAAAAATAATATACAAGTTGCCTATATCAGTTAGAGACATTATTTTAGCTAGAACTGAAACCATCAGAGATACCTCTGGATTCATTAATATATGCAATGAGATATTATTAAATCACAAGTATGAAACCAAGTATAGTAATTACAGACAAAGTTTTGACGTGGTAAAACCTACTTCAAGTAAGTTACCAGTGGAAAAGAAAAAACCTTCAGCTCCCCTTATCCCTAAGAGACAAGAAAAAAACACTTGTTACAAATGTAATGAACCTTGGGTTAAGGTTCACATGTGTAAGAAAAGAATAAATGTTATTGAAACCTCCCAGAATTCTGAACCAAGTAATCATGAAGATGAAAATGTGGAATCCAGTGAGGATTGCAAAAGTAACATATCTTACAGTGATGATGTAAATGAGATATTTGTATTAGAGCAGGATATAATGTTCCTGAATGATGCTATACCTCATACAGACACATATTTTTCTTCCATTGTGGAAGCTGAAGTAATTAAAGATGTAACTCATGATACTTACAAAATAAAACCTATCAGAGCACCTGTTATTATATGTGGAAGAGAAATGAATGCCATTCTTGACACTGGGGCTGCAGGTAGTGTAGTTTCTTTTAATACATTAATGAAATTTGACAGTAAGTATAAGGAAAAACTAGAACCTGTTCAAACAAAGAACTGGAGAGGTTTTGGTTCAGTATTAAATCCAATTGGAAAATACCAAACTGCTGTATTCTTTAATATAATAATGGATATGTAAGAGCAGTTTGTGAATTTGTAGTAATGCATAATAATAATTGTAGTGATTGGTTTATTATTGGCAATGATTTATTGACAAAATTTGGCATTAAACTAGATCCTGCAAACAGTTGTTTCACCATAGGCGTGAATGGTAAGAGAAAATTCAAGATATGTTCTGAAAATTCAGTGTATGCCATTTCTCCTAGAGAAGAACAACTGCAAGGTGGAAGAACCACCAATGAAGTGGTTGAATTGGAAAATGAAATCCAAAAGGCCTCTTTCAGTCCTCAACTCTCAAAAATTGAAGAAGAAAATATTTTGAGATTGATTAAATCATATCCTATTGCATTTTCTCATGGTTCAAGTGAACTAGGATTGGTCAAAGACCATGAGATGAAAATCTCTCTAAGCTGTGATTTGGATAATATTCCTGGCAGCCTAAAAAAGAAATCTTACCCAGCATCTCCTGCAAAAAGGAAAGATATTGAAGACAATATAAAAATGTTGTTGGAAATGGGTATTGTTGAAAAAGTGGACACAACACCTAAATATTGTGTCATTTCACCAGTATTGATCTCTTATGAAAAAGATAAGGCAAGATTATGTGGTGATTATAGAGCTCTGAATACATACACAGTAAATGATATTTACCCTCTACCAAGGATAGCTTCTATCCATGCTACTTTACAAGGAGCAAAATATATTTCCTGTCTGGATGGAAACAAAGGTTACCACCAGATTCCTGTGGAAAGAAATTTTCAAATTTACTTATTAATAACCACACATATGGGTATATATAAGTATGTGAGAATGCCATTTGGCCCAAAGAATGCGCCTTCAATCTTCCAAAAATTGATGGATAGTGTTTTTCATCAGGAAATGGTTGAAGGATGGCTATTGGTCTATATTGATGACATCATAGTGTTTTCAAAAACATATGATGAACATTTAAATCACCTGAAAAGAGTATTTCAAAGAATGGATGAAATTAATATGACAATTGCATTAAACAAATTTAAATTTGGATTTCAATACTTGAAAGTACTTGGACATGTTGTATCTGGATTACAAATTTGTGTTGACCAGAATAAGGTGGCAGCAAATAAAAACATTGGTATACCTAAAAATGTAAAAGAAATTCAAAGTTTTTTGGGTATGTGTGGATATTATAGACAATATATAAAAAATTACCAATCTATTGCAGCTCCTTTAACAACATTAACCAGGAAAAAGGAGGCTTTCATTTGGAAGAATGAAAGACAACAAGCCTTTAATAAATTAAAGGAATGTTTAATGACAGCTCCAATTTTGGGACTACCAGATTTCACCCTACCTTTTATCTTGTACACTGATGCAAGCTTCATAGGTTTAGGTGCTGCTTTACAGCAGAAAAAGATAATAAATGGAAAATTATCTGAAGTAGTTATCTGTTATATATCTAGAACTTTAAGAAAAACTGAATTAAGGTATGGTGCCACACAGCTAGAATGTTTAGCCGTGGTGTGGGCTTTGGAGAAGCTTCATTACTATCTGGAAGACCAGAAGTTTGAAATTATAACAGATTTCAGTGCAGTAAAATCATTACTAAACATGAAAACCCCTAATAGGCACACGTTTAGATGGCAACTAGCTGTACAAGATTACAGAGGAAAAATGACAATCACTCATAGAGCAGGAACATTGCATTCTAATGTGGATTTATTATCCAGAAGTTCTTTTCCAAATGATGCTGACAACCCAGCTTATGTACCTGAGAATGAGGTTATACATATATTTGGGATTTATATAGTGGATTTAGAAGAAGAGTTTATGCAAACTATATTAGAAAATTATTCATCTGATAAAGATTTGTCTAAACTATCTACCATTCTTAATGATCCAACAAATGCCACCATGAGTGCATTAATTAAAACCTTGCCTCCAAAGTATAAAAATGCGTTGGAAAAAGGTAAACTATCAATTGAAGATGGATATATATATTACAGGAAAAAGTTAAGTAATGTTATAGTAATACCACCTTCTATGAAAGAGTTAATGTTGAGTACTTGTCATGATGACATCTTAGCTGGTCATTTTGACTTTAACAAAACATTAACAAGAGTTAAAAATACAGCCTTGGGGATAAACATAAAGAATATGTACAAAAATACATTGAAACATGTGACTCTTGTCAGAAATCTAAAAGATTAACTGGGAAGAGAGCTGGGTTGTTACAACAAATAGAGCAGCCAAAAGCTCCATGGGAAATTATAAACATGGATTTTGTAACTGGCTTGCCATTAGCAGGAAAAGAAAGTTTCAATTCTTGCTGGGTAATTGTGGATAGATTAACAAAAATGTGTAAATTTATCCCTACCCATAAAGAGGTATCTGCAAAAGACTTGGCATTACTATGGTGGACTCAGATGATGAATACTGCTGGGTTCCCCAAAGCCATAATCTCTGACAGAGACCCTAAATTTACTTCAGAGTTCTGGACATCTTTGATTGAAGTATCAGGCTTTCAATTGAAATTGTCCACAGCACACCATCCACAAACTGATGGGCTGGCTGAGAGAATGATACAAACTCTAGAAGACATAATCAGAAGATATTGTGCCCTTGGATTAGAATAAAAAAACAATGAGAAATTAACACATGACTGGGTAACATTAATTCCTGGCCTTGAATTTGCTTATAACAGCACAACTCATTCTGTAACAGAGAAGAAACCATTTGAACTCTGGCTGGGATACATACCAAATACCCCAGTAAATCATTTAAATAAATTACCAAGGTTGGATATACACCCTGGTACTAAATCTTTATTCATATGCAACAAATGTGTAGAAAGCATGCAGAAGAATGCATACAAAAAGCATTTGAATATGAAAAGAAAAGGTGGGACAAATCTCATAAAGAATTTGAATTCAAAAATGGAGATGAAGTCCTAATATCAACACTACATTTTAACTTACAAGTTAATTTTAAATTAAAGGATCCCTTTGTAGGACCTTTTGTAGTAAATAAAATTGTTGGTAATAATGCAGTGGAAGTCATATTATATGCTCCATATGATAGGAAACATCCAGTTTTCCCTATCTCATTATTGAAACCTTACCATGCAAATGATCGTGACTTGTTTCCAAAAAGAAGGGGAAGGCCTAAAAAGCAACCTGAAGATATTGTGGAAAAAGAAGTGATTGAAAAAATACTCAAGAAAAGAATCCTTACTAAAGAAAAAGGAACTGAGTATTTACTAAGATTTAAAGGGAAATCAAATGAATTTGATAAATGGATACCTGAAAAAGAAATTTCTAATTTATCCACCCTTCTTAAAAAATTTAAACAGAAATAAATTTCTGTTCAACCAGCTGAGGGGATAAAAACCAGTACTCATAATATTTTATTATGTTTTATTTCTTTAAAGTATAATCTTTAATGCTACAGAGTTAATCTGAATACCTGAAAATTACAAATAAATAAATAAAATGTATAACTTATCATTTTTTAATTGTTTTTTTTGGGTGGTCAAGTTTCAGTCTGTATATACCCAGAGCTGAGTAGAAAGTGCTTATAAGTTATGTTAAACACATGAACTATACATGGGAATAATAATTAAGAGTACACAAACAGTATACATAAGTAAAATTATGATAATACACAAAAAATGCCATTATAACACCTTATATACATGCATATATCCACCTTTTATAGGTCTTATGTACTTGATATTAAGTTGGAATATGTTAGGGTAATCTTAAGAACCTTAAGTATAAGGCTACATAATTTTTAAGTACACTTAAAGCTTTTATATTCATTGTTTTACGTAAAAAACAAGAAATGCGCATTATTTCACTTAAAAGTTGACTATATGCGCTATAAATTTGAGAATATAAAAAATGCGCTTTGACAGATCAATTTGTCTCATTTAGGAATATTGATTTGGCTATTTAAATGCATAAAAATAACACTTTTCAAATTTGGTGTTTTTTAAGCCAGAAATGGCTTCTGTGTACTGGCCACATACTTCCTGCTTTTTTCCTGTGTGAATAGCTTCATTTTTAGCAAAGTTATCTTTTTCACACTATAATTATCCCACATTCTATACCCACTGTGGGGAAACACACTAAAATAGGCGACAGGCGCTTATTTAGTGTCCTAGCTTAATTAATAATGTATTGACCCTGTTTATATGCACTAATTTCATTAATAACCTCACTCTTGGCATCTTAATTCATCACCACGCTTAAATTTGCCTAATTTTAGTCAAGGATTTACCTGTTCAAGGGCCTGCCAAGGACTGCATGTAGTTACCCCACATCTCACGCTCTTTTTTAAGTTTTTGGGTGGTTTCTCAGTCAATATTGGTTATTTTTGGATGGCAATTTCACATAGTATAATGTCAGGATTAGCCCCTCCATTTCTACAGTAGATTCCCCTTATTATTAAGCTATTATTAACCTTAAAAAGTCTCCTTTAATCTTTTATATCATTGTTTTATATGCATATACTCTCTTTTTGTCTTTTTTTTAATTTTGATGGATTTCCCTTATTATTAGTGGATTTTGGCGGTTGTTACTTGTCTAATTATGTCATGGGTCACTAGGGATGTTGATGGGAAGGTCTATTAGTTGTTTGAGGCGTCATTAACTGTGTACTGGATGGTACATGAAGGGATTTATTGGGGAACTCAGTGTGTATAAAAGGAGGAGGTTTTTAGGTCTTGTTTTCTACATTCATTATCACTTCAATTTAACCAATATAACCAAATAAATTACAATACAACTAAATTAGTACTTTTATAAGACTTTTGAGTAGTATCTGAAATTATTAAATCTATTTTTCTACCAACTAAAAATATTGTAAGCCACATATAAGAATAGTGATAATTATATTACTGAAACCTTTATTCTGAATTATATTTTACTATTTGTTGGATTTATACTACAGTATTCATAGAGGACCATTTAAATCTTCTAGAAAAAGACTTTTCAAGCTAGTTCACGTCCATTTAGTTGATCTTAGCCTGACCATATCAAAATATGAGAAGCAAAATTATATTTATTATAATCATTATCTATGGAATAAAACAATAATAAAAAATAAATTTTTATTTCAATGAATTTAAATTGATTATATTTATTAAAATATTAACCAACAAAAAATTCTATTGGGATTAAACACTAAGTTTTATTATTGTCAACCAATATTTTTAAGTTAATAATTAATAAAAAATACTGATCTTCTAGGAATAAGAGTGTTACTCTAAAATTTTCAGCTAGGAATAAATTAAATTTTTTGTATTACTTATATGCAGTGACTCAGCAAAATAGTCAATGACACTGTTATTGCAATAAAAGCACGAAGTCAAAATTTTTTAAGAGAAAAGGTTAACTTACTATAGTGATCATAAAATCACATTGAAATATATACTATTAGAGTATATATAAACCATTTTTCTAAATTCCTGGTTTAAATCACGGCCATGGAAATAGTTTGTTTTTTGGGTGAGGGTGGTCTGTGCGCTGAGTCATTTGTCCGAAAAGTCAAAAATGTTGTTATTAGGAAGGGCTCCCAATTTTCAGTGTGTCATATAGAAGATGAAGGGAAATTTTCAACAAAAAGGTAAAGAGAAGAATAAGTAAAGAAACTAATTACAATAACTTATAAGGAAGATAAGGACTTTAACAAAACCAACTACTGGAAATGATAATTTTAATTTCAAAAAGTAAGTAATTTTTATACTCTCTAATATCACAAAACAAAATCTAACAATTGAACCACTCTTAAAGCAACCTGTATATAGATTTATTTCTTAAATTTTAATATTTTAAAACAAAATAATAAAATTGATAGAAAGAAATTTAAAAATGTAACAAAAATGTTATTTGTAAATTGTAAAATAATGTAAGTAATTTGGACTAAAAAGTGAGAAACTAAAGCCTTTAAAAAGGCTAATGAAGCCTTCTGAGAAGTTACTTATTGTATAAAAGAAGTGAAACAAATTAAATGAAGTGTTACACAGAAATAAGGGCTGCTATGTAACTATTTATGAAAACAGAATAAAAGAACCCAAAGTATCCATCACTTTAAGTCCTGTAACAATGTAATGGTTTAAATTGGATACTGATTTGATAAAAAATAGAAAGAATTTAACTACAGTAATTAAAAAAGGCATTACATTTTGTTTTATTGAAAAAAAAACTCAATTTTCTGAGAAGCAAGAAAACTATACTAATTTTTGATCTACAACTTTTTGTAGTAAATCAATATAGTTTAAAAAAATATTGAGTAAGTACTTTAGCCATTTGTACTAGTATAATATTCATTGAAATTTAAAAAATTAAGTATTTTAATAAAAGTTATATTTTATTAAAATAATCAAATTAAATGTTTTACTTGTTTTAATTTATTTATGGGTTTATTGATTTTTTACCCCATTGTGAGTATAAAGAGTGCTCAATAACTTTTTAAAGTAATTTTATTTTTATGATGTAATCCAATTAATTAATTAATTAATTAATTAATTAATTAATTAATTAATTACATTATAAGTCGATTTTATTACTTATAATATTTTTCAATTAATTAATTATTAATTTATAATCCTTAAATGCCTAAAATATACTAAGCTTTTTATAGAATATATTTTTATACTGTATTTAAATGTATACGCAGTATGTATAATAATAAAATTTATTTAAAAATTTATTTTAAAAATATTTTTATATAGTTTTACTTTAATATAATATTTGATTTGTATATATTTAAATCAAATTTCTCTCTTATTGTAATTTAACATATGATTTTACTTGACTATCAGTATAGCCTGGCTGACACTGGCCATAACAATGACAATTATATTACAAAGTTACATGAAAATCTTAGAAAATTAAAAGGATACTCTCATGAAAGAGAAAAACTTAACATGAAGTCATTAAATCAGCATTTCTTGTTGAATTGGAGAGTTTAGAAGATTCTGTCTATGCGGTGTGGTGATCCAAACTGAGTAGGCCTTTGGAATGCATATTTGGGGGTATTTGGTATGTAGGGTGTTATTGGGGTTATGGTGTTATTAGTGGATTTTTTCATCTTTAGGTGATAGTTAGTAGTGTTTATGGAGGCTTAAGCTAGGGTCACTTATTATGTCTCAGCTTAATGTCCTTTCTTTTCTCTTCATTTTGGTATCCCTTATGGATGGTTACCTTGTTTTATAGGGTAGTTATGGTGTTATTAATGGTATTTATCAGATGTTTATTGCTTAGTGGTGCTTATGTAGGCTTAAGCTAGGGTCACTTATTATGTCTCAGCTTATTTTCCTTAATTTTCTTTTCATTTTGGTATGTCTTATGTGTGTTTATCTTGTTTATTAGTGAAGTTATTAGTTTTTAGGGTTTTTAGGGGTTGTATGGTTTGTATGGGTGTTTTAGGGCCTAGAAGCGGCCCACACGCCCCCAAGCGGCCTGCCCGCCCTTAAGCGGTGTGCCCACCTTGTCGCTGGGGAAGCACTAAAATGCACTTTTATGCATGAAAAAGGCTGGGAAAACTGGATTTTGGGCAGGGAATTGGTCAGGGTGGTCTGTGAACTGGCTGTATGATGCGTTATGGTAAGGTAAACTCTTACAGTCGCCTTTCTGTAAGCAGAATCCGGAGGAGATATGTGGATTTAGCTGAAAACCCCGTCCTTCCAATAAAATAACAAAATGGGAATTCTAAATCACTAAGCTAACCAGTCTACTTGGATCTGATTGATAAAAAATAATGAAACTCTAAAATATTTAACGCTTATTGAGATTAAATGATCGTGGCTGTTGATAAAGAAATACTGATAACAACAATTAAGGTGTACCAGTGAAAGATCTGAAAAGATTGACTTTTATGTTTTTATAATAATTTGAATTTTTATGAGACAGCAATAATCAAGTCCCAGTGATGAAGACCTTTCTAAAGATACCCTGTATGAAGTGTTATTTTAATTGTTGAGTAGTATTTCTAAAATTTTATATATAAAATTTAAAGTTATAAGGGTATTACAAATTTATTTAATTTGTTGAGTAATAAAAAATGAGACCCTGGTGGTTAAAGATTAAGCTGTATGATGTGTCCCCCCCTCTCAATTTCGAGTTTGAGAAGCGCTTAAGTATTCCTAGTCACGTTCCTAAGTTTTCCCCTCCAGAGCTCTTCCAGAGTCAATCCGGAGTCCGTACGGAGTCCGTACGGAGTCGAAACGGAGTCCCTCCGGACTTCCGGACTCAATTAGAACCTTAAAACTATAATAAAAAATCTAGAAAAATTACACATAATAGAGCTACTTCCCCTTTACATACCAAACTAATTTTCGTAGTCTGCGCAGCTCTAATTACCCCGTGAAAATTCATCAAAGTTAAGTAATTTTTGAAAACGTAAATATTTCTATAAAACTTTAAAATTCATTTAAAAATATAAGAAAAATAGTAAAAATTCTGGGAAAATTTCCCAAGGTTCTTGAGTGACTTGACTTGATACTTATAAACTTTTCAGACCGTAAAAATAAGTTTTCTCCGTAAAATAAATTGTATTTGTGTAGGCATTTGCTTGTGACCAATTTCTTCATATTTTAAACTCCAATAAATTAAATAAAACCCTTTTATAAAAAATAATAACGCCAATCTTGCACGCCGTAATAACTCCATTTACATACTTAGGTGCCATACTAAACTTTAGGCTACCACATCCTCCCTCCAATTGAGAATTTCCCCATTCTTATAACTTTGCATAAGTGGTTGAGCAATTCCAAAAGAATTATCTTTTCTAATAAAATAATTTGATAAATTTGTTTTAGCTGGTCTTCTTTTAATTCTTTATAATAAAAACGTTCTTTCTTCTTCTCTGGCTTGATATAACATAAAATAAAATAATATAAATCTTGTGATGATTCCACTACTGAGAGCAAGGTTTGAATCCCTTCAGACTCCCATATACCAGTCTTCCTTCTTGTCACAGCATTGAGAGAGTGGATCTTCCTATGAGCCGAATACTCCTGATTCCAACCTCATAGGGACCCCCACTGAGCCAAATTCTATGATTCCAATCTCGCCATAAGGTCCTCCAAGCTTCACACCAAAAAAAATGGCCTAACTATGAGGCACTAAAAAAATCATTCCCTAAAATCCAACTACCATCCTAACTTCTGATTCCTTCATCACAATTTTCAAACTTTGCTATACAGCAAACCCATAAAATACTTTTGCCAGGCTTCCAATAATAATTTCAACTTTAGACCATGTTAAAGCGCCACAAATTTCACCTAATTAACCATTATGCTTTCATTAGCATCATCACCACCTAAAATTTTAACCTCCTAAAGCTTATCAGCACCCAATTCCAGAAATAATTGAATAACTAGTTTAGAGTCACAGTGGACAGTGATAAATCAAAAGATTGAATTGAGTTATCCAAACAAGATTGACATTCCAGTTTATAGTCTTGGTGGACCAAACATATAATCGATTGCCAGTTTATGGTCTTGGTGGACCAAAGATCGTTTAAGTGCATAAATATCTTGATATATTCCTAAGTAAGGCCTAGGCTTGACCAAAGATTGAATAAATTTGATAATCCAGTTTAATGTCATAGTGGACCAAACATTTGATCAACAAGTAATCCAGTATAAGGCCATAGTGGTCCAATGAATGTTGAATTATCCTGCAGATATTAATTTTCCAGTTTAAAGTCATAGTGGACTAAACAATGAATGAACTACCAGTTTAAAGTCATGGTGGACCAAACATTTAATCGATAAGAAATCCAGTTTAAGGTCATGGTGGACCCAACAGCTTGATAACAGTCCAGTTTAAGGTCTTGGTGGACCTAACATTTGATTTATATAAAAGAAATCCGTCTCCAAAAATATCCATAAAATCTTGATTATCATTGAAATTCAGTTTAAAGTCTTGAAGGACTAACAGCTCCAATATAAAATCTTTAATGACAGTCTTGAAAATTATCCAGTTTAAAGTCTTGGAGGACTAACAGCTCCATAATTTGTATAAAAAACCTTAAAGAACGTCTTGAACAGTAGCCAGTTTAAAGTCTTGGAGGACTAATAGCTCCAAAATTTGTATAAAAAAAACCTTAAGGAAAGTCTTGAACAGTAGCCAGTTTAAAGTCTTGGACGACTAACAGCTGTCTTGAAGTAAAATCCCATAGGTATTGAGTTCCCCTAGACCCTGTTTCCTGTCTAAACTAAATGAATAAACTAAAAAGAATGAAGACTGAAAAATAAACTAAGCAATATAATAATAATTTTGATTTAATTGATTAATTTTATTTTTAATTTTATTTTTTATTTTTATTTTATTATTATTATTATTTTTTTTTGTTTTTTATTTATTATTTATTATATTTTTATTTTTTTTTTATTTTATTTTTATTTTATTTTTATTTTATTTTTATTTTATTTTTATTTTATTTTTATTTTATTTTTATTTTATTTTTATTTTATTTTTATTTTATTTTTATTTTATTTTTATTTTATTTTTATTTTATTTTTATTTTATTTTTATTTTATTTTTATTTTATTTTTATTTTATTTTTATTTTATTTTTATTTTATTTTTATTTTATTTTTATTTTATTTTTATTTTATTTTTATTTTATTTTTATTTTTATTATTTTTTTTTAAATTTTTAAAAAAAATAGTTTTGAAATAAAAGTTAAAATTTAATTTTTAAAGAAAGATAAATGAATGTGAAAAGAAAAATAATAAAAAAAAAAGTGATAAAAAATTTTTTAAATAAAATTTTAAAAGATGCCTTCCGGCCATTTGATGAGCCGTACCCTCGACATCATACCCACATCCAAGTGCAACTTGATGTGGTTACACAATTTTGAGAAATTGAAAACAAAAGAAAATAAATGAAATTTTTTAGAAGATAATTTTTATAATGATGATCACTGGGTGGGCTCCCTCCAATTTATAAAAATGATTAGAGACCACCAGTGAGCATCGCCTTTACAATAATTCATAATATATATTAAAGAAAAGAAATCACAATCTAACATAAAAAATCAAAAAATAAAAATAAAATAAAAAGAATCTTGAATCCGGCGTTGAGAGCGGTGTCTCTTGATTCGTTCCTGTTTATAGTCTTAGTGGACTTCCTAAAATTAAAAGACAAAGCCAGGATTCAACTAGAAACAGGGAAAATTTTGGAAATGAACATTATGGAGTAATTGTGTATAGAGCAGCCAGCCCATCAATTACCCCCACACTTGCCAATATTTAATTAAGAAGGTTCCCCTGTGAACACTTCTTCCAATAAATTTTAAAATTTTTCCAACACTATCTTCACCCATATTTTAAGAATTTTAAATTTTGAAAATTTTCAATGAAGGTTTTCTCGTATTTCGTTATGTTTCATCACAGTTTCGTTGCCCATATGCAGTGTAACAATAGTAAAGTATTTTTGATAAAAATAAGAAGATAGTTTATACTTGTTGCGGAGGAATCCATAAAATTTCGTAGATATCATAGTTTATCCTCGTTGCTGAGGTATAAATTTAATAAAAGTCATTAAAATTGTAGTTTATCCTCATTTCGGAGTTAGACTTCGGCACTCCTGGTGCCTCTAGGATAGAACCGTTTCACTTGATCGGCTGCTACCCTCTTCTTTAATACTACTCCATCCAACTCTTCTAGCACATATGAACCGCCGGAAACTTGCTCCTTGATTTTATACGGTCCATTCCACCTATCTGCAAACATCTTTCCCCACTGGCTTTCCAAACTCCTATTATACACCAAGACCATATCACCTGGGTTCAAAGGTTTCCTTAATAGATGTGCCAACCGCTAATCCCAATATCTAACTGATTGATTTCGGATCTTCATCATCCGCGAATATGCCTTTTCTAAATATTCTTCTTTCTTTTCTAGCTGCATCATTCTTGCACACAATAATTCTTCAGTAGTTTTGACCGTGTCCCAGTCAACTCCAAGATATGATTCAGCTTCTAAATCAACCGGTAAAACTGCTTTCTGTCCAAAAACAAGTTCATAAGGTGAAAATCCGGTCGTCCTTTTGGCAGTGATTCGATCAGCAAATAAAACTAAAGGTAAATAGTGCCTCCACTTTTCGGCACTTGTCCCACACATTTTAACTAAAGCATCCTTAATAACTTGATGCCCTCTTTCAACCATGCCTTCAGCTTCAGGATAATATGGGGTTGCTACCCTAACCTTTGATCCAACTTTCAATACGGCCTCTTTAAACTCTGTCCCAAATTCAGGACCTCCATCTACCGTTACCAACTTCATCACCCCATACCTATATACCCAATTATTCAAAAAAAATTCTGCCACATTTTTGGCAGTTAAATTAATAAGAGGCGCTGCCTCTACCCAACCAGATAAATAATCTCTGGCCACAATTAAATATTTATACCGTCCCTCTTTTATATGAACGGCATCTAAACTAACTCTCCCAAAGAGCGTATATTCACCGGTCGTGCGTCCAGGTTCTTTTGGCCTTAAATAACTTCGTCTTTGACATTCTTCGCATGACTGAACCCACTGTTTAACAGCCATCTTCATGCCAGGCCACCAAAATCGATCAGAAATTCTTCTAAATGTTTCTCCAACGCCTCTATGCCCGAGATCTTCATGCAGTGATTTCAAAACTAATTCTTGCCCCTTCTCTTGAGTTATAACTACTTGAGGATTTGGATACCTTCTCCTCATTAAACGTCGACCAGATAGGTAAAACGTAGATGACTTCCTCTTGATAGCCACCCATTCATCGTCTTCACAATCTTCTGGCCTCTCTAAAGTCAACAAATATTTGACTAACAAAAAAATAAAAACCAGTCTGACCCCAGACTTCATCTTGAAAATCGATTAATATAACATCAATAGGGACTTCTCTATCACCAATATCACCTGCACATGAATGAGCCAATAATTTTTGACCCCTAAATAAATCTTTAATTGAGCTATGTCGACGTTTTTCTTCTGAACCTTTGGATCCTTCGTAAACCGTATTCGAAAATACCTCTTTCTCTTTATCCACCTTTTTATTTAAATTCTCTAATTCTCCAACATATACACCATTCCTTAATTTACTACTATCCCACACTACCAATCCATCTTCCTCTACATACACCACATCTTCTTCTACCTCCTCTCTGCCGAATTTATCTACACCTTTTCCAACACCTTTATTAACATAAAAACTATTTTCCAGTTTATCCTCTTGGTGGAGGTCATCATCATCATAATCTAAACACAATAGTCCTGCCAGTTTAACCTCATGGGGGAGGTATGGAAAGTCTTCAGCTCCTTTAGTGCTGGCTTTGATAATAGGTATATCTTCATCGAACTCTTCTGAGTCTGAATCTTCTTCAGTGGGTGGTCTCCTTGATAAACCATCTGGCATAGTAAAAGTTTTGCCAGGCTTATGAACTAAATCGAACAAAAAATGTTGAATAAAAGCTACCCATCTCGTCATGGGTGCTTTCAGTAAACTTGGGGAATTAATCATCTGGATTAACGATTTTGCATCCACTTGCAACTCAAAATGTTGCCCCCACAAAATATGCTGAAGTTTCTTCAGTATTTTTGCCACACCACATAATTCCAATTTTGGTTGAGAATATCTTGATTCGACCTCAGTAAATACTACAGATTCATACCTAACTGGCCTGATGTAACTAGCTTTATCCATCTGAGACAAAACCGCCCCAGCTGCAACCTGACTTGAATCAACTGCTAAATAAATTCTACCAGCATCTTTTCCATAATCCAACTTGTGCAGGACTAAATCCTTCCCTACAACCTCCTTCAACTTCACAAACGCCTTCTCACACTCTTCATCCCACTCCCAGTCTGCATCCTTTCTCGTTAACCATCTCAATGGAGCTGCCAATGAAGAAAAGTCCTTAATAAACATTCTAACATATAGGCAAACGCCTAAAAACCCTCTGACTTTGGTCGTATTCTTGGGTCTTGGCCAGGACTGAATTTTGTTAACTTTCTTCTTGGACATAATCCTACCCTCTCTACATACCACATGGCCTAATATTTCTAAGGCTGGAACACAACATGAAAATTTTGAGCCTGAAATAGTTAAATCAGCCTCTTCAATTCGAAACAAGATTCTTTCTAATGTAATTGCAAACTCCCAAATGAATTTGCGTATCCTGGGATTCTCTTCCAACACCTGTTTATCATAGTCGGTTGTTGGTCCCTTAATTCCTCCATCATCTATAAAGAATCCAGCATATTGTGGAATTTCATCTTGAAGGATCCAAGACATCTGAGCTTGATAAACTGCAACCGAATTTGTTGCTCCTTGAGGTAATCTTGTTAACTGTAAACGTCCAAGTGGCGTATCGAATGTAGTGAGAGGTCTTGAGTCCGGATGTAACTCTCTCTCATCATATCCACCCATAATATCTCCCAAACCATAACACACTCTCCCTGCAAACACTTCTACAAACTCCTCAGCACTAGGTGGTATCCCAGCATCCTTTATTGTAACCCTATTTAATTCCCTAAGATCATGAACAACTCTAAGCTTGCCATTCGGTTTCTTGATACAAAATACCGGACTAGAATAACTTGACATTGATTGCTCATACAATCCAGTGCGTATCCATTCTCTGACAACTTCTATATAGGCTTCTTTTAATTCAGCCGAATAGGAATCGGTTTCTGCTGCCACGGTTCATGACATACCACAGGAATCTTGTAAGGCTCCCCATAGGAATGCTTCAACACACCCCTCTCCTCTTCTACAAAAGCAATGGCCTTCTCTCGCTTGACCATCACATCCAACAACAACTTCTTCTCTTCACCAGACAACCAACCATCAGGTCCAAAATTAACAACACCCAGTCTCTCAAAAGTGATTCTTGACGTCTCAGAAAATTCAGGCGGATTCTTTACCAAGGGACTTTCATAAGGATCTCTTGATATCCTTGGTCTTCTCAAGGGTGGATTTAATTCAGCAGGTAGCGGTTCATTAATAGGTCGAACTTTATTTGCTACTTTCTTATATTTGGCTGCGTCCACATCTAAATAAACTTGAGGTAAAACATTTTCTTTTGCATCGCCATTAAAACTTTCATCAAATGAATCTTCTTCATCTCCAGAATCGGAATAAGAAAAATCAGAAAAATATTTTATTTCATTTTTAAATTTTACCCTTTTCTCCTTTCCCTCGTCTAATTTATAAACAGATTTTCCAACACCTTTTCTTCCCTTATCCAACAGTAAATCACCCGTAAAGAAAGTTGGCAGTTTAACCTCTTGCTGGAGAACCGGAATTGAATTTTCACAAAAATTATTTTTTTGTGTTTAAATTATACTAAGATTTTTTATTGGATTTTGATGTGATTTTTGCAGTTTACCCTCTTGCTGGAGGTCCATAATAGAAGGAGATAATTGCAGTTTAACCTCTTGTTGGAGGTTTTGAATAACATTTTCACATAAATTATTTTTTTGTGTTTTACTTATACTGAGATTTTTAATCGTATTTTGATGTGATATTTGCAGTTTACCCTCTTGCTGGAGGTCCATAATAGAAGGAGATAATTGCAGTTTAACCTCTTGCTGGAGGTCCATAATAGAAGGAGATACTTGCAGTTTAACCTCTTGCTAGAGGTCATAAAACATACCTTTCCAACCTTTATCCAACCTAATTTGGCCCATTTTGCCTTTTTCACCATTTTTAAATTTTATAGAAAAACAGGGTAAATCCAATAAACATATAGAAAAGTCCATAATGTATTTGCACTCCAAAGTAATATTAACAGAAAATAATTGAGAATCCACTTGAATTATCTCCAAGTGAGCTGACCTATTGCAATCCGGGATCTCATCCTGAGGAGAGATTACAACATTAGAGTGATCAGCCCCTACTACCCCAAAAAATGAGGGCATCCATCCTTTTCCAACAAACATAATTCACCAGAAGCTGTCCGTTTTATATGCCGCTTCTTGGTGCAAACACAACACTGGCACAGAGTAGTAATCCCTGGTCGTGTTTCCCAACCTTCATCTCCAGGAGGCGCTAACCGCATATGTAACCTCCGCATATCTTCACCAGTGATCTCCAAACTAATCCCCATGCCAACTTGATACCCTATCCTGGCCTCAAAATCCATCAAAAAAGGACCACCAAGAACAGTTTTGACTGCTCCTCTGGCCACATTGAAGTGAACCTTACCAACAGATCCACCAATGCCTAACCTGACATGCTCAGCTGTACCCATCAGCTCGGTTGCATGCCCTCCAATGCCTCTGAGGTTTCCCCCAGTTCCACTTTTAATTGGCAAGCCTATACTCGTCGCTTGCTCTAATGAAATTAAATTAATTTGAGACCCTGAATCAACCAAGGCCTTTACTTCTTTACCATTAAGAGTTACCACCAGGTAACCCAGGGGAGCGGAAAAATGTGTATCTACATCTTCCCCAAACTTTTCAGCATTTTCACAAATATATTCCACCTCTCCAGTGGAAACACGACGCCTTGTCAAATGCTTCTTTTGCTTTTCAGCAAGCGCCGGACTAATCGTAAATAACTCCCCCAAAGATAAGGGAATCTGCAGTTGATTCACCCTATTCAAAACTGCGTCCATTGCATTAGCTTGACCAGAAACTACTGGCCGCTCATACTGGACCTTTGATTTAACAACCTTGGCCCTGGGTACCTCTTGAGGTCCAACCGAGCCATCTTCACCCCCCATTATAACATCTTCACTTTCTATAACCCTAACTCCGTCACCAGCTTCTTGCACTAATCCTGATCCATCGCTAGTCCTTCTTACTCCCTCCATTGGGATGGGACCGTTAAAACTTGGTCTGGGTAGAGACGCCAACGGTACGT
This sequence comes from Hemileia vastatrix, assembly GCA_030280995.1. Lineage (NCBI taxonomy): Eukaryota > Fungi > Basidiomycota > Pucciniomycetes > Pucciniales > Zaghouaniaceae > Hemileia > Hemileia vastatrix. The sequence continues at coordinate 7,106,978 of JASXTE010000001.1, read as the reverse complement.
CCTCCTTAGAATCCGAATCATCCTCTGGCATAGGCTCACCATTTAAATCAAACTTGCCATAACTAGGGGGCCCCATATCAGCAATCCCCTTCTGCATTTTATATAATTCATCCTTAGAGTAAGGGTTCAATTTTTTGGCAGCAGTTTGAGCACTAGAATTCTTGTCCTTAGAGTAAGGGTTCACTTTGTTATTGGCCTTTCCAGGATTAGCCCTTAATTGGCTCTGAATGCTACTTTTCGCCTTAGTAGCGGCTGCTCTTCTAGCAGCATTAACATCGTATTCGCCAGCCATACAGCTACCCTCCACCTGGGCAACTGTCGCCAGCTCTAAACCACCAAAAGAAGTAGAAAATGTGGCTTTACTGACCTCTTTCTCCTTGCCCTTGTCAGCTTTACCACCATTACCATTACCATTTTTTCCACCCTTGGCATTAACATCTTCATCCGTCACCTCTTCAAATCTGGCTCTCCTTTCAGCTGTTAAACTTCTTCTGACCAAATCAGAAGGAGACTGTCCATCACTGGGCTTGATGAACGAACCATCAGGAAATTTATAAACTTTACCATCAAAAAGAACTCGCCCAGCATCCATATCCTTATCAAGAGCAAAACAAACTGTTGCTCTGTGCCCCCTCCTATTACAATAGGAGCACACCTTTGGCTCATCATAGCCACCTCTATATCCATTACCACCATTCCCACCATTTCTCCCATTGCCTGGGAAGCGGTTACCATTGTTATTGCCATTATAATTTCGACGTTCATAACCTCTGGACTGATAGGAAGTCGACGTCGACGAAGAAGCGATTGGGGCCTTGTTGGCCTTCTGAGTCTCTTGAACAAATATTTTTAATTGTTTCGTTAAATCGGCCAAGTGATCGACCATCTTATTATCTACATTGCCCTCAACTTTAGCAGCAGGTAATCCCATTTGTGCCTTCTTGGCCTCCTGGGCTTTGACCATAATATCGTTGTTTTCGGCCAAAACTTCGCTAACCTTGCTAACATATTGAGTGCATGACTCTTGATATTTGTCCAACGCCAATAACTTTAGATGGGCTTGAATGTTTTCCTTGATAACCTCCAGAGCCGGCAGTTTCTGCTCACCATTAGGCAGTTCTTTCATCAAATCTTTTCTTGAAAGATCCTTCAAGACGTCCATTCGAATATCCCTGCTGCATGCTGTCCAAAACAAATCTTTTGCTTGGTTCTCATGCACTAACTCGTCCACCAGAATAAGATATTCAACTACTTCATCAAACTGAACACACAGCTTTTTGAAGTCAGCCATAGAAGAAACACCACCTTTTGCTTGCCAGTCTCCAACAATTTTATTGAGGTCCATCATAGTAAACCTAACACCCCATCTATCAACCATAGCTTTAGAAAGCTTAACCCAATCCTTGTCCTTAAATGCCTGCATAGCAATAACCTCTTTTTCCATCTCCCTATCAGCAATAAAAAATCTAACTTGCTTCACCATGTCCACATGAGAAGCACCATCAACAGCAGCAGCAGCTTCATACCTGCTAATGAACCATTTAACCTCCTCCCCATCAAACTTTGGGCCATCCCAAGAAACAATTCTAACTGAGGGAGTAAGAGGGTTAGAAGATCCAGAAGCAACAGCAGAAGAAGACATCCCAATAAGTAATGAAAAGCGTTAACAATCGATAAAATAACAAGCCTCTTGCAGGCCAATAACAAAGATCCAATTAGAGTTCCAGAAAATAAGCCTCTTGCAGGCTAAGAACGTTCTTGATCCAAGTAAGTCTTTTAAAGAAAGCTAGAGAAATCGAACCCCACGTTGGGCGCCAACTATGGTAAGGTAAACTCTTACATTCGCCTTGCTGTAAGCAGAATCCGGAGGAGATATGTGGATTTAGCTGAAAACCCGTCCTTCCAATAAAATAACAAAATGGGAATTCTAAATCACTAAGCTAACCAGTCTACTTGGATCTGATTGATAAAAAATAATGAAACTCTAAAATATTTAACGCTTATTGAGATTAAATGATCGTGGCTGTTGATAAAGAAATACTGATAACAACAATTAAGGTGTACCAGTGAAAGATCTGAAAAGATTGACTTTTATGTTTTTATAATAATTTGAATTTTTATGAGACAGCAATAATCAAGTCCCAGTGATGAAGACCTTTCTAAAGATACCCTGTATGAAGTGTTATTTTAATTGTTGAGTAGTATTTCTAAAATGTTATATATAAAATTTAAAGTTATAAGGGTATTACAAATTTATTTAATTTGTTGAGTAATAAAAAATGAGACCGTGGTGGTTAAAGATTAAGCTGTATGATGTGTCCCCCCCTCTCAATTTCGAGTTTGAGAAGCGCTTAAGTATTCCTAGTCACGTTCCTAAGTTTTCCCCTCCAGAGCTCTTCCAGAGTCAATCCGGAGCCCGTATGGAGTCCATACGGAGTCAAAACGGAGTCCGTACAGAGTCTGTCCGGACTTCTGGACTCAATTAGAACCTTAAAACTATAATAAAAAATCTAGAAAAATTACACATAATAGAGCTACTTCCCCTTTACATACCAAACTAATTTTCGTAGTCTGCGCAGCTCTAATTACCCCGTGAAAATTCATCAAAGTTAAGTAATTTTTGAAAACATAAATATTTCTATAAAACTTTAAAATTCATTTAAAAATATAAGAAAAATAGTAAAAATTCTGGGAAAATTTCCCAAGGTTCTTGAGTGACTTGACTTGATACTTATAAATTTTTCAGACTGTAAAAATAAGTTTTCTCCGTAAAATAAATTGTATTTGTGTAGGCATTCGCTCATGACCAATTTCTTCATATTTTAAACTCCAATAAATTAAATAAAACCCTTTTATAAAAAATAATGACGCAAATCTTGCATGCCTTAATAACTCCATTTACGTACTTTGGTGCCATACTAAACTTTAGGCTACCACAGCGTGTGTGGGAAGATTTTTAGGGGATCATCTTATCTCTTTACTCATCACCTCTCTGTTCCTCCCTGTTTCATTGGCTGGTTTTTTGTTGGAATATATTACTGTTCATTTCAACTCTTTCTGGCAGTCTGTCTGGGACTATTATCTTCACTTTTAAAGAGGTCAATAGTGTTTAATTAGAGGGTCTAGCAAACAGATCTCCAATTTGCTGCAACAGCTAAATCTCACTTGTTTTTCTAAAGGTACAGGGGTTATTCTTTCTGATTTTCTCCAACTCTCTTGGTCAAGGCCTATAGCTAGTACTATAGGATTGTCTACATTTCTGGCACCCAACGTGGGGACAAATCTGTTGGCTTTTTGGAATCTCTGTTGATCTAGGCTTCTCTCTTTGGTGGATATCCTTTGGTGGATTTTGAATTTGGTGCTATATCTCTTTGTGGTTGGTCTGGGGTCTTCTTTTCTGTTGGTTTTGGTCCCTCCTAGGTCTCTTAGGCTACTGGGGGGGACTTTGGCTATCTTTGGTGGAGATTGGAGGCTGTAACTTGGAATTGCTAGGATGGTTAGGATTGAGTCTTGGGATGGTTCATGGTTTTTGGGAGAGGATGCAAAGGGGTTTTTGGCTAGGTTTAAGGTTGCTGCTGAGATTGATGGGGCATCACTGTTGGACATGGTGAGGCAAGAAATCTTTTTCATTGGTAATAGGAAGATGGAGAAGGAAGTTTCTGGTATGGCAGGATATAGGAGTCAGGACTGGTGGAAGTTGAAGATTGAAATGGTTAAAAGATGGCCTACTACATTCTCAATGGTGGATCTTCATGGGATTGCTAGGAAGTGGGAATTGAAAGGTGGTGTAACTTCTCTTTCTCAGTATGGGTAATTTATGGAGGAGTTTGGGGAGGCTCTGGATTATCTGGTATTTAATGATATATTACCACATGAAGATGGGGCCAAGTATGTATTTTGGAGTGCCATGGGTAGGGATGAAAAGGTGGGGGTTATGGAGATTATTTTCAAGGCTGACTTGATGAAGACTCTTCCAAATGGGGAAAATAGGATTCCTGGTATGGCTATTCTGAAGGAGGTTATTTTGGGATATTTGTATGATATGATGGATAGGGATGTGGAATCTGGAGAGGAAATCCTGTTGGATGGAGATGTTCAGGAGACTGTGGTGGAAAATTCAGTTTCTGGAAAGGTGTTGGAGCCATCAATTTTGGAAGATGGGGACTCTGATGATGTTTGTGAAACTGATTTTTCTTTTCCAAAGGATGCCATGGGATCTCAGGAATGTTGTTCACTGGATGTTTTGGAAATTTACACACTGGAGGATCAGTGTATTTACTCAAGTTTGGGTGAATTATGTGGGAAGGAGGACTTGTCTGGTCATGAAGAAGGATTTTGGGATATTGAGAAGGAATCTGTGGTGGATGAATGGTTGCTGTGGGATTATTATATTTCTTTCTTAAGTTCAGATAATGGCTTTTTGGAGGAGGATGTATCAGTTGAATTTTTGGATGGAAAGATGGATTCTGTCTTGGATCTTTTTTTCATAGAGGAAGATTATTTTCAGGTGGTTCCCTCAAAATCTGAAGCTCTCTGCTTGGAGGAGGATTTTTATTTTGATGTTATGGATATTATTCTGGAGGATTTTGCAGATTCTAAGCAAGATTCCTGTATGGAAGAGGAAAATTGTGATGTTTTGGATGTCACTGGTATGGAGGTTGATTTTAAAGATGTGGTGGAGGTTCCAGATGTTTCACAGGATGGAGAATTTATTGATTCTGGTAATGTGAACTATGGTAGACTCAGTGTATGGAGGAGGATGGAAGATTTGTTTGGAGGTCTGATTTTGGGATATCAGAATTGGAAGAGGAGCTTAGGGGGTTCAAGCCCTAGGGGAAAACTTATTGGTTTAAACCTTGGGATTTCTAGAATCTGATTTCTCCAAAATGAGGATAAACTACTTAATTTGTTTTGGTTTTGCTTAATTTGGCCTCTATGTATTTGGTCAGGATTATTTTTGTTTTGTCTAATTCTTTTCAGTCTCTCTGGTTCAAGTCTCTATATAAAAAAAGGAGGCTGGGCCGCTTCTGGCGGCACCTCCAACATTGGGCGGCCCGCCCCTAATGAAAAAAAAAAAATAAATAAATCTTAGTATAATGAAGATGGAAGAAAAGAAAAATTCAAGTGAATATGGGTATTTTATTTAAAAGAAAATGAAGATAAAAATGAAGATTATTGGTTTTATTCCACCTCCAGCATGAGGTTAAACTGCAAAATTTTATTTTTAAATTGGTTTTTTTTTGGCTTTCAAGAATTTTAATGGTTTTTTAATGGTTTTGGTTTTTTATGGGAGAAGATTTGTGTTGGAAAATCCTTTTTGTTAGAAGGTACCCCGGGGTGGGGCTTCTAGATTTTATTTTGGAAAGTGTGGGGGTGACTGATGGGCTGGCTGCTCTATCAAAAAGTACCCCAGATTGTCTGTTTCCAACCCCTTCTCTTAATTTTGTTGAATTCTAGTATTGGTTTTTTTTCTCTAACAGGTTTTTAGTCCACCATGACTTTAAACAAGAAGTTCTTTTGGTCATCAAGTGCTGGACCCCTCATGTTTATTGGTTTTGTTTAATTTTGTTGGATGTTGTGTTTTTGTTAGAAGGTACCCAGGGGGGGCTTCTAGATTTTATTTTGGCAAGTGTGGGGGTAACTGAAGAGCTGGCTGCTCTGTAGAACAGTTACCCCAGAATGTCTGTTTCAAGCCTTTGATTTTTTTCTAGTTGAATTCTAGTGTTGTTTTTATGTGATTCAGGTTTTTAGTCCTCTATGACTTTAAACTGGATTGCCTTGGATGTCTTTTGGTGATTTTGGATTGGTGGTGGATCACTGGTGGTCTCCCATCATTTTTACTTATTGGAGGGAGCCCACCCAGTGATCTCTTCTGTTGACCTGGAGCTGGCTTTGCTATGTGGTTCTAGGGTGTTGGATGTGAAAGTGGTGGATTCAAGATTATTTTCTTTTTTTCTCTTTTTTTTCTTTTAATTTTTTATGGAGGCTATGTTTGTTCAAAGGCTCAAGATAGGGCTCTGGAAATGTTTTTGGTAGAAGAGGGGGAGTCAAAATAAAAAAAAATTTAGGTGTGACCACATCAAGGTGCACTTGGATGTGGGTAAGGTATCAGGGGATCAGCTCATCAATTGTCTGGGGGATACCATTTTATTTTGTTTTATTTGTTAAAGGAGGTTAAATGTTTTGGCTTTGATGGTTTTACGTTTGCAGATTTATGGGATATATATTCAAGATTTTTTTTTGAAAGTCCTTCAAGACTTTAAACTGATCTTTTAATTACGGGCTCAAGATTTTTCGATGTCCATCAAGACTTTAAACTGAAAATCCTGTTAGTCCTCCAAGACCTAAAACTGGCTGGCTGTTAAAGATTTATTCAAGAATTTAATTTTACTACTGTGGATCTAGTAGTCCTCCAAGACTTTAAACTGGCTGGTTTCAAGATTTTGTCAAGAAGTAGTCCGTCAAGACTTTAAACTTAACACTGTGTTAGTCCCCCAAGACTTTAAACTAAGGATTGTTGATGGTGAAGTCCCCCAAGACTATAAACTGAGGAATGGGAGGCAGTGTGATGTAGAATTTTAAAGGCAGAATTATCCAAGGGGGAACTTATGAATTTTGTAAAGGCAAGTTTGGGGGTGACTGATGGGCTGGAAGCTCTATATAAAGTTACCCCAGAAAGTTAGTTACTTCTTTAAATCTTTTTCTGGTTGATCTCTGGTTCTGGGTTCTGTGATTCAGGTTTTTGCAGTCCCCCAAGACTATAAACTGAGGATTTTTGGAGTCCCCCAAGACTATAAACTGAGGGCTATTAGTCCCCCAAGACTTTAAACTGAGGGCTTTTAGTCCCCCAAGACTTTAAACTGAGGGTTGTGAGTCCCCCAAGACTATAAAATGAGGAAATTTTTATGCTGGTAGAAGGTTATAGTCAGGAAGACTTGTCAACTGGATATCCCTTTTCATTGTTGGAAGCTGGTACAGCCAGATTTGGAATTCAGGAACAGAAGAAAGAGATTCTTTTCACAGAGATAGATTTAATTTAAAGGCATGGTGCAAGAGAAGTTTTAAAGAAGAAGCTTGGATTTCTGGTTCAGAAGATCACTTAGGATTGAATAGGATCTGGTGGAAGAGAGAAATGGGCTGTCTGTAAAGATTCTGGATAGTTGTTCAAGAATGGTTGTTGGTGAAGGAAGAATGGGGACATTCTTGATTGGAGGGAGGATGTGGTGATCCAAACCTGGGTAGTCTTTGGACTGCATATTTGGGGGTATTTGGTATGTAGGGTGTTATTGGGGTTATGGTGTTATTAGTGGATTTTTTCATCTTTAGGTGATAGTTAGTAGTGTTTATGGAGGCTTAAGCTAGGGTCACTTATTATGTCTCAGCTTAATGTCCTTTCTTTTCTCTTCATTTTGGTATCCCTTATGGGTGGTTACCTTGTTTTATAGGGTAGTTATGGTGTTATTATTGGTATTTATCAGATGTTTATTGCTTAGTGGTGCTTATGTAGGCTTAAGCTAGGGTCACTTATTATGTCTCAGCTTATTTTCCTTAATTTTCTTTTCATTTTGGTATGTCTTATGTGTGTTTATCTTGTTTATTAGAGAAGTTATGGGTTTTTAGGGTTTTTAGGGGTTGTAGGGTTTATATGGGTGTTTTAGGGCCTAGAAGCGGCCCACACGCCCCCAAGTGGCCTGCCCGCCCCTAAGCGGCATCCTGCCTTGAAGCGGTGTGCCCACCTGGGCGCTGGGGAAGCACTAAAATGCACTTTTATGCATGAAAAAGGCTGGGAAAGCTGGATTTTGGGCAGGGAATTGGTCAGGGTGGTCTGTGCACTGGCAGTATCACCGCGCAATACGGGGGGCCGACTTGTTAGCAAGTCCGCAACCTTGGACTCAAATTCACCACAGATTGAACACACATTGAGCTATTGACAAAGGAACCATACAATCAGGGATGAACACCACTCAGCATAACAGTTTTTGTGGGTCTTCAAGTAGAGTTCAGTATGAGTTCAGTATGAGTTCAGTCTGAGTTCCATCTGAGTTCAGTCTGAGTTCAGGTTGGGGACTTGCTAGCAAGTCCACCCCCTATATTGCGTAGTGTATGATGCGTGTGTGGGAAGATTTTTAGGGGATCATCTTATCTCTTTACTCATCACCTCTCTGTTCCTCCCTGTTTCATTGGCTGGTTTTTTGTTGGAATATATTACTGTTCATTTCAACCCTTTCTGGCAGTCTGTCTGGGACTATTATCTTCACTTTTAAAGAGGTCAATAGTGTTTAATTAGAGGGTCTAGCAAACAGATCTCCAATTTTCTGCAACAGGTAAATCTCACTTGTTTTTATAAAGGGACAGGGGTTATTCTTTCTGGTTTTCTCCAACTCCCTTGGTCAAGGCCTATAGCTAGTACTATAGAATTGTCTACAGCAGAAGACTTGAATAAAAGTGACTTTAGTTCTATCTTAGACTTTGGTGCTACATATCACATGGTGAACAAAAAGGAGCTTCTCACAAATCTCAAACAAATTTTTACCCCTGCATAAATCAACACTTCTGGAACTTAAATTTTAATGGCTTATTTTAGAAATCTCCTCTTCATCTCTCTATCCTTAGCACTCCATGATGTATTCCTTGTCCTTAATGTGTCTTCTGTGCTTATATATTTAAAAAAGTTTAATTTTTTAGGATTAACTATCAATTTTGAAGCTGGTGAAACAAAAATTTATGACAAAAATCATCTATTACTGGCATAATTTTTATATCAAGGACAAAAAAAGAATTTGTAGTATATAAGACAGTTTGGGGCAACCTTAATTATCATACAACCATCCGGAGATGATATCCTTGTTCCTCACTCAGTTTTCACTGTTTTCTGGCCACAATTGGCTGTGTTTGTTGCAAGGTTAGTTCCTCATTTAACTCAACTTTGGAAACTGTTTTCTCTGGTGTAGTCTTGAAAGCTATATCAAGTATTATTGCTGTCTCTGGTGTGGATTTGCAACCTACATCAAGTATCATTGCTTTCTCTGGTGTGGACATTGGTCTACATTTCAGTTATTTGGTTTGGTAGTCTGTCTGTAGACTACTTTCTTGGCTGATTAGACAGTCAAGTGTATTAGAAAAGGGCTTTTAACAACAGGAACCAATTTACTGTAGCAGGTAAATCTCACTTATATTTTTCTAAAGGGACAGGGGATTTTCTCTCTGTTTTTTCTCCAACTCCCTTGGTCAAAGCCTATAGCTAGTACTATAGGATTGTCTACAGCGGATAAAAAATTAAATACCCCAATTATTCTCCATAATTTTCTTGACAATAAATGGGTTATTTGATGTGGGGAGTATCAAAGCATGAGTTTAGTAGAACAATCATTTTTTGTGTCGGATCCACCATTGCAACTGAGAAGTTGAGGTATTAGAACAAAATAGATGGCTTATTTTGATTTTCTTATCCACTAGCCTGGGAGCTAGTAGATAAGAAACTTCTGACATTAATAATTTCAGATCCAGAAAAAAAAAGGGCAGATCTCTAATGGCAGAAGAAAGCACTTTGATAACCCCTATGGCAGCTACTTGAAAGAAGCTTGCTGGGTTTTTGCCTTCTATCCCCAGCCAAAAACATGTGTTTGAGTTACTTTTGGTGGGAGACAAGAGGAAAAAATTCAGCTAGGTTTTTTTAAATAGCTGTAAATATGCTAGAAAAAAATATTTTTAATCACAATAGATTCAATCCCCAAATTCTTTCTGAAAATTTCAAAAATAAAATGGTGACAAATCTATCAAAAAATTGCACACCAATCTTGCTCTTAAGTGAATAAAATTAAGTTCACATGGATTCTGACCAGAAACAGGACATTCTTATCAATTCACCTGACACATCTCCGCCAAAAATTCCTCCTCAACTTCTTCCTGGCCCTCTCCCTCCACTGGTTATAGAATCACCTCACTCACAATCTCCTGTCCTTCTTCCCTCTCCCTTCCAAATGGCTGACATAGATCATTCAAGTGAGATGCCCATGCAAGCTCCCCTAGCTCCATCTCAGCCCATGGCCTCACCTCAAGACTCTCACTCCCCCTATTTTTACCCCAAAACACACTCATGCCCCTCCATCTGCACCCTCTTCCCAAACTAGGCCCTCCCCATACCCAGCCTCTAAAAAGTGCCACTACTCTTCTCCACCAATGAGACACCCTTCTGACCTTTCAAGCGCCATTTCAGAAGCTAGAACAGATCAACCAGATTTTTTTCCTTCCCAAGATGGCTCAATGTTGGATGGAAGCATTACTCCAACCCCTTCCTCAAGGATCCAACACATCCCTTTACCACTTCAACCCACCCCTCCTACAGATTCCAACTCACCAAATTCCTCCATCCACAATACAGACAATCTATTTTCTGGGTTTGGACTCATCTCCATTCCTCAAGTCCCTCTCCCCACAGAAGGTGATCCTAATACCCCAGCCGCCCATATCATCCATTTGGTGGGACTTGAGTGGGAAAATGACCCAACCGCCCTGGTATCATGCTTAAATAACCTCCTTGAGACAATACAAGATACTTCAATGAAAGGGACCTGTATCAACATCCACATTTCTACCATGGCAGATATCAGAGCCCTTGCTGCAGCTCTCACCTTTCTCACCTCTCAATCAATGTTTCACTCCTCCATCTCCTCCTCCCCTAATGAGTGTATGAAATCTTTTGAACAAAAACTTGACAGTATTCTTGCCTACCTTCCCACCATCACTGCCCCCTCAGCTCCTCCCCCCTCTCATCCATCACACCCCACATTTTCCCAAGACGCTTCCTCCAGAATCCCTTTACAAGGCCACCCTCCCTCAACCCCTCAACCATGTCCAGCCCCCCTTCTTTTACCATCAAGCAAACCACCCCAGCTTCGCCAGTATTGAAAGGCCTACCCAAACCCAAACTACTCTCACTGATCAACAATTGCCTTTTCTCAAAGAAAATAATCAACCTATCAACCAAATATAATGTCATTGTCAAAGGAGTACTGTGTCACAGGTCCAAAGACCTGAAAAATATTCTTACTTCAGTTAATGAAATGACTTCCCTCACCAATTCATGGCAGGAATGGATACCCCAAGGTCTTATTTACAAACCCCCAAGATTCCCAGTGGTTTCCCACAGTATTCCCACCTACCTTGAACTAGATGATCAAAAATGCATCAACTCCTTCATCAAGGATAATCCTTGCTCACTCAAATCACTATTTCAAATTTGTTGGCTCAGACACCCAGAGGCTAAGGATGAGAAAAACTATTCATCAGTTTTCCTTCATTTACATGACAAACAAGATGCTTATTCACTTACCTCTCCTTCCCCATCCTCCCCTCTCATAGTAGAAGGACAGATTTGATGCATGGAAGCTTTTAACCATGAGCAGAGCACTTGTTTTCAGTGCTGGGGCAAAGGTCACTTATTATTACATTGTTCCCTACCCCCTCAATGCTCAAATTTCTCAGGTCACCACAGCACCAAACTGTGCAACGCACCTAAGTTGTTTTCCAGACATTGTTTCCATTGTGTTGATGTCCTTTGCCATGACCAACCTCTAAAAAATTCTCTCATTACTCTCCCAAAATTACTCAAAAATCCCCAAAAGTCTCCCCAAAGATTTCACCTCCCACACATGCCTACCTGCCCTCATAACAAATCATGAATAGTGCAACAGCAGCAAAATTCCCCACTAGTTCCCCATTTTTCTCCATTTATAAGCTTAATTTTCACAGATTCTTCTACATCTTTCACTCACTATTTAATGATCCCTCTACTAAAAATTATGACATCCTTATTTTTCAGGAGCCATTCCTCTCTCCTGACCACTTCTCTCCCACCCCTTCCAAGCAATGGAACCTGATTTCTCCCCTTCATAAACCTTCCTCTCCTCCCTCCTCCCCCATTAGTTGTTGTTTTTATGTTAAAAATAACTCCCCATCTATCTATTCACTTCTTTGCCTACTCCCACACTTGACCTCACACTCCTTCAAATTAATTTCACTACTTCCCCCCTTATCTGTGCTAACCTGTATAATCCCCCTACCTCATTCTCAACCTCACAGTTCATTGCCGCTGCGCTAAACCCTCTCAGCCACTTCCCAATCCTGTTATTTGCTGATTCAAATCTGCACCATATACTATGGGCAGACACAAATAATCATCACTCTTACTGTCACGCGCCACGTGACACTCGAAGCGAAATTAATTCAATAAATCAATAATATCGAGTCCTAAATCTATACTCAAAGCGCAGAAAGCAATTCTCCATAGCAACTGCGATTTTCCTTTGTGTACTGCTATTTAACTGCGCTAGCCTAAACTCTAAATCTAAATTAGTCAACCTCCCAATAGGGTACCTTAGTCCTTTTCAATAAGCGACGCACAGCGCTAGGATCAACGAAATAGTATAGTAGTAGTTTTTTTCCATTAAAGTTTTGTTAATTAATTGAAAGGGGCAAATTGAGCATGAACGGATATTTAGTAGAGAGGGTCTAAGTGTATGTTAGTAATGGTCAATGGAATGGGAATGCTGCGATGGAAGGGAGGTCAATGCGTGGAGGAACAAAGGATATAAAAGGAGTTGGGTATTTGGTTCGATATTCCTTAGAATTAAATTATAATATCGTATTTACATTAATAGTGGTAAATCCTTAAAAGTTAAATCATTGTTATTGTATCTTTCTTTTACCTTCTCAAATATTCATTTCTAAATCCTAAATCTTTGATTATTGAGTTTCCAACCCTTCGTGAGATTTTAAGAATTATTATTACCTTGGAACTAGTTTATAATTCTTCTCGATCGAACCTCGAACCTATAGCTATTACTTTGAGTGACCTTCGAATCATTTCCTCAAATCATTCCTCTGTGCTTCGAAGAAGTTTCTAAAATCCCTCATCTCACTTACAGGAACATCCTCGACCTTGTGCGTAGGTTGACCAGTGACAGTATAATTTAATTCTCCGTAGTTCTCATTCTTTGCACTACTACGTCCTTTTAGGTGTTTCTAAAAATTTAAATGGCACCTGTTCAACGCACTCCTCCTACGGGCGCTACTACTAGAGCTCGCGCTAGAGGCAGGCCAACAGCCACAAGGTCTGTTTCTCGCACTCACTCTTTGGAACCACTCAACCTTAGGGAACGGCAACATTCAGTTCAATCTGTAGAAGACATTCCACAAGATTTTGAGGATTCTAGTGATGAAGAAGAAGGAGAGGATACAATGCATGAGGCACCATCCGCCCCTGCCAATCACCCTTCTGGCCAATCCTCAGAACCGGGACCATCTAACTCTCTGGAAGATTTCATGAGACTTTTTATGAAAACCCTTTCAAATCCAACGTCTTCAGAGGGATCTAAGTTCAAAACTCCTTCTATGAAATCTCCTGACAAATTCGACGGAGATCACCCCGACAGATTGCGACCCTTCTTGCAAACCTGCAAGCTACTGTTCCATAATGATCCTCAAACCTTTAACAGCGACCAATCAAAGGTTGTTTACGCTTCTTCATTCCTAGCCGGAAAAGCAGCAAGATGGTTTGAACCTTATCTACTCATGCTTTCTTCGACAGAAACCCACTTACTTATCAATAATTGGGAAAAATTTGAGGACCAACTTTTTACGTTGTTTGGGGACCCTAATGAAACGGACAACGTGGAAATTGAACTTGATTTTCTTCGCATGAGTGATAATGGTAAAGCTTCTGAAGATATCTCGAACTTCAGAGCACTTCAAACTCGAGTAGGTTGGAATGATGCTGCCCTTAAGTATCATTTCAAGAAAGGACTTCCTTCGAGGATTCTAGATCAATTAAATCTTCACGGTCAGAAGATGACTACTTTAACGGACTTAATGGATTGAACCCTTGAACTTGACGGCGTTTATCAAGGACGACTTCAACATCGTCGATATGCCAACAAATCTCAAGGCCTAAATTTTAAATTGGGACCTTCTTCACACCCACGACCAAATCAATCCTCCTCGACTCAATCCAAACCCAATAAGGGAAAGCATAAACCTCGACCAAAAGGCTCAACCCCAGGCGATATCAGCAAAGTACTGGATCCTAAAGGGGAACTTAAAGAAGCTGAGAAGAAGAGACGAGCAGATAATGGGTTATGTATGTATTGTGGGGGTAAGCACAAGTTGGAAGACTGTGTAAAGTTGAAGGAAAGAGAAGGTACTAGTTCGAAGTCAAAAAACTAGTAGATAGTTTACTTGTGTGCAAAGCAAACTATCTTATCTCTCCCAGTGCACAGAACCTCCATGTCTTAAGGACTGGAGTTGCCTTAAACCGCTTGAGATTCATTCTTTTTAAGGAGGATATCCCCTTCAGTTGTCTTATAGACTCTGGAGCTTCAATTTCTTTTGTTAGTTTATCTTTTTCCGAGAAGCTTCAACTAACATTTACAGATATCGATCGAACTCCCATCTATTTGGTCAAATCAGAGGAACCCAAATATTGGGTAAGTAAGAAAGTTTTATGGGTTTTCAACTTTCCGAATTTTCCCCCCTTCGAGTGGGAATTATCAGTCTTGGACGCCCCAAGGATGGACGATACCATTCTTGGCCATGACTTTTTAACGCATTGGAATCCCGAAATTGATTGGACTAGGGGATTGATCACCCCACGCTCTAAGTATATTTCTGATTCTTCAATGCAGGTCAATAGGGAGTTAAACAACCCGCCTGACAACGTCCTGCTAGAGGACAAGTCTCTGCCAGATGACTTGCAAGCATCTGATCCTTCTTTAAATGAGCAATTGGCTAACCCTTCTAGCTTGATGACTTCACTCGAAGAGGATTTAAATTGCCTCGAAGAAATCGAATTATGCTCTCTCAATACAGGTATCCCCTCGACAGATTCTCTCGAAGATGAAGAGGACGACCAAATAAACGTTGAAGCCATCAAATCAACTCTACCGGAAATCTACCACGATTTCCTCGATGTTTTCTCAATCCGCAAGGCCGATAAGTTACCACCTCATCGACCCTACAACCATCAAATAGAGTTAATAGGCCCAGTACCTCCGGCAGGTCCTGTCTATTCTTTATCGAAGGACGAATCTCAAGTTCTTCAAGACTACATTGCAGAGAATGTAGCCAAAGGTTTCATCAGAGCCAGCAAATCTCCACCCGGCTCCCCTGTCCTTTTTGTAAAAAAGAAGGACGGTAGTCTTAGGTTGTGTGTTAACTATAGAAAGCTCAACACAGTCACGAAGAAGAATGCATATCCTGTTCCTCCTATGTCATTACTTCTTACCCTTTTCAATGGTGCTAATTTCTTTTCTAAAATTGATCTTAGAGGTGCTTACAATCTTATTCGCATTGCGGAAGGTCATGAACCACTGACTGCAATGCGCACTAGATTTGGTAGTTTTGAATATTTAGTTATGCCTTTTGGATTATGTAACGCACCTTCAACTTTTCAAACTTTTGTTAATGATATCTTTCAAGATGTTGTTGAACAATTTGTAGTAGTGTATTTAGATGATATTTTAATATTCTCGAAAACACTGGATGAACATATTCATCATGTTCGACAGGTCCTAAATCGTCTTCGAGATCATGGTCTCTACGCCTAGCATAATAAATGCCAATTCCACCTCAAATCAATTGATTTTTTGGGTTTTACGTTGTCCACTGACGGTTTAGTCATGGATGACAAAAAAGTCCAGAAAATCCTGGAATGGCCTGAGCCCAAAAACATTAAATCACTCCAAGGATTTTTGGGTTTTGCAAACTTCTATAGAAGATTTATTAAAGATTACTCTAAAACTATTTCCAATCTTACTTCTCTTCTTAGAAAAGATATTCCTTATGTTTTTACTTCTACAGCACGAAAGGAATTCGAAGCACTAAAAACGGCGTTCACCACAGCCCCAATTCTTTGGCATTTTGATCCTTCTGCCTCGACGATAGTTGAGACAGATGCGAGCGGTTATGCTATTGCAGGGGTCATCTCCCAATTAAATCCTGAAACAAATTTGTTTCATCCTGTTGCTTTTGAGTCACGCAAACTCATAGCCGCGGAATTAAATTATGAAATTCATGACAAAGAGCTTTTAGCTATTATCCATTGTCTTAAAAAATGGCGTTCTTTTCTTCTCAGCCTAGATAGTCCTTTTCAAATTTTAACAGATCATAATGCTTTGAAATACTTCGTGTCTTCTAAAGTGTTAACCAGGCGTCAAGCCAGGTGGGCTGAATTTTTGTCTGAATTTTCTTTCTCTATTTCCTATCGCCCAGGAAAAAACTGCATTGTCCCAGATATCTTGTCACGTCGGGACGACGTTTACCCACAGCGAGGGGACGCATTTGCTGACAAGAACCCAGCAAATGTGCAATCAATCTTCAACGAATCAATGTTAATGACTCATCAACTTAATTTGATGACAATTCAATCTTTTCGAAATCCACTATCCAACATCCTCGAAGCTCAGTCGAAGGACAATTATTGTTTAGGGTTAAAAGACAAAATACTCTCGAAGCAAGGGGCCAAAAGATTTAGTATTGAATCAGGTCTATTAGTCTTCGAAGGTAGAGTAGTCATACCCGACAACAATGAGATAAAATTATGGATTTTCAATAGTTGACATGATTCTCCGTTAGCTGGTCATTTTGGGGTTGATAAAACCTACCAGTTAATAGCGAGGGATTTCTTCTGGCCAGGTATGACCAAGGAAATCAAGGCCTATATAAAAGCTTGTTACGAATGTAATAGGAATAAGGCTCCCCGTCACCGGAAGCATGGGTTGCTTCAACCACTTCCTATTCCCTCTAAACCTTGGGAATCTTTATCGATGGATTTCATTTCTCAACTTTCTATTTCTAATGATTTTGATGCTATATTAGTAATAGTAGATAGATTTTCAAAAATGTCTATTTTTATTAAAACCACTACTACTGCTACAGCAGAAGATTTGTCAAAATTGTTTCTAGAATATGTATTTTCTAAACATGGCTTACCAAATGATATTATTTCAGATAGAGGCTCATTGTTTGTATCCACATTCTGGACCCAACTGTGTCGACAACTCAATATCACGAGGAATCTCTCCATGGCCTATCACCCTGAAACCGATGGTCAAACAGAAAGAGTTAACCAAATCCTCGAACAATATCTTCGAATGTATGTCAGTTACCAACAAGACAATTGGACCACATGGCTACCATTGGCCAAATTTGCTTATAATAACTCAACTCATTCTTCGACACGACAATCTCCCTTCGAAACCATTTATGGACGACATCCTCGATTCAACTCAATTCATGTAGGAACTAATCATCCTGCGGAACATTATCTTTGAACTATATCACGACTCCAAGAAGAACTTAAAACAAATTTGGAATCAGCGACTTGAAGATACAAGGAAGAGGCCGACAAACATCGACAATCTGCTCCTTCCTTTAAACCAGGCGACAAAGTATGGCTCAATGCACGAAACATCCGAACAACAAGACCATCAAAGAAACTGGCTGAAAAGCGCTTGGGACCGTTTGAAATTGACTCTGAAGTCTCTAAAACTGCATTTCGACTCAAGTTACCTCCTAAATGGCAGGTGATTCACCCTGTTTTCCATGTATCTCTTCTGGAACTGGCTCGAGAAATATACCCGGGCAAGAACCAACCCCCTCCGGAACCTGTCGAAGTAGAAGATCATCTAGAGTGGGAAGTAAGTCGTATCCTTGATTCAAGAATACGCAAGGGGAAACTTCAATACCTCGTGGAATGGGAAGGCTTCCTCAATGACTCAGACAAACCATCCTGGGAACCAGCCATCAATGTTTCTAACGCTCCTGAACTCCTAAAAACTTTTCATTCGAAATATCCTTTAAAACCAAAACCTTAAAATTTCTTTATTTAAACTTTTCTTTTCTTTTCTTTCTTTCTTTAAAATCTAAAACATCTCTTAAATTTCTTATCCTTGTTTTCTTTTTTCTCTCTTCTTTTTCTTTCTTCTCCTTCTATAAAATTTCCTCCAAAACCAACTAAAATTAAAATCAAAATTAAAATTAAATAAAATAAAATTAAATAAAATAAGGTAAAATAAAATAAAATAAAATAGAATAAACATAAATAATAAAATAAAATAAAAAACTCATAAATCTCTCTAAATATTTTCTTTCTTTTCTTTTTCAATTCTTTAAATACATTCTTTTCTTAAATTTAAAATTCTCTTCAAAAATTTCTCTTCCAAAAAATTTATTCTCTCTTTTAAAAAAAACTTTCTTTCCTTCGAATCATCAAATCTTGTACGACACAACCATTTCCTCAAACTTAACTTCAACCCCTGAATCTCCCTATAATAATTCTTCGAAACAAATAAATCTTCTTTTCAAACTCTCTTAAATTCTAAATTCTGTTTTTTTCTTTTCTTTCTTCTTCCTCTCTTTTCAACTAAAATTTCTTAAAAAAAAAAAAAAAAAAAAATTTAAAATCCTCAATTTAACAAACTCATCTCAATCACAAAACCGTTTCTTTTTCTCTCTCTTTTCTTACATAAAAATTTTCCTTTTAAAAACACTAAAACTTCCTTCAATTAAAACAACCTTTTTTCTTTCTTTAAAATTCCTCTTTCAAATTCTAAAATTTTTTTTAAAACTTCTTTTCTTTTTTTTCTTTTCTCTCTCTCTCAAATCTTATAAAATTAACAACATTCACCTACAATGAAAAAAAAAAATAATACTAATAATAAAATAAAATAAAATTAAATTAAATTAAAAATACAATTTTTATTTTTTACTCTCTACTTCTTTACATCTCCTTTTCTTTTCAAATCTTTTCTTTTAACTTCTCTTGAACCAATCTTTTCATTTTCTCCAAAACTACCCTTATTTCCTTCCTGCATTTCTCAAATACCTCCTCCTCTCCTACCGGAACCACCTCTCCCATCTCCAATAGTTCCTCTTCCACGTCGAAGGAAGCAGCGTCAATAATAGCGTCGACCTCCCCACATAGTTCTTCCGCGAACCTTATTCGTCGACCTTGACGAGGTTTCTTCGACCACACCTGGTCCAGGGTGTCTTCGGGCTCTTCAACTACTTCAGTGGCTGGAGGGTTTGCCTCAGTTGGTATAACCGGCGCAGGCTCCGCAATCGGCTCTTCAAGGTTATTTGATGTCTAAAACAAAACTCATCAGTAACTTCATCCTTGAAATAAAACAATTAAAACTTACCTCGAAGATGGGATCAGGCTCCAGAAATAACCTGGGCGCCACTTCGACTTCTACCTCTCTCTCTTCCTCATCGTCCTCGATGACCACCCGTCGTTTCTTGGGTGCCGGCCCTGGAACAGGGACTTCATCTTCATCCTCCTCCACCAATTCATCGACCTCTTCCTCGACACCTCGCTTAGAACTCGTGGCCTGGGTTACCCAGGTTGAGATCTCGTTGTTCATCTCCTTATCATTTTCCCCCACCGATTGTTCATCTTCGATCGAGACATCCCAAATGTCTTCGACCACCTCTTTGGTCTTCGGAACTACCCAAAATTTTGTTTTTGTAAATCGTTTTTCGATTTCCTCGTTCTTCGTCAACGCATTGCACGCCACTCGCCGCCAACGGCAAAACTCGCATTTCTGGCGAGGGCCTCAAGTCGCCGTACTTTCGACACAGAAATATTCCATGCTTTCACAAGCCGTGCAAGTCTGTGAAAACTGTCATGTGATTATTCCCCCATCCGCTTTAGGGTGTGGAGGCATGGGTGTGGGAGTAGGGCAGTTCATTATAAAATAAATAATTAACACCACGCAATATGGGGGGCGGACTTGCTAGCAAGTCTGCAACCTTGAACCCTAATTCATATCTTTTTGAGCACACATTGAGGAAGTGATGAAACCATCATGAAGAAGTATTGAATTTACTTTGAACACACCTTGAAGCTCATGTGAACACAAATGGGGCTACAAGGGCTGGAAAGGCTGGAGAGAGGGGTGAGGAAGGGTGTATGGGGTAGCGAAAAGGTTGGGAAAGAGTTGGAAGGGAAGATTAAGGGTTCCGAGGCATTTTAAATGAAGAAAAGGGTCTGGGAGAGGTTGAGAGGGGTGAAATGGGGATCAAAAGAGGATGGCATACAATGGGGCTGGGAGGATAGCGAAAGGCATGGGAAGGGAAGACAAGCATGTGTTGATAGAATTGAAAGGGATGGAGATTGGTGCAAACAGAGTGTGAAAATAGGAGGATGAACTCTGTTCTTCGGGCGAAGAACAGAGTTCACTTCCATAAAATATTAGCTGAAACATAGTTTTCAATTCTGTAAAAACAGTTGTAAGTAATAGAAAAAGTCACTGATTTTTTTTATATGTAATCTGAAATTTTTTAATAAAATTATTGTATTTAAGAATTGCAATATTGTCAATCAATTTTTATTGATCAAATTAATTTAATAAAGTATTATTTTAATAAGCTGTTTCAAAAAATACTTTGCATTGAGTAGACTCATGGAATGATTTTTTCTGGCTTCCATTCAGTTATCCTCACACTTTCACTATGTTTTCAATATAGATCCATTGTTATTTGTGTGATACTTCAAGTGAAAGTTCAGTATTACTTCAGTCTGAGTTCCATCTGATTTCCATCTGACTTCAAGTTGCGGACTTGCTAGCAAGTCCTCCCCCTATATTGCGTGGTGTAAGAGATGAGGGAAATTAGTGTGGGAAGATGGCTCAAGCTCAACGGAGTTCGCGTTTTTTATACCCGGGCATCTGTCACGCGCCATGTGACACTCGAAGCGAAATTAACTCAATAAATCAATAATATCGAGTCCTAAATCTATACTCGAAGCGCAGAAAGCAATTCTCCATAGCAACTGCGATTTTCCTTTGTGTACTGCTATTTAACTGCGCTAGCCTAAACTCTAAATCTAAATTAGTCAATCTCCCAATAGGGTACCTTAGTCCTTTTCAATAAGCGACGTAAAGCGCTAGGATCAACGAAATAGTATAGTAGTAGTCACTACGCAATATAGGGGGTGGACTTGCTAGCAAGTCCTCAACCTGAACTGAGATGGAACTCAGATGGAACTCAGACTGAACTCATACTGAACCCAAACTGAACTCTACTTGAACACCCACCTAAAACTGTTCTGCTGAGTGGTGTTCATTCCTGATTGTATGGTTCCTTTATCAATAGCTCAATGTGTGTTCAATCTGTTGTGAGTTTGGGTCCAAGGTTGCGGACTCACTAGCAAGTCCACCCCCCATATTGTGTGGTGAGTTTTTTTCCATTAAAGTTTTGTTAATTAATTAAAAGGGGCAAATTGAGCATGAACGGATATTTAGTAGAGAGGGTCTAAGTGTATGTTAGTAATGGTCAATGGAATGGGAATGCTGCAATGGAAGGGAGGTCAATGCGAGGAGGAAAAAAGGATATAAAAGGAGTTGGGTATTTGGTTCGATATTCCTTAGAATTAAATTATAATATCGTATTTACATTAATAGTGGTAAATCCTTAAAAGTTAAATCATTGTTATTGTATCTTTCTTTTACCTTCTCAAATATTCATTTCTAAATCCTAAATCTTTGATTATTGAGTTTCCAACCCTTCATGAGATTTTAAGAATTATTATTACCTTGGAACTAGTTTATAATTCTTCTCGATCGAACCTCAAACCTATAGCTATTACTTCGAGTGACCTTCAAATCATTTCCTCGAATCATTCTTCTGTGCTTCGAAGAAATTTCTAAAATCCCTCATCTCACTTACAGGAACATCCTCGACCTTGTGCGTAGGTCGACCGGTGACACTTACCACCCAGAAGCTTCACTTTTTCTTAACTCTCTCACTAATCTAAACATGACCCTTGTTTCCCAAGCAGGAATTCTTTTTTTCTGCAACTCCTGGAGCTTCATCTTGGTGATCAACTTAGTTTTTGCAAATGGGAAAGCTGTGGACAAGCTAATTAGTTGTGTCACAGACAGTGACAGGTTTTCTTCTCATCTTTCAGATCACAGAGCCATCTTTGCATGTATCCTCCCCCTCCCCCAATCCCCACCTCCTATAAAACACTTCAGGAACTGGAACATCTTTTATGAGTACTCTCTTCATAATGATTTAGCTTTCCTTCCCCCAATATGCCTCCACCATAGACTTGGCTGCCAAACAAGTCACTTCCTCTTTTATCAAACTAATGTTATCCTTTGTTCTGCTTCAGCAGCCCAGATTGTCATTTTATGCATGGCAGAATTGTGGTATCTTGGATTCCCTCAAGAAGAACTGCTACCAAGCTCAACGTCACATGAGACTCTCCTTTGCCCCACCCCTCAAAGCTGAGTTCCTGTCAGCAAGAAAGGTTTTCCGCTCAAAGATTAAATACCTACGCAAACAACACTGACACAATAAAATTGTATCACTTAAACTTCGCAACCTATTCAAATTAGCTAAGTCCTCCTCTCACATCTCTGACACATGCTCTAACCCTCTTCTCCTAAATGCTGATGGCTCACTTGTAACTGAAAATCTACTGAAGGCCCACCTACTATTTGATGGGACCTCAGTAGCTTCCATTTTATGTGACCTCTTGGATGTCACCTCTCTCCCTCCTAATATTATTCCTCCATCTCCTCCCTTCACTATTCATGAACTCACTTCAGCTCTAATGAAAACAAAGAAATGCAGGGCCCCAGTACCTGATGGGATTCCCAATGCCCTATTACATAGTAATCCACAAGCAATATCCTCCATACTCCTCCCCATCTTTTAAAAGTGCCTAGATACAGGGAATTATGCCACCCCATGGAAAATTGCAAGAACTGTAATTATTCACAAACCTGGTTGCCCTGATTATTCAGTCCCAAGTGCATATTTCCCCATTGCGCTACAAAATACAATGGGAAAGCTTCTTCAGGCCATATTAACCAAGAAACTTTCATTCTACATTGAATCTACCCACTCCCTTCTAAAAATCATTATGGAGGCCACCCATTTAGATGCACCTCTGATTTCCTCCTTCATTTGGCCACCTGGACCAAGGATTAATGGAGGAAAGGTAATTTATTGGTGCATTATCTCTGGATGTGAAACGGGCCTTTCCCTCAGTGAATACCACTAGACTTTCATATATACTACACTCACTCTCTCTCCCCCTCAACTTAATTTCACTGATAGATGACTTGTTGGTGGGGAGGAATACTGGTGTAGATTTCGCCTCATTTGAATCACCTGTTGTCTTCTCCCCTAAAGTACTCCCACAAGGGTCTCCACTGTCACCATTGCTTTACATAATTTACAACACTGATTTACAATCTCTCCCATCACTCTCTCAGCATTCACTTTCTCTAGGCTACCTGGATGATGTGGTATACCTATCTGCAAGTAAAGATGCAGAGATAGTGGTAAAATTACTCTCACAACTAGGATCAGAAGCAGTTTTGTGGGGCTCCAAGAATTCAGCAGTCTTGGATTGCACTAGGACAAAATGTATTTTTCTCACCAAAAAACAGACAGATCCTAACTTCCCCTCCCTCACTCTCATTCAATGGATGCCTTCTAGACTCCTCTCCCTCCCTGAAATGGCATGGCACACTTGTTTATTCCTCATTGTCATGCAATCTTAAGACAAACAAGCTTATTGCATCTGGACTCAAATCCACTGCATCCATTCACTGACTGGCATCTTCTGGCTGGGGTAATCTTCTAAGACAGTACTGTACACTGATCAGTTCATTATTTTATTCTAGAACACATTATGTGGCCATTGTGTGGCACAATCTGAAGAGGAACTCTTGCACCACTCTGTTAATACAGGTAGTAGGCAATAAAGCACTAAGAAGAGCCTTAGATTACTTCTGTACCACCCCTATTAGTCTTCTCCTTCATGATACTAACTCCATCTATTGCAAGAAAAGTTTTGATATGGTGGTCACAGATCATGGGCCAGGCTTCTCACAATTCTATCATCCAACCCTATGGCTTGTAAAGCAAAATACCTCCTCATTACCATCCTCCCAAAGTGCACTGTCATCATTTACACTCACTTTCTACCACTAATATCTTCCCTTCCTCCCTCTCCCTTACCAATCTTGATTCTTGCCACCCATTGCCTTTTCCCCTATGGATCCCTCTGCTGTTTTTATCAAACATTGAAAACACAAAGGAAGAAGCATGTGTCAGAATAGGAAAACTAACCTTTTCCAGACCCCTTTAATCTTACTTAATCTACACTGATGGCTCTAAGTCCCAGACAGGATGTTTTTTGGCTGCCTTTGACCCAGGCCAGAAACTCCCATTTGTGGCTTGATTACGAGGCCAGCATCTTTTCTCAGTCTTTGAGACAAAGCTTTATGGTATTCTCATTGGCTTGAGCCTCTTTCTTTCTAACAAATTTCATCCTCTCTACAAGGCACTAACAATTCTATCAGACAGCCAATCTGCAATCAAAGAGCTGTCGACTTCCTCATCCTCCACCCACAATAATTCATTACTCCTCTTAATAACAACTTCAGTATTTATGTCAAGGGGTCCTAATCACCACAAAATATGGGGGGCAGACTTGCTAGCAAGTCCGCAACCTTGGACCCAAACTCACCACAGATTGAACACACATTGAGCCATTGACAAAGGAACCATACAATCAGGGATGAACACCACTCAGCAGAACAGTTTTAGGTGGGTTTTCAAGTAGAGTTCAGTATGTATTTAATATGAGTTCATTCTGAGTTCCATCTGAAATCAGGTTGGGGACTTGCTAGCAAGTCCACCCCATATATTGTGTAGCGAATTGTCTAGAAGATTTTAACTGAGGTCCAATGGTGGTGAAAGGTGGATACTCAAGTATTTTAAAGTAAAGGTACATAGATTTTATCTTTATGATTTATTACTCAAATATGAGGTATAAAAATTATTATTATTATCACTCAGATGGTTTAGAATTATGCAATTGTAAGTAATAAAGCAACAATGGTAGTAATAAAGATATTATTGATTGTATATAGTAAAAAATGTAAGTAATAAATAATGAGGAAAAACAATCAAAATGGGAGGCTTTATATAGGCAAAAAGGAGGGAAACCACAAAGTTAAAAATTCTACATACAGGAGTATAAGAGAAGAGAATATTCCAGAATAAAATATTGCAAATATTAAGGCTGTTCTATAAAGAATGTATCAATATACTGTATTTACTGTTTATGCCAGTTTATTTAACTTATTTAAAAGATCCCATAAATGTCATCTTTAAATAAATAGTTTGAATTTTATTTTTTAGTATTGATATATTTTTATTTCACCTCTCACATGTCATGAGGAAGTTGTTAGGGAATAAAAATATGAGAGACATTAAATTTAAATATTTACTTGATTGACTTATACCAATTAGTTAAATTATTTTAAGTAAGTTATAAAGTAAATATAATAAATAAAATAAGAATTAATGGTGTGGCTTCATCCCAGTAAATAAATAGTTATTTTACTGAATAAGTTTAGTAGCCTGGCTGACACTCCCTTACTCCAACAAAAACAATAAAAAAAAGCTATGATTTTTTTCTTTTTATATTTCTTTAGCAGAGCAGTAAGGTTAGATATCTCTTTCCCAGGTATCCAAGAATCATATTGAGAAGATTTATTCTTGAATCTTAATAAGTATTCAGTACCTTTTTCAGAAGTGATTATTCTGTCATTTAAAATCTTATCAATTTCTGCTGTTTCAGTGATTTCAATAGGGGTCTTCTTTGGTCTTCCCCTTCTATTGGGAAATAAATCACTATTGAATGTGTAAATTTTCAGAAGATATATTGGAAAAACAGAGTATTTCCTGTCATATGGAGTGTACAGGATAACTTCAACTTCATTATCACCAACCATTCTTCTGAAAACAAATGGACTGAAGAATGGGTCTTTTAATTTGTTATTTCCTTGTAAATTGAAGTGGACTGTAGAAATCAGTACTTAATCATCCTTTTTAAAAGTGCATTCTTTATGGAATTTATCCCACCTTTTCTTTTCATATTCAAAAGATTTTTCAATAAATTTTTGACCATGACTTCTGAAAAGTTGTTGAATTTGAAGAAAAGATTTTACACCAGGATGTAAATCCAATTTAGGCATTTTATTATTGAGAATTTGGGAAGGGGTATTTGGAACATATCCAAGCCAGAGCTCAAAAGGCTTTCTCTGAGTAACAGAATGAAAAGTGCTATTATAAGAAAATTTGAAACCAGGAAGTAAGGTAACCCAATCATTAGTGAGTCTTTCATTGTCTTAGTACTCAAGGCTAAAGGCACAATACCTTTTTATCATGTCCTCATCATTCTTCCAGCTAATCCATCAGTCTGGTGATGGGAAGTAGAAAGCTTCAGATCACAACCACAAACATCCATCAGAGACATCTAAAATTCAGAAGTCAATTTAGGGTCTCTTTCAGAGATTATGGACATTGGAAAACAAGCAGTATTAAACATATGAGACCACCACATGAAGGCTAATTTTTTATTGGAGACATCCTTTTGAGTAAGGATAAATTTACACATTTTTGTGAATCTGTCCACAATAATCCAGAAAAAGTTATAACTGTCTTTTCCAGAAATGGGCAATCATGTTTCAAATTCCTTTTTTATTATTTGCCATGGTGCATCAGGAGCTTCATTATGTTGCATTAATCTAGCTCTTTTTCCAGTTAATCTTTTTAATTTCTGGCAAGAATCACAGGATTCAAAATATTGTTTTGTGTCTTCAGACATATTAACCCACCGAGCAGTTTTCTTAATTCTTGTCATTGTTTTTCCAAGATCAAAATGTCCAGCCAATATGTCATCATGAAAAATCTTAAAGATTATTTCTTTCATAGAATGAGGAATAACAATAACATTACTCAACTTTCTTCCATAATAGAGGTAGCCTTCATCGATTGAAAATTTTCCTTTTTCCAAAGCAGTCTGGTCCTTTGGTGAGAGTATCTTAATTAATGCTTGTATTGAAGCATTCTTTGGATCATTTAATATAGTACATAACTTCTTTAATTCAGTGTCCTTATAATATGAATCTATCATTTATAACTTGTTTTTGATGGAGAGTAGCAGCAAGACCAATAAAACTGGAATCAGTGTATAAAACAAATGGTTGATAAAATTCAGGTAAAGAAATAACTGGTGCTGACATCAAATATTGCTTCATAGTGTAAAAATCTCTTTGTCTTTCACTGTTACAGACAAAAGCAACATCTTTCCTGGTTAATTGGGTAAGGGGTAATGCTATGACCTGATAATTTTAAATATAATGTCTATAGTATCCACACATTCCAAAAAAACTCTGTAGCTCTCTTACTGTAGTAAGAGCTTTCACCTGTTGTATGGCTGCCACTTTGTTCTGGTCAACACATATCTCTAAACCTGAGACAACATGACCAAGCACTTTTAAGGAATGAAAACCAAATTTGCATTTCTTCAAGGAAAGTGTCATATTTATCTCATCCATTTTATGTAACACTTTACACAGGTGGCTAAGATGGTCTCCAAATGTCTTAGAGAATATGATGATATCATCAATGTAAACCATCAGCCATCCTTCAATTATTTCTTGATGAAATGTGTTATCCATAAACTTTTGAAAAACTGAAGGGGAATTTTTGGGGCCAAAAGGCATCCTAAAATACTTATAAATACCCATATGAGTAGCAATCATCAGAAAATTCTGGGAATTCTTCTCAACAGTTACCTGGTGATATCCTTTATTACCATCTAAACAGCTGATATATTTAGCACCTTGTAAGGTAGCATGTATAGAGCTAATTCTGGGTAAATGATAGATATCATCTACCATATAAGTTTTTAATTATCTATAATAAAAACATAACCTGGATTTATCAATTTCATAAGAAATTAGGACAGATGAGATAACACAACATTTAGGTGTTTCAACTACCTTTTTAAAGATATACATGTTTAAAAGGGTAGAGATATTTTATTCAATATCTTTTCTCTTTGTGGGAGAAGCAGAATAAGGCTTCTTCTTTTAATTAGATAGTATTTCAGTTAATGGACAAGAAAATGAGAGCTTCATTTCTTCTTTTACCAATCCTAATTCATGCAACCCATGAGCAAAGGCCATAAGAAAAGATTTTATCAATTGAAAAATTGAATCTTTTTCCTCACCAGAAAGTTGTTCTCCAAAAGAAGCAGTGTCAATTTCAGACAGAAGGGAAGGCATTTCTTTTGTAGATCTTCCTTTATATTGAACTGCAGAATAAAATTTGTTCAATCCTGGTGTTAATAATTTTTTGGAGGTGGAAATTTTAAATTTTCTCTTCCCATTAAACCCCATTGTGAATCATTAGCTTGTGGGATCCAATTTAATGCCATATTTGGTTAAAATATCATTTCCCACAATGAACCAACTACTTAAGTTATCATTTTTCATAACTACAAAATCACAAATAGCTCTTACAAAGCCATGGTTATATTTGAAAAATACTGTAGCTTTGTATATACCAATTGGGGACATAACAGAGCCATAACCTCTCCAATTTTCAGAAATGATAGGCATAAGTTTTGATTTATAGTCCTGGTCCACTGAAGCAAGTGCTTTTTCAGATACTACACTTTCTCCAGCTCCAGAATCTAAAACAACTCAATGTTATTTCCATTAATCAAGACTGGTACCTTGAGAGGGGCAATAATAATTGAGCTTTACTCAAGATTTCTTATGATCTCAGAATCTTTACTGTAGATAAATCATTATTCCCAATTTTAATATTATTCAAATAATGAATATCTTCTTCCATCATTAAAATTTCCTGGAAGAGCTATATCTAGCCTTCTCATACTGCCTTTTTTGTGCTAACCTAAACTTGTAACCACCAAATTGTGCTTTAATTAATTTCTTCCAATCTTCCCATGAGTGGTCATTTTTATCCAGAAGGACAGATTCATACCATATTAGGGCTAAATTTGTAAATGAAGAAATTAATTTTGACACAATTTCTTCATCTTGCAGTTTTGAAGAGTTCTTCAGATTATCAATCCTGAAAATAAATTGCTGCCAATCAGAGGAAGAATCACCATCAAATTTTGGATATTGGTCAAGTTTTAGCAAATTCTTTTGGTTTGAAACAGTCTCCTTATTATAAGATTTTTTCTGAGTGAGAAGAAGCTTTAATTTCTCAAACTGGGCAGTAATCTCATTGTTTAACCCCTCTGTAGATGAACAAGGTGCATCATCAATTTTTGATGAAAACTCAGGAATATCTACAGGAATTTATGGCACTGGTTTTACTTTAGATTAACTAGTGACAGGTACAATTTGAGTATCCTGTGCAAAAGGTTCTTTCAAAGAAATTTCAGAATACTTTTGGTCATGTAACAATGAATTCAACCTCTCTTCAATGGTTGTTTGCCTAGTCTTCACTCTTGGAATACTATATAATGTCTCATTGATGGTTTCAAAAGATAATTGGTTCTTATTTTGCAAAGATGAATAATGGTAGCCTAGTCTCTTTAAGTTCAACTTAAGTCCCTCTAGTTCCTGGCAAAAGATAGACACAGTGTCTTTTAACTTAGACAAATCATTTTTGATTTTTTTCCACAAAGCAACTTTCTTCTCATGAGTTACTTTGTACTTATAGAAATCATAAGAAACTCTCTGTAATTCACTTCTCACTAATTGGTAACTTTTTTCAGTTAAAAAACTATTAAATTTTTGAGTCAATTGCATGTTGTTCATTATATGATTTTGTTTGGAAATACACCACACAATATGGGGGGTGGACTTTCTAGCAAGTCCGCAACCTTGGACCCAAACTCACCATAGATTGAACACACATTGAGCTATTGATAAAGGAACCATACAATCAGGGATGAAAACCACTCAGCAGAAAGGTTTTAGGTGAGTTTTCAAGTAGAGTTCAGCATGGGTTCAGTATGAGTTCAGTCTGAGTTCTATCTGAGTTTCATCTGAGTTCAGGTTGAGGACTTGCTAGGAAGTCCACCCCCTATATTGCATAATGATAATATCTCTCAAATATTCATCATTATTGGTAGCTACATCTGGAGTATCTCTTAATAAGGAAACAGAGTAATTTTCCAGATTCTCATAAAATTGAGGATCAAGTTTTTTGTCAATAATAGCCATATAAGGATTTATCATTTAAGTAGCAATCAATACCAAAGGATTAGCTACATTATAATATTGAGCAATATGCCTACTACAGCCAGCCTTTACTGGTCTCAATTTATCATCTCCTATTCCATAATTACCTGAAGGAATTGAATCAGTAACAAGAAAGGGTGCTTGGGATTCAATAGAGGGGCTTACCATGGCTTTAGCAAAAATTGTAGTTGATTTTTCTTCCTCTTTCTTCCTCCTTGGTAGGGATGAGGAGGGGCTGGGTTGCGCTGATGGGGCCCATAAGGACCTGCCTGAGGTACTTGCTGTTGTTGTTGTTGTTGGGCATGGAGGTAGTCTCACTGGGTGTTTAGCCAGTCCCATTGCCATTTTGAAACTTACACCTTTTCCTGTTGTTGAGGAGCCAATTGTGGAAGGGCGTTTGTTACTGGAGGAGGTTTCCTTGACTCTTGAAGAAAGGATTCTTTACTTCTACCTTTTCTTCTAGTATTTCTACTTTTGATTTTAGTTTGAGATTCTCTTCCCTCAACTCCTTGATGTGAGTGAAGAGGTTGCTGACTTTCTGCTGCAAGGCATCTTTTTTATCTTGAATCCTTTTGGAAGCTCTTCTGGGGGCTTTTTATTCAGAGAAGTCTTTTCCACATTTATCTCTATTTCTTGCATTTCCACATCCTGATTGGTCCAATAATTGATTAATTTGAGCAAGTTTTTTAGTCAAAGGAGAACTTACAGAAGTCTCATCATTATCAATCAAGTATAGTTCCTCATCACAGCCAGCAGAAGCACTTTGATCAGTCATTTTTGTATATAACTGAAACTGAGAGAAAGAAATATTAAAATTTAATCAGTTGCTATTTAACTTTTTTGAAAGAAAAATAAGAAAAAATAAAAATATTTCAGGTATATAATCAATTATCAGGATTGTTTAATCAACTGGAATAATAAAAATGTAATATATATCAGGACAAAAATTCAACTGAAATAATTATAACATTTTTTAATTAGAAATATTTAAGATATTTATATTTTATTACCAGTATTTAAAATAAATTAACTGAAATAATCAAATAATTTATTAATTATCCAGACAAAAATTCAACTGAAATAATTAATACAAGTCTTAATTAGTTATTAATATATATTGATATATAATTATCAGGACTATGAGTCAACTAAAAAATTTATTACCAGGACTTTAATGTCAACTGAAGTCACTTAAAATAATTAATTTAGGTAATTTATATATTTATTATTTCACTTCCAGGACAATTTTCAACTGAAACAATAAAATAAAATTTTAATTATCAGGACAATTGTCAACTGAAATAAAAATAATAATATAATTTTTTAAAATAATTATATTACTTCTAGGACTAAGAATAGTATTACTCTATCTTGGTTAACTAGGGAAAAAAAAATACAAAAAAATAATTATTTACCAGGCACCTCCCCCTGTAATGTGAACAAATTAATGCCACTACATAGTGCTGGGTAAAAAGATTTATGTGAAAGATAAAATAAGCAGAGTTAAACCTACAGAGAGTAACTAGTATAGTCACTAAAACTATATAGGACAAATACACCAATATAAGCCTTAGATTTGGGATAAGGCTTTATTCCTAGTCTCAGCAAAAAAGGTAAATCATGTGCCTGATGACGTTTGTTGTTTTCAGTCTTTCAGCATGGCTTATTGGTCCTTGTAGTCAAAGGTCCCTTGGTTTCCAGTGTCAAAATAACAATGTGTTGACAACAATTTGGAAAGGCTCCCAACTGTCAAGGGGTCCTAATGGTCTAGAAGATTTTAACGGAGGTTCAATGGCGGTGAAAGGCAGATACTCAAGGATTTCAAAGTAAAGGTACATAGATTTTATCTTTATGATTTATTACTCAAATATGAGGTATAAAAATTAGTATTATTATCACTCAGATGGTTTAGAATTATGCAATTGTAAGTAATAAAGAAACAATGGTAGTAATAAAGATATTATTGATTGTATATAGTAAAAAATGTAAGTAATAAAGAATGAGGAAAAACAACCAAAATGGGAGGCTTTATATAGGCAAAAAGGAGGGAAACCACAAAGTTAAAAATTCTATATACAGGAGTATAAGAGAAGAGAATATTCCAGAATAAAATATTGCAAATATTAAGGCTGTTCTATAAAGAATGTATCAATATACTGTATTTACTGCTTATGCCAATTTATTTAACTTATTTAAAAGATCCCATAAATGTCACCTTTAAATAAATAATTTGAATTTTATTTTTAATTTTTGATATATTTTTATTTCACCTCTCACATGTCATGAGGAAGTTGTTAGGGAATAAAAATATGAGAGACATTAAATTTAAATATTTACCTGATTTACCTATTCCAATTAGTTAAATTATTTTAAGTAAATTATAAAGTAAATATAATAAATAAAATAAGAATTAATGGTGTGGATTCATCCCAGTAAATAATTAATGATTTTACTGAATAAGTCTTGTTGCCTGGCTGACATTTTGTGATACAAAAAGCATACCTGTTCATCTCTATCATTCTTCAGTGGTGCCCCAGACATATGGGAATGAAGGGTAATGAAGTTTCTGACAAACTGTCCAATGGGTCATTCGCTATGGTCTCCATATCTGAGTCTCTTATCCTTTGCTTCCCTGCCTCCATCTATCTCATTGTTAAAATCCATCATTAAGAAACACTCAAAAGATTTACTTCTCTACTCTCCCAATAGTGCCACATCTCAGGAAACTTCAAGAGAATTATAACCCCCTCCATTGTTTTTAAGTGCTGACAGGCCACCCCAGAGCACATGCAACAGCCTTTTTCCAGTGCCTCTCAATTCATTCCCCTTTAAAAAACTACCTCTTTTTCTTCAAGGCTTCCCCCTCTCCCCTTTGCACCCTTTGAACCCATCATGCACCAAATACCCCAGAACACGTCTTACTTTTCTATACTTCCCATGCGTCTGAATGTAAAGCTCTCTTTTTATTAGCTAAAAGACACAAACTTAAATTTTACACTTCTACTCTACTATCTGTTTAAGGATGTTGAAGTAATAAACTGTTAACTATTATTATAATTATTGTGGCGTCTATTTTATTTGCTTAATTCATGATTATGTGTAGATGTTGAGAAGTATATATTTATCTTCTTATCAATCAATTAGTATTTACTTGTATGGTGTTGGTATATATAGTCATGACCCAGTACTCATGTCTCTATCCAATACATTTATTTTACAACAAACAATACTTACTGATATTCTTTGTTTTCTCTTATCTCTTTACTTTATATTGCACTTAAATGGCATTACTTATATACCAACTGAATATGTGACTTGATCATTCACTGGGACAGATGATTGATAAAAATTATCACTCAGGTTTTCAGCTCGTGGAATATAACTAAAAGTGTATATTGCACATTAAATAAAGGTGATTGATAAAACTTATCACTCAGGTATTCAGCCCATGGAATATAACTAATATTTTTTATTGCACATTAAATAAATGTTGTATCATTAATATATTAAAAGTCTGAATAGACTACTACATGTCCACGACAGCTGGAGATATACCCACATCAGCAAGTTCATTTCACGCTGAAACTGATAATACAACTAGGCCATCTAACTATTAACCAGCAACTGAATTATATACCCAACTGCAGAAAAACTGGCTATATACCTACTCTGCCATGGCCAATCAATCTTCAGACAAACTTCTAATAGTTTCTATACTCACAAGTGGAAACGTCTCTTTATGGAATTCAATGATTGAGTTTTATTTCAAATATTTGGATCTTCTACATCACATTAATTCTGCTACACAACTGAGTGATACAAGTCCATCTGATTGGAAAAGGGGGGAAGCTAAATCACATCTAATACTTATTAATGATGTTAACCCAAGAGATTCATTTTTGGTGTCAAAAGCTGATTCAACTTATGCTTCCTATCATAAAATTTTAACTTATTACAGTGAGGGTAATGCATCTAAGGTTTCTAATTTATCAATTAAATTGTTTATCTGAAATGGGATGAGGTATCTTCTTTGAGGGAACATCTGTCAAAATTTGAAGAAATTTAGAATTTATTGATGGACAGTGCCTCAAGTGATCCGGAACTATTTATCTCATCCAAAATAAGGCAATTATTCTTGTGGAAAGTGTTCATCATGAGTCTATAATTGGTTTTACACAAAATATTTTTCACAATTTCAAGAAACTCATGCTTGAAAATATATATGAGAATTTAAAATCTGAAGTAATTTGTAGACAAAGAGAAACTGATTATATAGAGAGCACAACTGCGATTAAAGCTGAACTGAAGAAGAAAAAAGTTAAACCAATATCATCATCACTGGCTAAGAAAGAGAAAAAACATTTGAAGTGTTGACTTGGGCATACTGTTCATACAGATGAAAATTGCATTACACAGTTGAGAGAACAACTTAAAAAATTGAAATTTTCATCAAACAATAGTGCAAAACCAGCTGAGATAACTGAATCCGCATGACTTGTTGAAATTTATGGTCTTGAGGAGTCTGCGTATATGACTAAATCTGAAAAGGATGGGACTGTATTTGTTTTAGATTCAGATGCATTATATCATATGGTTAATTATAAGAGGATACTTATGAATATCTCAAAACTTGCTAAACCTGCAAAAATTAATACTGCTGGAACTCAAGTTTTAACTGCATACTTCAGTGGCAATCTTCTTATTGCAAACTCACTTGTACTTCAAAATGTTCTCTTTGTGAAAAATATGTTGAATAATTTAATTTCTGTAAACAAATTTAACTGCCTAGGCTTCTCTATTAATTTTGCAATGGATATAATGAGAATATTTGATTCTAACAACACTTTAGTTGCTAAATTTTGGCATAAAGGCAAAAGGCAAAATCTGTGGTATTCTAGTCAAACTGACTATATAACCTTCTCTCCTAAACTGACATTAAGTCATTGGTACACACGTTTAGGACATCTGAACACCAAGACTCTCAAGCATTTTTTAAAGCAAAGAAAATTGATTTTATTGACAAACATCTTGATTGCATCACATGTGATAAAAGAAAAATTTTTAAATGTCCCTTTTTATCTGTTTTTCATACCTCTAAAATATCATTGTTCAGGATCCACTCAGAAGTGGTTGGATTAATTGATTCTCCTACTATTGGTGGTTGCAGATATCTTTTAACGTTCATTGATGATTGTATGAGATATTCAACAATTTTTTTGATGAAATCTAAATCAGATGTTTTTTTCAATTTTCTGAAACATCAACATGACATTGAGGATAAGCTGGAGAGAAAAATTAAATATCTAAAATTTGATAGGGGTGGCAAATATGGTTTAGGAAAATTTGTCAAGCATTTGAATTTCTGAATGGTTCAATAAAACACTCATCAATACAATTTGTACCATCTTAACTGATTCCGAGTGTCCAGAAGAGCTGTGGGGTGAATGTGCTAGGAGTTGAAATACACTTTTAAATTTGTTACCTCACTCCAAATTGAAATTTTGTGCGCCAGAAGAAAATCTTAACTCTTTTATACCTGGTCATGGGATTCACTCCATTGATTAAAACTTCATAAAATGTTTTAGATCCCTTTCTATTAGACTAAATGGAAAAGATAATTTCTCAAGAAGACTTCAGTCTAGGGGTGTTTAATGTGCTTTTGTGGGTTTTGAACTGAACTCAAAGAGATATCAACTTTATGATAGAGAGCCTGCAAAAGTAATTATTTACAGAAACATCAAATTTTTTGAATCCAAAAATTATTTTTGCAATAACTCCACCAAAATTCATGTTCTTGAATACAATTTTCTTCCTCTTTCTACTGATATTACTCTTTCAAAGGAATCTAATTTTTCTACTGCTCCTCCTTCTATCACACCAGTGAATTCATTTAGAAATAATGTACCTGCTGATCCTGTTCCACCCTCTGGCCCAGGTAGTGAGCAGGACTCATGCGGTGACACAGCTAATAAATCACAGACTTCATAGCAACGTCTGAAAATTACCATACATTGACATACTCCTGAACCAACTGCTGATGTTCCACTATGTGAAGAAAATTATTTTGAGGGATCTGAATCTCATACTCAAAATAGTCACTACGCAATATAGGGGGTGGACTTGCTAGCAAGTCCCCAACCTGAACTCAGACTGAACTCAGATGGAACTCAGACTGAACTCATACTGAACTCATACTGAACTCTACTTGAAGACCCACAAAAACTGTTATGCTGAGTGGTGTTCATCCCTGATTGTATGGTTCCTTTGTCAATAGCTCAATGTGTGTTCAATCTGTGGTGAATTTGAGTCCAAGGTTGCGGACTTGCTAACAAGTCCGCCCCCCGTATTGCGCGGTGAGTAGACCTATTTTTACCAGAAATATGCCTTCTCATTATGATTTTTCTGCCACTTTTACACCCGATAATCCAACCTATAATCAGGCTTTGAATAGTCTTGATTCTGAATTTTGGCAAGAAGCTATGTGTGAAGAGTTTAAGTCTCTCTACAAACATCAAGTTGGAGATCTTGTGAATAAATCCAAGGATATGAAAGTTATTGGAGGAACTTGGGTGCTTATTAAAAAAAATGATGAGTTGGGTCAAGTTATTAGGTATATAGTGAAGCAATTAAAAACACTTGGATAAATAAATAAGCAGAGAGTCAATAAAACAATCTTCCCTCATGAGTTGTCTTGTGCCACTGTTACCTTTTATAAATAAATAAGCAGAGATTCAATAAAACGATCTGCCCTCAAGAGTGGTCTTTTGCCACTGTTACCTATAAAAATAAATATTATTATTGAGTGAACAGAAAAAGACCAGTACAAAGTAACAGCTAAATAAAAAATTCTAACCATTTATAAATAAATAAGCAGAGAGTCAATAAAACAATCTGCAATCAAGAGTGGTCTTGTGCCACTATTACCTACCTACAATAATCATAGAAATGAGAAAGAGTAAATGGTAATAGAAGAGTATATTTGACCTATAAAAATAAATAATAATATTGAGTGAACAGAAAAAGATGGACAAAAATAATAAAGGGAGTCCAATATATATATTAGTAGTTTACTCAATATAGGCAGGTATGAATGAATATCACGCAAAAAGAACACCACAAAAACACATGTAACATTCTATGGAAACAAAGTAACATCTACTTATAGAAAATGGTAGCAAATATAAAAATAGTATATAAATAAGAAAGAAAATATGAACCCATAATTATTTGTTCTTACACCCCTCCTTGCTATCAACCATACTGTCTAGACCAATTTTCCTAGTAAAGAATTTAAATTTCTCTTTTCTAAGAGCTTTTTTAAACACATCATCAATCATATCAGTTGAAAGAGTATATTGAAGATCAATAGTACCAGAAGAGATTTGTTCTCTTATCCAGTGAAATTGAATTTCCACATGTTCTGTTCTAGCATGGAACATCGGATTTTTGAAGAGTGATATGCAATCTTGATTATCTGAAAACAATTTTGAAGAAGCCTTACAATCAAAACCTAAATCATTGAATAATGTTTGCATCCATATTGGTTCTTTTGCTGCATTGACTGTGGCTTTAGATTCATCTTCAGTTGTGCTAAGAGCAACTGTAGGTTGTTTCTTGCACCTCCAGCTGACAGCAGTGTCATTGATGATGAATACATATCCTGTAGTCAATCTCCTAGTTATCAGAAATCCAGCACAGTCAGCATCAGCATATCCAGTAGGAAGTGAATAACTGTAATGTCCTTCATTATTAAAGTTTTTGTCTGCACAAAAATTAAGTGACATATTAATTTTGCCTTTCAAGTATTGAGAACTTTTTTGAAAGCTGTCCAATGTTTGATCCCTGGTGCATTTAAATGTTGAGAAATTTGACTGTTGATAAAGGCAATATCAGATCTAGTTGCCTAAGTGATGTAATTGAGTCTTCCTATAGCTCAACAATAGTTTATATTGAGTTTCAAAAATTGTGCAATTTCATCATCTGTGGCTGGTAACAACTGAGTGTTCATCTGCATTGGTGTGTCTGCTGTTTTAAAATCAGTCATATTGTAAGAAGGGAGTAAGTCCTTTATTTCCTGATCTTTACAGAGTGTTAAAGTACCAGCATTTCTGTCCCTGACAACTCTCATTACTAAGATGAATTTAGCATCACCAAGGTCCTCCATGTCAAAATGAGAGCAGATGGCATCTTTGAACCAATCAACTTCTTTACCAAATATCAATAAATAATCTACATGCACATGAACATAGCATGGATGGGTTGAACTGTCATGAATAAAAAGGCATAGATTGGCAGCAGAAGGATAAAAATTAAGACTATAAAAGAAGTTGAGTAACTCTTTATACCAACATCTAAAAGCCTGTTTAAGTCTTAATAAGGATCTTTTGAGTAAGAGAGCAGGATTATTGAAAGTTGAGGGTTTTTCCATACCCAAAGGTATGTTCATGTAAACATCTTCATTGGGCTTTCTGTATAAAAATGCCCCTTTCACTTCCATTTGTATGAAATCCCAATTCTCACAAGTGGCAAGACTGATTATAACACAAAGAGTGGTGAGTCGTCCAGTAGGAGCAAATGTTTCAAAATAATTAATGACGGCTTTTTGAGAGCAACCATGAGCACATAACCTTGCTTTATAATTTTGTATATTTCCATCAGCATCTTTTTTAATTTTGAAAACCAAGACAGAGCCTATAGATAGTGTGTTGACAGGTTTTACACAATGTCCCAAACATTTTGTTGCTGAAAAATATTCAATTCTTTTTTGACATCTTCAAAACATAAATTACCATCCCAACGTTTAATAGCCTCAAAATAAGTAAGAGGTTCTGATAAATGAATGTCTTGAGCTTCATCATGAATAGAATTTAAATTAATAGAACTATTATAGAAGAGATAATTTTTGACTTCAACAGCAGTATTCAATTGTTTTGGAATCCTTCTTTGATTTCCATAAATTATATTTCTAGTATCAATTGCTGAGCTAATATCATTAGGAGCTGTGGTAGGTGTCAGTTGATAATCCCAGTACTTATTAATGGGTGTAGGAATAGGAGCATCAGAATTATTACAATTTGTTGGAATTCATTATCTGAAGGATTGTCTGTGCAAATGTCTACCGGAATTTGTAAAAAATCTTCAACAAATGCATCAGCTAATTGCTAGTTGGTTAATGAACTCTGAATCTAAAAACTTGTTTCATCAAATACTAAATTATGTGAGAAAATGATAGATCTATTGTCGAGTCCAAAAAGTCAATTAGAAGACATGTCTTTGGCATATTCCAAGAAGCAACATTTAACAGAGTTTGGGTGAAATTTTCCACCCCTTTTTAATTTATCAATTAGCGCATAAGCAGCACACCCAAAGACTTTAAGATGACTGAATTTAGGATCTTTTCCATATCTCAATTTTTATGGGGTCTCAAAATTAATAGCTGCTGAAGGTAGTCTATTTTCAAGGTAAACTTCTGTGTTCACAGCTTCTCCCCAAAACTCAATGGGCATCTTTGCATGAAAAAGCAGTGACTTTTCTATTTCAGTCGTTACTCTATCACCATTTTTGGAAATAGGATTCTGTTGTGGGGTATATGGTGAAGTGACTATGATTTTGAAACCCTCTTTTAAACTTAATTCATTAAAAATTTTATTTATAAATTCAGTTTCCCCATCACAAACAAAATTGGAGATTTTTGAATTTGATAAATTTTCAATTTGATTTTTAAAGTTCAGGAAAAATTTGAATGTATCAGATTTATTTTTAATAGAAAAACAAAATGATAGGAAGTGAAGGAATCTGTTATTTTAATATAATAGTTTGCACCACCAAAAGATGGAGGTGAAATCTTGCCACTGAGATCAAAATGAAGAAATTCTAAAAAGCATGTACCTGTAGGCACAGTACCAGGAAAAGGGGAATTTTCAAGGTGGACTTTAATGTCTAGAAGAATTTCAAGGTATTCCAAGGATGGCAACAATGGTTTTAAAGGACTCAAAAATAATGTACGTATTTCTCTTATAAGTTTTAAGATTTATTACTCAATAATTAGAGGTAAGATTTTTAATTATTATTATAATTATTGATTTAGAATTACGAGATGTAAGTACTAGTCAGTAATAAATAGTAATAAATTTTAATAGTTGTGTTGTTTTGTAAAAAAATGTAAGTAAAAAGGAATGTCTTGAAAATACAAAAAGAGAGGGCCTTTATAAGCAAAGATGTGAGAAATAAAATACGGAGTTAACACCACCTAATACAAGGGTGTGAGAAAAATGAAGCTAAATAAGGAGTGTATGTGAAATAATAAGAATTATACTAAATAGTGCATAAATAAAAAATATTATTTTCTTTGAAATACAAATCTGAATCCCTTGGTCTGTCAAATTTAGTGCAAGAACATTTAATTTAAAATATTGATTCAACAAAATCTAAATAAAGGAATTTGAAAAGTTTTCTTCTTTTTATATTTTTATATTTTTGAATACTAATTTTATTCCCTCTCATCTGTATTATTGAGCACGGTGTTTGGGAGTAAAATGTATGTGACAGTTACTTATTTCTTATTAATTATTTACATTACTTATTTTACTTAGCTAGTTAGTTGTAAGTAATACATAGGTAGTTTGTAAATAATTAATTATTAATAAGGATTAAAAGGCGTGGCTTCATCTCAGTAAGATAATAAATTATTTTACTGGGTAAGTCTAGTAGCCTGTCTGACACTCCCTCACTCTAAAAAAAACAATAAAAAAATACTATGATTTTTTCTTTTTATATTTCTTTAGTAGAGTAGAAAGATTAGATATTTTGTTCCCAGGTATCCAAGAATCATATTCAGAAGATTTATTCTTGAATCTCAATAAGTATTCTGTCCCCTTTTAAGTAGTATCTATTCTGTAATTTAGAATTTTATCAATTTCTGCTGTCTCAGTGATTTCATTAGGGGTCTTTTTTGGTCTTCCCCTCCTTTCGGGAAACAAATCACTTTTGGATGTATAAGGCTTTAGGAGAGATATTGAAAAAACAGGATGTTTTCTGTCATATGGAGAATACAAAATAACTTCAACTGTATTATCACCAACCATTCCTCTTACAACAAAAGGACCAACAAATGGGTCTTTCAATTTGTTATTACCTTGTAGACTGAAATGGACTGTAGAAATCAACACCTCATCACCCTTCTTAAAAGTGTATTCTTTATTGGATTTGTCCCATCTCTTCTTCTCATATTCAAATGATTTTTCAATAAATTTTTGAGCATGACTTCTGCAAAGTTGTTGCATTTGAAGAAAATATTTTACACCAGGATGTAAATTCAATTTAGGTATTTTATTATTGAGAATTTGGGCAGGAGTATTTGGAACATATCCAAGCCAGAGTTCAAAAGGCTTTCTTTGAGTAACAGAATGAACAGTGCTATTATAAGCAAATTCCAACCCAGGCAGTAAGGTAACCCAATCATGAGTGAATCTGTCATTGTCTTTATACTCAAGGCCAAAAGCACAGTACCTTCTTATCATGTCCTCTAGAGTCTGAATAATTCTTTCAGCTAATCCATCAGTCTGAGGGTGATAGGCAGTAGATAGTTTCAGATCACAACCACAAACATCCATCAGAGACATCCAAAATTCAGAAGTAAATTTAGGGTCTCTGTCAGAGATTATGGCTTTAGGAAAACCAGCAGTATTGAAAATATGAGACCACCATAAAAAAGCTAATTCTTTAGTAGAAACATCCTTGTGAGTAAGGATAAATTTACACATTTTAGTGAATTTTTCCACAATGACCCAACAAGAGTTATCACTGTCTTTTCCAGCAATAGGTAATCCTGTTACAAAATCCATGTTTATTATCTGCCATGGTGCATCATGATGTTCAATATGTTGCATTAATCCAGCTCTCTTACCAGTCAATCTTTTTTATTTTTGGCAAGAATCACAAGATTCAACATATAATTTGGTGTCTTCAGACATATTAAGCCACCAAGAAGTGTTTTTAATTCTGATCATTGTTTTTTCAAGATCAAAATGTCCAGCTAATATGTCATCATGACAAATTTTCAAGATTATTTCTTCCATAGAAGGAGGAATAACAATGACATTACTCAACTTTCTTCTATAATATAGATATCCTTCATCAATTGAAAATTTACCTTTTTCCAAAGCTTTTTGGTACTTTGGTGGAAGGGTTTTAATTAATTCTTGTATTGAAGCATTCTTCGGATCATTTAATATGGTGCATAACTTTTTCAAGTCAGTGTCCTTATCATATGAATCCAGAATAAGCTGTAATAGCTCTTCCTCCATATCAACCACATATATCCCATGAATATGAATAATTTCATCCTCAGGATCATAAGCAGGATTAGAGTCATCTTTTGGTAAAGGTAAACTTGATAACATATCCACATTTGAGTGAATAATACCAGCCCTATGAATAATTGTCATTCTCCCTCTGTATTTTTGAACAGCTAACTGCCATATGAACATATGTCTGTTAGGCGTTTTCAAGTTTAAAAGGGATTTAACTTCACTGCATTCAGTGACAAGCTCAAATTTCTGGTCATCTAGGTAATAATGTAGCTTTTCTAGAGCCCACACTACAGCTAAACATTCCAATTGAGTAGCACCATATTTCAATTCACTATTTCTCAAGGTTCTTGAAATATAACAAATTACTACCTCTGATACTTTATCATTTATCACTTGTTTTTGATGGGGGGCAGCACCCAGACCAATAAAACTGGCATCAGTATATAAAACAAATGGCTGATTAAAGTCAGGTAAAGCAAGAATAGGTGCTTACATCAAACAGTGTTTCATAGTGTCAAAGGCTCTTTGTCTTTCACTATTCCTGACAAAAGCAACATCCTTTCTAGTTAATTGGGTGAGGGGTAAAGCTATAACTTGGTAATTTTTAATATACTTTCTATAGTATCCAAACATTCCCAAAAAACTCTGTAGCTCTCTAACTGTATTAGGAGCCTTCACCTGTTGTATGGCTTCCACTTTGTTTTGGTCAACACATATCTGTAATCCTGAAACAACATGACCAAGAACTTTCAAAGAATGGAAACCAAATTTGCATTTCTTAAAAGCAAGTGTTATATTTATCTCATCCATTTTTTGGAACACTTTACACAGGTGGTTGAGATGGTCCTCAAATGTTTTTGAGAATATAATGATATCATCAATATAAACCATCAGCCATCCTTTAATTATCTCCTGATGGAATGTGTTATCCATGACTTTTTGAAAAACTGAAGGGGAATTTTTAGGGCCAAATGGCATCCTAACATACTTATAAATACCCATATGAGTAGCAATCATCAGAAAACTCTGAGAATTTTTCTCAACAGGTACCTGGTGATATCCCTTATTAACATCCAAACAGCTGATATATTTAGCACCTTGCAAGGTAGCATGTATAGAGCTAATTCTAGGAAAATGATAGATATCATCAACAGTATAAGTATTTAGTGCTCTATAATCACCACATAACCTGGCTTTATCTTTTTCATAAGAAATTAGGACAGGTGAGATAACACAATATTTAGGTGTTTCAACTACCTTTTCAATAATATTCATTTTTAAAAGGGTAGAGATATTGTCTTCAATATCTTTTCTCTTTTTGGGAGAATCAGGATAAGGCTTCTTCTTTAAACTAGGTGGTATATCAGTTAATGGACAAGACAATGAGAGTTTCATTTCTTCTTTAACTAATCCTAGTTCATGTTACCCATGAGCAAAGGCCATAGGAAAAGACTTTATCAAGTTAATTATGGAATCTTTATCCTCACCAGAAAGTTATTCTCCAAAAGAGGCATTGTCAATTTCAGACACAAGGGCATGCATTTCTTTTGTTGATCTTCCTTTATATTGAACCACAGAATTACATGTGTTCAATCCTGGTTTTAATAATTTTTTGGGGGAGGAAAACTTAAATTTTCTCTTCCCATTTATCCACATTGTGAAGCATTGGTTTGAAGGATCTAATTTTATGCCATATTTGGTTAAAATGTCATTTCCTATGATAAACCAACTGCTTAAATTATCATTTTTCATGAAAACAAAATCACAAATAGCTCTTACAAAACCATGGTTATATTTAAAAAATACTATGGCCTTGTATTTACCAATGGGGGACAAAACAGAGCCATAACCTCTCCAATTTTCAGAATTAATAGGCAGCAGTTTTGATTTTTAGTCTTGATCCACTGAAGCAAGTGCTTTTTCAGATACTACACTTCCTCCAGCTCCAGAGTCCAGAACAACTTCTATGCTGGTTCCATTGATCAAGATTGGTGCTTTGAGAGGGGCAATTACAATTGAGTTATCCTCAATGTTCCTTATGATCTCAGCATCCTCAACTGTAGATAAATCATTATTATCAATATCAATAGTATTTAAATAATGAATATCTTCTTCCAGCATCAAGATTTCTTGTTGAGATTCATATAAAATATTGCTGGCACAATCACTTGAAGTATCATCCAGCTCTATTGTGTCATCAGCCTTCTCCTCAGTTTGTTCAACAAGATTTATCCTCTTGTCACAAACATGGCCTTTCTTCCAAGGCTTGTTGCATTTGAAGCAAGTGTTTGTTGCATACTTTTTAGGTACAACAGGGGCAGAAGGTTTACCAACCTTTTCCAGAGGTTTCTGTTGGTAAGTGGAGGGT
Source organism: Hemileia vastatrix (assembly GCA_030280995.1). Taxonomy (NCBI): domain Eukaryota; kingdom Fungi; phylum Basidiomycota; class Pucciniomycetes; order Pucciniales; family Zaghouaniaceae; genus Hemileia; species Hemileia vastatrix. The sequence continues at coordinate 7,062,204 of JASXTE010000001.1, read as the reverse complement.
TTCTCCAAAGGGGTCCTAGGAATGAATCTTCTGGCATCATACTTGTTGTTTAGAAGGATCTCATTGCAAGTATTAATGAAAGAAGAGGGTTCTCTGGAGAACTCAGTCCTAGCCACTATCAAGTCTCTCAGAGACATTGGTAATTTATAAAGGATCCTGTCCTTCCATAACTCAAACTCCATATTTGGGTCCATTGCCCTCAAGATTTTTACAAGTTTCATTAAAAACTCAATAGGTTTATCAGTGGAAGAGCTTTATCTAGTTTCCTCATACTGCCTTTGTTGAGACATTCTGAACTTGGAGCCACCAAATTGTGCTTTAATCAATTTTTTCCAATCTTCCCATGAGTAGTCATTCTTGTCCAGGAGAACAGATTCATACTACATTAGGGCAACATTAGTAAATAAAGAAATTAAATTGGACAAAATTTCCTCATCTGGTATTTTGTAAGAATTTTTTAAGTTATCAATTCTGCAAATAAATTGCTGCCAATCAGAAGAAGAATCACCATCAAATGTTGGGTACTGGTCAATTTTTGGCCAATTCTTTTGATTTGAAGGAGTTTCCTTAGTACCAGCTTGCTTCTGAGTAAGGAGCAGCTGTAACTGCTCTAGTTGTGCAGTAATCTCATTGTTTAATCCTTCTGTTGAAGATCCTAGTCCATCATAAATTTTTGATTGAAACTCAGTAGTATCAACAGGTATTTCTGAATATAATTTTACTTTAGATGAACTAGCAACAGGTAAACTTGGAGCATCCTGTACCCTATGTTCCTTCAAAGAAGTTTCAGAATATTTTTTATCATTAAACAATGAATTCAATTTTTCTTCTATGAATTTTAGTCTGGTTTTCACTTTTGGAAGACTAGATAAACCCTCATTGACTGTTGCAAAAGATAACTGAGTTTTATCTTGATAAGATAAATAATGATCACTTAATCTTTTCAGGTTCATCTTATCTGCTTCTAGATACAGGAAAAAGGTAGATACAGTATCTTTCAGTTTATACAACTCATTTTTGATATTTTGCCATAAAGCAACATTCTTTTCATGGGTTGCTTTGTAATGAAACAAATCATCAGAAACCCTCTGTAACTCACTCCTCAATGCTTGATAACCCTGTTCAGTTAACAAACTATTATATTTCTGAGTCAATTGCACGTTGTTCATTGTATGATTTTGTTTAGCAATAATATCCCTCAAATATTCATCATTAATGTTAGCTACATCTGGAGTGTTTCTCAGTAAGGAAACAGAGTAACTTTCCAGATTCTCATAAAACTCAGGTTCAAGTGTTTCATCAATAATAGCCATATCAGGATTTATCATTGAAGTAGCAATCAGAAATAAAGGATTTTATACATTTGAAATTTGAGTAATTTTTCTACTGTTCTCAGCCTCTCCAGGTCTCACAGTCTCATCCCCTCTTCCAGAATTACCTGATGGAACTGAATCAGTTACAAGAAATGGTACTTGTGAATCAATAGAGGGGCTTACCAAGTTTTGCTGGGCAAGATCATATTGTTTTTTCTTCTTCTTCCTCCTTGATAGGGGTAAGGTGGTGTGGGGTTAACTTGGCTGTTGGGTCTTGATGGACCTGCTTGGGGTAATTGAGTCTGTTGATTTCGAGACAGGTAATCCCACTGAGTTTTTAGCCAATCCCACTGCCACTTGGATACTTCCACTTTCTCTGGCTGCTGGGGAGCCAATTGATGAATATCCTTGGGGGGAGGAGGTTTCCTCTTCTCTTGAAGAAAAGCATCTATTTTTCTTACCTTTTCCTCTAGAGCATCTACTCTTGACCTCAATCTCAAGTTTTCTGTCCTTAATTCTTTTATGTGTGTTGACAGGTTCTTTACTTGTTGAGGTAGTGGAATCTTTTTTATTTTGAAGCCTTTTGTAAGTTCTTCTGTGGTGTTAATTAAAGGTTTCTGTTCCAGAGTTGTTTCTACCAGAATTTCCACTTCCTCTAATTCTGCATCCTGATTGGTGAATTAATTGATTAATTTGAGATAATTTACTAGTTAAATGAGAAATCACAGAAGTAGCCTCATCATAATCAATTAAATCCAATTCCTCTTCACGTGCAGCAGAGACACCTTGATCAGTCATTTCTAATTTTTACTGCAATGAGAGAGGGAGACAATAAGATGCATTAGTTTGTATTTTTACTCTTATTTAAAAGAAAAATAATAAAATAAAATTTTTTCAGGATAAATTCAACTAAAATAATAATCAATTTATTAATTCAAAACAATTTAAAACCATGATATAATAATCAACTGATGAATTAAATTTAAATTTCTTATTAAAAACTTTATGATAATTATAATCAGGATTTTAAATCAACTGAGAATTTAATAATTAACAGGACTTAATGTCTACTGAAATATTAAATATTAATTTAAAAAAATTTATTTTCAGGACAATTTGTCAACTGGAACAATTAATATTTAAATATATCAGGACAACAGTCAACTGAAAATTATAATGAAAAAATTTTTTTAATATATAATTTATTACTTCTAGGACTAAGAACACAATTGCTCTATCTTTGTCAACTAGGAAAAATAAAATAAATAAAAAATTTAATTCCAATTTACTAGACACCTCCCCCTGTTAAATGAGAAAATTAATGCCACTTACAGAGTGCTGAGTAAAAGGAAATATGTAGAGTATGAAGAGTGCAAAGTGACCCACAAATAGTAATCAATAATTACATCCAAATATATAACTATCAGATAGTATATAAGCTTAAGTTTTGGAGAATGGTTTGATTCCAGTTTGCAGCAAAAAAATAAGTAACGTGACATATGACGTTCGTAATTTTCGTTGTCCAATCGTCCTTATAGGTACCTCAATGGCGACGTCCCATGGTCTCCGGTCCTCAAAATAACAATGCGCCGTCAACAATTTGGGAAGGCCTCCAATTGTCAAGGCGGACTTTAATGTCTAGAAGAATTTCAAGGTATTCCAAGGATGGCAACAATGGTTTTAAAGGACTCAAAAATAATGTACGTATTTCTCTTATAAGTTTTAAGATTTATTACTCAATAATTAGAGGTAAGATTTTTAATTATTATTATAATTATTTATTTAGAATTACTAGATGTAAGTACTATTCAGTAATAAATAGTAATAAATTTTAATAGTTGTATTGGTTTGTAAAAAAATGTAAGTAAAAAGGAATGTCTTGAAAATACAAAAAGAGAGGGCCTTTATAGGCAAAGATGTGAGAAATAAAATATGGAGTTAACACCACCTAATACAAGGGTGTGTGAAAAATGAAGCTAAATAAGGAGTGTATGTGAAATAATAAAGATTATACTAAATAGTGCGTAAATAAAAATATTATTTTATTTGAAATAAAAATCTGAATCCCTTGGTCCATCACATTTAGTGCAAGAACATTTAATTTAAAATATTGATTCAACAAAATCTAAATAAAGGAATTTGAAAAGTTTTCTTCTTTTTATATTTTTATACTTTTTAATACTAATTTTTTTCCCTCTCATCTGTATTATTGAGCACGGTGTTTTAGAGTAAAAATGTATGTGACAGTTACTTATTTCTTATTAATTATTTACATTAATTATTGTACTTAGCTAGTTAGTTGTAAGTAATACATAAGTAGTTTGTAAATAATTAATTATTAATAAGGATTAAAAGGTGTGGCTTCATCTCTATAAGATAATTAATTATTTTACTGGGTAAGTCTAGTAGCCTGTCTGACAGGAATGATGGTGTTTTACATCAACACAAGGCTCACAAAAATTGAAATCATTTAAGTACTTTAATCATATTTTAGGTTCAATTATATCTAAATATTTAGAGTTAGAATGGCCTAGTCTATAGTTACATAGCATTTTTTGAATTTGAAGCGAGCATTGATTTAATAGTGGGAGTGAATCACTCACCAAAATCAACATTTAGAACAACAAGTCTCTCAGAAAGATTCCGTTTTCCCTCTAGAATAATTTTGTTTGATTTTTTGATGGTAACCACTCCATTTGAACTATTGTGTTGTTTGTATCCATGAGCAATGAATGGTCCAAGACCAATAAGATTTTGGCTAATCTGGGGCACATGTAAGCAATTTGTTAAAGTAATAACTTCTCTCAATGTGACAATGTTGACCAATCCTTTTCCAGTACTGTATATCACATGGTTGTTTCCAAGTTTTATCAGCTGACAAAAAGGACAATAATTCTTAAAATTTGAAAGCTTTTTAATCATATTAGTAGTGGATCCACTATCAAGAATTATTAAATTCGACAAAGATGTAGAAAGATTGGCCTGAAAAACTTTAGCTGGGCCACAGCTAACATTAGCATGGACTTCTTCAACTTTAGAAGTATTTGCATTAGAGTGGCTTTTCCATTTTTCAGGATGCAATTTAAAATAGTCATCCTCTGAATGTTTAGCTTTTGGATTGTATTTTCCATCTTGGCAATATTACCATTTAGGTCTTTGATTTGTTTTAACTTTATTTAAAAGAGCAGACCCAGAAGAGTTTTCTGATTCAATTTTGAAGATAATTGTGCCAAATGAGACATTAAATTTGAGACAGAGAGATGAGTTTGTGTTACCTCACACGCATGTAAGATCAAGGCTTTGTGAGTTGAATAACAATTGGGAAGTTGTCTCAATAGATGATGAGCTTCATTTTCACTTTTGACAGAAACTCCAACAGCACCTAACTCATTTATATGAGTTCTCAGATTTTCAACAAGTCCCATAAGATTGCCTTCATGGCATTTCACATCATGATAGTGAGCAAAAATAGAAGCTCTATTGGAAGTGTCAGCAGAAGCATACTGGTTGATTAGTTTTGTCCAAATTTGACACGGTTTTTCCATGTCTTCATCAGTAACAAATGCGGCAATATTGGCTGCATCAAGCTTGGAGATAATGAGATTTGTAGCTTTTTCTGCCCTCTTTTGAAAATATAATCTGATATTTTGGGAAGCATCGGATGGCGGAGGTGTTTCAAGACTGTAAACAATGCTCTTTAGATCATGATAAGTAAGGAGGGTTCTCATTCTGATGCGCCATTCATGGAAATTATTGGTGCTTTACAAAGGGTGTCTCCACCAGAGTCTAAAGAAGAATCCATTATTGGTGGAGAATTAGGTTGAGCAGTTTCAAAACTAGATGAGGATTGATTGGATGGCGCTGGTGATGGGATAGTGAATGTATCGTTGGAGTTCATTCACTTGAGCTCTGGGCCCATAACCTGAAGCAATTAAAAACCCTTTTATAAATAAATAAGCGGAGAGTCAATAAAACAATCTGCCCTCAAGAGTGGTCTTGAACTGCTGTTACCTATAAAAAGAAATAATAATATTGAGTGAACAGAAAAAGACCAGTACAAAGTAACAGCTAAATACACAATTCTAACCTTTTATAAATAAATAAGCAGATAGTCAAAAAACAATCTGCCCTCAAGAGTGGTCTTGTGCCACTGTTACCTACATACAATAATCATAAAAATGAGAAAGAGTAAATGATAATAGAAGAGTATATCTGACCTATAAAAATAAATAATAATGTTGAGCGAACAGAAAAAGATGGACAAAAATAATAAAGGGAGTCCAATATATATATTAGTAGTTCTCTCAATACAGGCAGGTATGAATGAATAGCACACAAAAAGAATGCCACAAAAACACATGTAAAATTCTATGGAAACAAAGTAACATCTACTTATAGAAAACGGTAGAAAATATAAAAATATTATACAAATAAGAAAGAAAATATGAACCCATAATTATTAGTTCTTACATATAGCTAGGTGAGCAGAATTGGGTAATCTTCAGAAAGCTGGTATATTTAAGAAATAATGTTTACATCTAGTCAATCCCGTACTGGTTCAGGCTCATACAAATATTTTCACTTCTATTCAAACTCATATATTATTTTTATTATCATAAAACCACATATAAACATCTACGTTAAATATATTTTGTCTTATCCAGTTAAAACTAAACTAATAACTTATCACATGCAATAAAGAATCGAACTCGCAGTAACAACCAGAGCACTATATATACTGTACATAAACATACTATTTTAATCATCTTGTGCTCATATTTTTTCTGCTCATTACTTTTTTTCTTTAATAGTTTTGTTATATAACTCACTAAATAGCAAAGGAGTACTCAGCTAATTGTTTGTTATAACACCTAAAAAGGTTTGTATTACATTAACTATGTATCATATGAAATTAATAATCATCTTGTGCTCATATTTTTCTGCTTGATACTTTTTTTCTTTTATAGGTTTGTTATATAACTCACCAAATAGCAAAGGAGCACTCAGCTAATTGTTTGTTATAACACCTAAAAAGGTTTGTTATATAACTCACTAAATAGAAAAGGAGTACTCAGCTAATTGTTCATTATAACACCTAAAAAGCACAAGGTCATATATACACCAATTATAATTGTATAGACTATGGTGAGACATACGCCTCAGTGGGAAGGACTGAAACATTTCAGTTGCTAATCTCTCTTGCTGCGGCCAAAAATTGGCACATCTCACAATTTGATGTTTCAACTGCATTTCTTCATGGTGTCATGAAAGATGATGTATTTGTTACTCAAGTTAAGGGGTATGAGATTGGTGGTAAAGATAAGGTGTGGAAATTATGAAAATCACTTTATGGAACATGACAAGCTCCTAGACAATGGAAAGAAGCTTTTGTCGAAATCATGAATAAATTACAGTTTATTGAAGCATAAGGAGATGAATCACTATTTATTTTTTGAGATAAAAATTATTTTATCTTTGTTCATCTACATGTTGATGATGATCTTGTGTTTTCCAACTCAACTTCTTGTGTCAAAACTTTTCATAAAAATCTCTGTGAACATTTCAAAGTTAAATGGACCAATAAACCCACTTATCATCTGTGTATCAAAATTTTCTATCACAACAACTTTATTTCTCTCACACAAGAATCTTACATTGAAGACTTGGTTAAGCATTTTAGTGTGGTTAATAGTGTCCGGCTATCTACACCTTTACCAGTCACATATTCTCCTGCTGATCCTTCTCCTGAGGAGACTAAGAAGGGTAAGAATCATCCATATCAGAAGCTGATTGGTTCCTTAAATTATCTTGCTGTTTCTACCCACCCAGATATTAGTCATGCCTTAAACACTTTGTCTAAATACAATTCTAATCATTCTCCATCTCATTGGCATCTGGCTCTAAAACTCCTGCAATATGTTGTAACCAATAAAAATGTTGGTATTAAATTTCCAAGAAATACCAATGATATTGTTCTGAAATGGTTCAGCAATTCTGATTATGCTAATTGCAAATCAACAAGATGCTCAATCACTGGCTATGTTATACTGCTTAATGGTGGACCAATCTCTTGGCGAAGCTGTCATCAAAAGGCAGTCTCTTTATCCACCTCCAAATCCAAGTATATAGCTATGTGTGACTGTGCAAAGATGTTAATCTGGCTTTCAAAACTGTTCTTTTTGTTGAATGAAACTATTTCTCCACCATTAATATTATCCAGTATTAACTCTCCTGAACTGTTTTGTGACAATGAGGGTGCAATATTCTTGACAAAGGAAGCTCAAATTAATGAATGATCAAAGCACATTGATGTTCAGTACCATTGGTTGTGTCAAAGGGTTTGACATAATGAACTGTGTGTTAAAAATTGTCCAACTACTAATATGTTAGCTGATATGTTCACTAAACAACAACCTCGCAATCGCTTTGATAAGGACAAAAATGCTCTAAATTTGATCATGTATGAAGCAGGGGGGGGGGGGTTGAAGGATGTTGAAGGAATAGACTGCTAACTATTATTATAATTACTGTGGCATCTATTTTATTTGCTTGATCCATGATTATGTGTAGATGTTGAGAAAGTATATATTTATTTTCTAATCAATCAGTTAGTATGTACTTGTATGGTGTTGGTATATATAGTCATGACCCAGTACTCATGTCTCTATCCAATACATTTATTTTACAACAAAAAATACTTACTGATCTTCTTTGTTTTCTCCAATCTCTTTATTTTATATTGCACTTAAATGGCATTACTTATATATGAATTGAATATGTGACTTGATCATTCACTAGGACAGGTAGATCTATTTTATAGAGTAGATATATATTAGTTGTTCACTAACATACATAATGATTGTAGGTGATTGATAAAACTTATCACTCAGGTATTCAGCTCATGGCATATAACTAATAGTGTTTATTGCACATTAAATAAAGGTATATAGTTATTGATATCATTACTATTATTGTTATTACATTTATTAAAAGCAATCCAATATGTTTATTTTACAACAAACAATACTTATCTTCTTTGTTTTCTCTTATCTCTTTATTTTATATTGCACTTAAATGGCATTACTTATATGCGAACTGAATACGTGACTTGATCATTCACTGGGACAGGTGGTTGATAAAACTTATCACTCAGGTATTCAGCTCGTGGCATATAACTAATAGTGTTTATCTCACATTACATAAAGGTGATTGATAAAACTTATCACTAAGGTATTCAGCTCGTGGCATATAACTAATAGTGTTTATTGCACATTAAATAAAGGTTGGATCATTGATACTATCTCCCTCTCCTATCACATACCAAGTTGCTTCATTTCTTATTAACACTAGCAGATTTCCCAATAATGTCCCGTTTACCGATTTGTCTCATAATTAGTCGTTTCCTTTAAGTGCCCTTCCTACTACCCACTTAGCTTTTCCCTACTCATCTTGTACTCGGCCATTTTGAACTGTTCCTTCATGCCCCAAGTTGGGTGAGATTGTATGAAATAAAAAAAAAAAAAAAAAGTTAAGTTCAATATAGGTTAAAAAGATGATCAGCTGAAAAAATGATTTCAGAGAAGTTTTGTAAAATATTTTCAGATCAGCTTTAATATAGCCAAGTCATAAACGCTTGCGGAATTTTTGACGAAAAAATAAAAGTTGTTCTCAACAAAAAATGATTTTCCTATTCAAAAGGGTTGGGGATAGGTCGGGGGTACTTCCTTTTGAATAGGCAAATCATTTTTTCGTGGGCGAAACTTTTATTTTTTTGTCGAAAATTCCGCAAGATTTTGCTTTTGTGACTTGGCTGTATTACAGCCAAGTCACAAACTCTTGCAGAATTTTTGACAAAAAAATAAAAGTTTCGCCCACGAAAAAATGATTTGCCTATTCAAAAGGAAGTACCCCCGACCTATCCCCAACCCTTTTGAATAGGAAAATCATTTTTTGTTGAGAACAACTTTTATTTTTTCGTCAAAAATTCCGCAAGCTTTTATGACTTAGCTGTAGTTTTTGATTTGCTCAATAAGTGGTTTCACAGCTGCGCATGCACTAAGTCCGAAACATTTGATGAGCAATTGTGTTCATGTTCCTGCTGGATAGTTATTAAAATCTTACCTTGGTTCATAGTTTAGTTTAGTTTGAGTTTGAACCTCCGGTTTTTTCAAGTCCGAAACTTTGTCCAATTCTTCGCTCCTTTCGGCCCCGACTCTAGGGGTTGCGGGATTCGGAGTAGACGACTCCATTTGCCTCACTAGACGCAACGTCGCTAGAAACAAATATAAAGCAGAGATTTATCAAGTCCACAGTCTGGTGCCACACCCAAGAATATTTTTTTCATACAAAATCAATTTCTTCTTTCAATTGATCCTGATTCTTAAAGAATGAATCAAAAATTGATTTGCAACCTGGTCACTCAAGACGATATTGACCACGCTAAGAAGATAGGCGCCTGCCTTCCTGTTTTAAAGGAGTTTGTTTTTGAAGGTGCACATATATATACTTCCACTCTTAAGTTATAGCTTTTACTTATCAATCTAACGATCAAATATTCTCCTTCTAGAGGGTGTTATAACTAGCCTGGAGTCACTTGCTGAAAGGCTCAAATCCATGTCTATGGTTCCCTATGGTCTGGTGAGTCATTCTAAATCCTTGCCATTATACTTAGATTGAGGGCACAAGCACTCAGCGAAATCATATTGTACTAACTTTAAATCTTGCACTATAGTGCGTGTCAAGCTCATATTCCGTTTCCGAGCAAAATGAAGCTAAACGAATAGCCATGGCTGTTGTACCAAACATCAAAGTAGTTTTGCTTCCCCATGTAAAGAAAGAATCTATGGACATCGATGATTATTTGAACCCTTTTTAAAGCAAACAAATCCTTCATCAATTTTTTGTTTTTATTGCGCTTGCCTTACGCCATCAAGAATCAAATCGCTTGCTTCAGCGCTCAATCTTAACGATATTAATGTTGTTTGAATTTCATTTTTTCAATGTCTGGCTGGAAACAAAGGGCGTTCTTAGTGTCACCTTTCATTTTGTTTGTTGTTTAATAATAATTGTATGATCTTTTAGCGAAGGCAGAACATGATGGTTTGAAGACATAGGTTTCATGTTGTATGAACGTATTTTCTGGAATGTTGGGTCGATTATCAAATTCATTGTTATCTTGTTTTACTTGATTACTTAGGAAACACCCATGAAATTTCTAGTAGATTAATGTCAAATTATCTGAATACTATTATGTAATCAATGTGGTATCTATAACGGCATCTATAGCGATGTGTGGCATTTGCTAATGAGTTAAGAGTAAAGAACATTCAAACGATTTTTATAAATGACAGCTACTACAGTAGTGGTAAATGTCTATTTGCCTAGAGCTACAACTGATCCCGGAAAGCTTGCGGTTGTCTTACATCCCATCCCCCGCCAAAATCATGAGTTTAGGGCAGCTGACCTTTACTTTTGGCAACCGCAAGCTTTCCAGGATTAGCAGTATCTCTCAATATCTTCTTTCTATGCTCAATTTATATAATGCTACTTTGTCATTTGATAGATTTGAAATATTATTTTATACATTAATGACTTATTATTCCACCTGAAGCGTCGACTGAGAAAAATAATCCAGATTGAGATTTTTCTGAATTCACCGATTAGAACTTCATTTGGAGTTCCTAAATACTCGTTTAGAGCCTAGAAACTTTAGGTGTCATTCAAACTTATCGCGATAAATTTGCAGTTTTTAATAATGGTTGAGAAGTAGCAACTATTGTGATGGCATCATGATAAGAGTTTTAACTTGTAAGACATCAAATCAAGTAAAGTAATGGATGCTCGGGATCAAGACATTGAAGGTCCAAGTTACCAACAATGCTTTGATTATCTATGAGGATCAACACTCACCTAGTGAGTGGCCTGCCATTATTTGTGGTACGGCGACACTCAGCAACTCAGCTCCATAAATGAAATCTTGAACTGTCGAGTCCACAGTCAATTGCTTGATTCGATTTGCGCAGGGGCCAAAAACCTCAGCAGTTGCTCCCTCGTTTGAGATCAATGAGCATTGAGATACAGGTCAGTATGCCTTCCTCTGGGGAAGACAAAGCTATGAGAGTAAGTTGTTTAGTTTCTTTCTTCCCAAGTATTTCGGATGATAATCTGCCAGCTCTGTCAAATTGTGACAGGCTCAATGGAGCTGCGAAGTATAAATCAGCAGCATCAATAAGACGAAGGAGCCAACTTCATTTTTGAGCGTGATAAGACAAGATCTAAACCAAGAAAGAGTGCGACCAATCATGTATTACTTATAAACAAGGGTGAGAGAGGCTCCATCCGACTTAAACAGTCCCCTCTCTCCCTCTCCTTTTCTGAATTTGGTTCTGAATTTCTCATTGACTCCTTTTGACTTTCTTACCTGATCCCTCTCACTGAATTAAACTAAGCTATCTCTATTTCATCGGGTTAATAAATAAAATAAGTTACACCGAGAACTATGTATCTAGACTACGTTACACATCCTTCATGCTCCTAGCTTGGTGAGAGTGTAAGACAATAAAAAAAATTAAAAAAAGGGTGAGGGAGGGGCATGTGTAGTGTTCTAGCAAAGCTTCTATCGACCAGACCTTTCAACCTTTCTTTGGCTAGTAATTGTTATGTACATACTACACATACTTAGTGATTAAGCCTTATGTACATAGTTCCAACGTATATAAACCTATGGTACAGCAGACGTGTTAGAGCATCTCCACTTGTTTTGGTAAACCCGTTCGGTATGCATATTTTACAGAAAATAGCCGCTAAAATTCCACACTCATCTATTTTCAGTCTTTTGGTAAAGGGTCAAGTCAGTAATTTTTTCAGTAAATCATGGATCTTTCCATGAATTATTGAATCATTATTGGAACTCATTTTCTGCCCCGCCATTTTTTCCAGTAATTCATCTCACTTGGTCAACCTCGTGACACCTCACTACCTGTCACGCGCCACGTGACACTCGAGGCAAAAGCAGCTCATTAAATCAATAAAACAGAGGTCTAAATACATACTCGAAGCGCAGAAAGCAATTCTACACAGCAACTGCGACTTTCCTTTGTGTACTCACTATTCAACTGCGCTAGTCTAAACTCTAAATCTAAATTAGTCAATCTCTCAATAGTGTGTCTTAGTCTTTTCCTCAATAAGCGACGCACAGCGCAATAGTCAATGTAATAGTCCGCTAAAAAGGTTTATTAAAGTATCTGTGGGTTATTAAAGAGGGGTAGTGAGCAAGGACGGAATGGTTAAGTGGAGGATCAGAGGATTAACTGATGTTAGTGAGGAGGGTCCAGGTGTAACAGGTGTAATTTTGGTGGTCTGTGGTGTGCGGAATGAGGGATGGGTATGAGGTCAATGCAAGGAGGAGTAAAGGATATAAAAGGGGTTGGATTTTGGTTTGACATTCTTTAGAATTAAATTATAAAACGTATATATAGTTAATAGTGGTAAAAACTTCAGGTTAAATCATTATTATTGTATCTTTCCTTATTTTCTCAGTAATCATTTCTCAATCCTAAATCTTTGATTATTGAGTTTCCAACCCTTTGTGAGATATTAAAGAATATTAATATTACCTTTAAATTATATTAGAATTCTTCTCGAACATATCTTGAAGCAGTAGTTCTTCCTTCGAGTCATCTTTGAATCACTTACTCGAACATTTCCTCTGTGCTTCAAAGAAGTTTCTAAACTACTCTCCTCATCTCACTTCAAGGAACACCCTTGACCTTGTGTGTAGGTAGTCCGGTGACACTACCTCCAAATCATTAAATCCTCACTCTTACCAAACACTTCATTACTCACTATTTTCTTCCCAAACATAACTTTTCAAACTTCTCATCATCACATCACACCAAAACTATCACTTTTTTTATATTATAGTACCTTCTAAACTATGTCTACACCTCAAAGCTCCAGAAAATTTGAAAATAAGAGAAAATGGTCACCAAATTGGTCTCAACATGAGGAGGAACAACTCGCTATATCTTGGATTTTTATTAGTGAGCAACCAGAATTTTCTACATACCAATATGAGGAGACGTTTTATAGGAAAATCAAAAGCCATTTTAATGAGTATAGCAAGACACAATATAGAGATCATGAACAGATTAGAATCTGGTAAGTTTTATTTAATTTGTAGACTTTTTAAAACAGAAACATAAGGTTAAACTTTAAGCTTTTACAACAATATATACTTATTTGAAATATATTTATTTAAATTTTTAAAACAATACCATTTTTACACTATGAGATTTCCCTTTAATTTACACATGAAAATCAAGAAAAAAATGTGAGGCTTTGAAGGATATAAATAATTTGTACTTAAAATGAACAAATTGTTTTTTTGAGTTAGTATGAATCTAAAAAGAAGATCTGATACCTTTTTTATATGTTATATTTGTATTTAAATAATTTTTAGTTATCTTCTTAATCTTTAATGAAGAAAAAAGAATAACTTCATAATATTAGAAAATCAACATCTAAATATTTTTAATAAAAAAATTCTCCAAAATGATTCATCATTTGTATTTGTTTCCAGAAATGTAAAGTATTTAATATAAATCATTTTGAGATAAGAATATACTTATGTTTACATATAAATATATTTGATAAAAATAATAAAGCAAAAGGTTTACTATATATATCAATGTGTTAAATTTTAAATATTTATTTAAATTTTATTTTTGAATTTAAAAATATTATACATCTCACTAAAATTATTCCAAAATAAATTAAAAGCTCTATACATTCATCTAATAAAAGAAAAAAAATTGCAATAGCTCAAAATTTAAATATAGGCTTTTCTACTTTTTCCAACTTGTTTCAAAAGTTTACCCATTTTATTGGTTCTCTATCATATGTAAATACTTAATAAACATTCTGTAAAAGACTTTGTAAAAAATAAAAATAGTATTTAATGGCTAGTTTTTACACTCCTGTAGATCTTCAGTCTCAATTTTTAGTACTTATTACAAACATTGAATAAAGCGATAGCTTGTATGTGTTGAGGGATATGAATAGTAATAAACCACTTTTACAAATTGTTTTTGATTGTGGAAATTGAGTGCTGAAATCAGACAGGGTGAACTCTGTTCTTTGGCTGAAAGATAGAGTCCACATTCAGTTTTTTTCCACCTCATTTTACATCCTTTTTAGCTCTATACATTCCTTTCTCTGCCTCTGTATTCCTTACTATACTTACATATTTTAAAACCCAATATTTATTTTGCATCTGTAGATCCTCAACATTTTTCGTAAATAGATCTTTGCTTATTCTAAATTGGCGCTCAAAAATAATATTGTTGTAAATGGGGTTTTTCCCAAAGTAGTCTTTCATTAAGCATGAATTACCAGTGTAACAATCTTGTTGTATCATTTTTTTCTTTGGTCTTGGTGTAGTTGAATTAGATGATTGATTTTTGCAATAGGTAGTTAACAAATATGTAAGAAGGAGATCTTCTTCTTCAATATCTAAAAAATCATCAAGGAAATTTAAAGGCATGGGAAAAGTAACATTTGAGTGAAGAAAAATGAGTATGGTAGAAGGAGGGATAGAAGAAATTAATTCCGTGGAAGAAGTGATGTTATTGAATAAACCAAGAAACACGAGTGATGAATATTTTGTGTAACTTGCAAATTTTAAATTTTTCAAAAAATGATTGTGGAATGATATCATAAATTTTTGCAACTCAGAAGTAATATGCATGTAAGCGCAAGTTACACAACTGAATGAGTGTGGATGCTCTTACAGCTACAGCCATATTGGTAATGCTTGGTGCATCTGTTATGGATAGACTAGGCTGTACTTAGTGATTATGTGTTATGTACATAGTATATGTGGTATAAAACCTATGGTTCAGCTGACATGGCTAACTCTGGTTCACTCTGGACAAAGCGCTGACACTGCTACCATAGGTTATGGGCTGTCCCTGATTGATCACTAGCAGTAATTTAAATCTTGTAAATTCCCGGAATCCTTCTAGTGTGCCCAGAGCTAGTCCCTCATTAAAAGTGCCTCCTCCTAGCATTCAATTAAACCTTGACGCACAATCCTACCTTGGCATTTAATTCATGCCAGTCAATCCAAACACCTCCAACCCTTTCCAATCTAGACCCGAAATCCAACACAAAAAACCTCTTTTAACTAGGGAACTTAAGAACCTAGACCTTCCTCCCCATATCTCTAAAGTCAACACTTGTGATTGACAACATTCATGCTCTTTTTCATCTACTATCACCACTTCTCTCCCAGCTACTTCCTCATTATCAAGTACTGTAACCACTTGTCCTTTCTTTAATACTGCCAAATTCAATCCTAATCCTCTGGTATCTCCTCCTGCCATTCAACAAACAAATAATTTCCTTCCTCCACACCTCCCACCATCCCATCCTATCATGTCTATGTGACTTGAACATGAGCATCCCATCACTGAATACAAAGGGAAGGATTGTGGCATTGTTATTGATGATATTCTATTGCAAGTGAAGCATATGCCCAAATTGAAAAGAAAAGCAATGGGTTGAATTGGCAAACCTGGAATAATGTCGCACACCACGAAGAAAAAGTACCTAAATTAAACCAATATTCAAACTCTAACTCCACTAGCAATGCGTAAAAAGCAACCATGGGGAGATTACATTCTATTGTGTTCTCAAATTAGCTGCGCTATTAAACTAGAAAGTATCCTGAATTTAAATAAGCTTATATTTTTCAAACATAAGCAATATATGCACACTATAGTGCTAAAGTCAAGGAAATATTCAAAAGGGGTAATTAAGAGGTCTGGGAAGTAGGAACAGGAAAGAAGTATTTTAAGGTTAGATTAATTAGTAATGAAGAACTCTGGTGGATTAAATGGGTATGTGAGTAATATGGTGGCTAGTTGGTAAATGGGTCAGTGCAATGAGGAATAGGATATTTAAAGGGTGTTACTTCCTTTGACAATTCCTTAGAATTAAATTATAAAATATATTTGTGATAGTAGTTAAATTGTTATTAGGCTATTATTATATTTTTCCTTCTCTGTCTTAATAATCAAATTTATTAAAATCCTAAATACTTAAATCTTCCCTTTGATTATTAAGTTGCAACCCTTTGTGAGATTCACCATAAAATTTAGTGTCTCTGAATTATACATTAATTATTCCTCAAAGAATATTAGAAACCATTACTAGCTACTCAGTTCAATCATTGAATCAATTCCTCAAAGTAATACTCTGTGCTTTGAAGTTGTAATTTCTCTCATCCTTTTATCTCACTTACTTTGTGATCATCCTTGACCTTGTGCATAGGTTGTCTGGTGACAGTATAATTTAATTCTACATAGTTCTCATTCTTTGTACTACTCTTCATTTTTAGCAAAGTTAGATTTTTCACACTATAATTACTGCACATTCTATGCCCACTGTGGGGAAACATGCTAAAATAGGCAGCAGGCACTTATTTAGTTTTCTAGTTTACTTACAAATGAATTGACCCTTATTATATGCACTAATTTCATTAATAGCCTCAATCTTGGTGCTTTAATTCACTGTCACACTTAAATTTTCCTAAATTAGTCAAGAATTTACCTGTGCAAGCGCCTTCCAAGGACTGCATGTAGTTACCCCACATCTCTTGCCCTTTTTGGGTTTTTAAATGGTTTCTCAGTCAATTTTGGTTATTTTTGAATGGGGGTTTTACATAGTATAATGTCATTATTAGCCCCATAATTTCTACTGTCAATCCCCCTTAATATCAAGTAATCATTAGTCTTAATTTTCCCTTTTAGTCTTTTATATTAATGTATTACACCCATATAATATCTTTTTTGCTTATTCTTTATTTTTGATGGATTATCCCTATTCCTGCAGGATTTTGGCAGGTGATATCATTCAAATTATGTTATTAGTCACTCTTAATGTTGTTGGAAATTTATATTAGTTGGAATGAGGCCTCATTAATAATGTATAGAGTTTGTAAACTAAGGGGTTCATTGGGGAAGTTATTGTGTGTAAAAGAAGGGGGTTTTGGTCTTGTTTCCTTTATTCTTTATAATTACAATTAAATATATAACCAATACAATTACAATAAATATCAACAGAACTTATAAATTCTTTGAATAGTATTGGAACCATTACATCTATTTTTCTACCAACTATAAGATTTTAAGCCATTTATAATTAGTTAGATTAAAATTACTGAGACCCTTATATTGAGTTATATTTCAATACTTATTGGATTTGTACTACAGTATTTATATAGGACTATCAAAATATTCTAGACCACTAAAAATTCAAGCTAGTTCACATCTCTGTACTTGACCTCAGCCTGACAATTGGGGACCTTCCCTCAAGAATTCTGTTGTTTATCTTCCAGTAAGTCAAAATTCAAAAAGAGGCTACAAGTAAATAAAATCCCTATAGAAATATTTGGATAATTACAACAGGTTGTGGTCACTTAAATAGTGATTTCAGAAAAAAAAGCCCTGTTATATAATAAAATTGTGATATTGAATCAACAATTTTACCACTAATTTAACATAAAAATTTTTATTAGTGGGAGTCTGTCAATAGACCAATTTATTTTGTGATCTTTGCAGATAATAAAACAGATAATAAAAACTGATTAATTGTTTTATTTTAACAGGACTCTTAATCCCTTTTTATTGGTTTTTAAAACTCATTTAATATTTAGAAAGAATATTACTGACAAAGTTTCTTTTTTAAATATAATAACAAGGCTACATATTGTAGACCAGTTAAATCAAGTGACAAAATAAAATATATTTGACTTTTGACACTAATAAATTCACTTAAATACCTACAAGTAAGCAATTGAATTTTTTTCAGTAGTATTGATAAATACTGATAAAGTAAAAGATAATACTTCCTATGAGGAAAAAGTACCAGTTTTTATGAAACACTCAGATGATAAGCCAATGATTGAACATAAAAATAGTGTCATGGGCTCTGAGAATATAAAATCAGTAAAGAATGAAATAAATGATCCTCTTTCTAAAGTAAGTAAATTACTTAATATCCCTCAGGTTAGTGAAGCAAAAGCTAACCAGAATAACTGTCCTAAGTTAGATCAGTACCCTTCTTTTGATGGGGATTCAAAGTCTGATTGGCAACAATTCATTCAGAGAATTGATAACTTAAAATTTTCATACAAATTACCTGATAATGAAATTACATCACAATTGATATTGTTATTTACAGATGTGGCCTTATTATGGCTTGAATCTGTATTGAGTGAGGGAATTAACTACTCCTGGAATGAATGTAAGACACTAATTGAAAAGCAATTTGGTGGCCCAAAATTTAGAATCACTCAACAAAGATTGTATGAGAAAACCAGATTTAATCCAAATGCTGGAGATAAACCCATGCTATTTTTAATGAATTTAATAAAAATCATGAAAGCCATGGATTGAAAAATGGATTATGCTGAGTGGAAGGAAAAAATAATATATAAATTGCCTAAATCAGTCAGGGACATTATTGTAGCTAGAACTGAAACTATCAGAGATACTTCTGGATTTATTAATATATGCAATGAAATATTATTTAACCATAAATATGACACCAGGTATAATAATTACAAGCAAAGTGTTGAGGTAGTAAAACCTACTACAGATAAGTTACCAGTGGAGAAGAAGAAACCTTCAGCTCCTCTTGTCCCTAAAAGACAAGAAAGTAACACTTGTTACATATGTAATGAACCTTGGGCTAAAGTTCATACTTGTAAGAAAAGGATAAATTTTATTGAGAACTCACAAGATTCTGAACAAAGTAATCATGAAGATGAAAAGGAGGAATCTAGCGAGGATTGCAAAAGTAACATTTCTTACAGTGATGATGAAAATGAGATATATGTATTAGAACAGGATATTCTGTTCCTGAATGATGCAATACCTCATATGGATACATATTTAACTTCCATTGAAGAAGCTGAAATTATCAAAGATGTATCTCATGATACTTACAAAATCACACCAATTAGAGCGCCTGTTATGATATGTGGAAAGGAAATGAATACCATTCTTGAAACTGGGGCTTCAGGTAGTGTAGTTTCTATTAACAAATTAATGAAACTTGAAAGTAAGTATAAAGAAAAACTAGAACCTGCACAGAAAAGGAACTGGAGGGGTTTTGGATCAGTATTAAATCCAATTGTCAAATACAAAACTGCTGTATTCTTTAAATATAATAATGGATATGTAAGAGCAGTGTGTGAATTTGTGGTAATGAATAATAATAATTGTAGTGATTGGTTTATTATTGGAAATGAGTTATTTACAGAATTCGGCATTAAACTAGATCCTGAAAATAGTTGCTTCACTATAGGTGTAAATGGGAGAAGAAAATTCAAGATTTGATCTGAAAATTCAGTTTATTACATTACTCCCAAAGAAGAACAGCTGCAAGGTGGAAGAACCACCTTTAAAGTGGTAGAATTGAAAAATGAAATCCAAAAAGCCTCCTTCAGTCCTCAACTCTCAAAAATTGAAGAAAACAATATTTTGAGATTGATAAAATCTTATACTATGGCATTTGCTCATGGTTCAAATGAACTAGGATTTGTCAAAGACGATGAGATGAAAATCTCTTTAAGTTGTGATTTGGATAATATCCCTGGAAGCTTGAAAAAGAAACCTAACCCAGCTTCTCCTACAAAAAGGAAAGACATTGAAGAAAACATTAAAATGTTGTTAGAAATGGGTATTGTTGAAAAAGTGGACACAAAACCTAAGTATTGTGTTATTTCACCAGTTTTAATCTCTTATGAAAAGGTAAGGCAAGATTATGTGGTGAATACAGAGCTCTGAATACATTCACTGTAGATGATATTTACCCTCTACCAAGGATAGAATCTATCCATGCTACCTTACAAGGTGCAAAATATATTTCCTGCCTGGATGGATACAAAGGTTACCACAAGATCCCTGTGAAAAAGAATTCACAGAATTTTCTACTCATAACCACACACATGGGGATATATAAATATGTGAGAATGCCTTTTGGCCCAAAGAATGCACCTTCACTCTTTCAAAAATTGATAGATAGTATTTTTCATCATGAAATGGTTGAAGGATGGCTTTTAAATTATATTGATGATATCATAGTGTTTTCAAAAACATATGTTGAACATTTAAATCACCTGAAAAGAATATTTCAAAAGATGGATGAAAATAATATGAAAATTTCATTAAATAAATGTAAGTTTGGGTTTCAATCCTTGAAAGTACTTGGAAATGTTGTATCTGGATTAAACATTTGTGTTAACCAGAAAAAAGTGGCAGCAATAAAAACATTAGTATACCTAAGAGTGTGAAAGTTGTTCAAAGTATTTTAGGTATGTGTGGATATTATAGGTAGTATATAAAAAACTACCAATCCATTGCAGCCCCTTTAAAAACGTTTCATTTGGAATAAGGATAGACAACACACCTTTGATAAATTAAAGGAATGCTTAATGTCAGATCCATTATTGGGACTACCAGATTTTAACCACCCCTTTATCTTGTATACTGATGCAAGCATCACAGGGTTATGTGCTGATTTACAGCAGAAACAGATAAAAAATGGTAAATTATCTGAAGTAGTTATCTTTTATATATCCAGAACCTTAAGAAAGACAGAATTAAGGTATGGTGCCACCCAGCTGGAATGTTTAGCCATTGTGTGGGCCCTGGAGAAACTTCATTATTTTATGGAAGACCAGAAGTTTGAATTAATAACAGATTTCAGTGCAGTAAAATCATTACTAAACATGAAAACACCTAATAGGCACATGTTGAGATTGCAACTAGCTGTACAAGAGTAAAGAGGAAGAATGAAAATCACTCATAGAGATGGAACATTGCATTCTAATGTGGATTTATTATCCAGAAGCCCTTTTACAAATGATACTGACAACCCAGCTTATATACCTGAATATGAGGCTATACATATATTTGGGATTTATATAGTGGATTTAGAGGAGAAATTTATGCAAAATATATTAGAAAATTATTTATCTGATAAAGATTTTTCTAGATTATCTACCATTTTAAATGATCCAACTAATGCCTTTATGGGTGCATTAATTAAAACCTTTCCTCCAAAGTATAAAAATGCATTGGGAAAAGGTAAACTCAGTTGAAGATGGATATATATATTACAGGAAAAAGCTAAGTAATGTAATAGTTATACCACCCTCTATAAAATATTTAATGTTGAGTACTTGTCATGATGACATCTTAGCTGGACATTTTGATTTTAACAAGACATTAAATAGAGTTAAAAATACAGCCTGGTGGATAAACACAAAAGAAGATGTACAAAAATACATTGAAACATGTGACTCTTGTCAGAAATCTAAAGATTCATCGGGAAGAGAGCTAGGCTGTTACAAAATATAGAGCAGCCAAAAGCTCCATGTGAAATTATAAACATGGATTTTTTCACTGGCTTGCTATTAGCAGGAAAAGTAAGTCTCAATTCTTGCTGGGTGATTGTAGATAGCATAACAAAAATGTATAAATTTATCCCTACCCATAAAGAGGTAACTTCAAAAGACTTGGAATTACCATAGTGGACTCAAATGATGAATACTTCTGGGTTTCCCAAAGCCATAATTAGTAACAGAGACCCTAAATTTACTTCAGAGCTCTGGAAATCTTTGATGGAAGTTTCAGGTTGTCAATTGAAATTGTCTACAGCACACCACCCACAAACTAATGAGCTTGTTGAAATAATAATAAAGACTCTTACAGACATGATCAGAAGATATTGTGCCTTTAGATTAGATTACATAGACAATGAGAAATTCACACATGACTGGGTAAAATTAATTTCTGGCCTTGAATTTGCTTATAATACACTACGCAATATAGGGGGTGGACTTGCTAGCAAGTCCCCAACCTGAACTCAGGCACAACTCAGATGGAACTCAGACTGAACTCATACTGAACTCATATTGAACTCTACTTGAAGACCCACCTAAAACTGTTCTGCTGAGTGGTGTTTATCCCTGATTGTATGGTTCCTTTGTCAATAGCTCAATGTGTGTTCAATCTGTGGTGAACTTGAGTCCAAGGTTGCGGACTTGCTAACAAGTCCGCCCCCCATATTGCGTGGTGATAGCACAACTCATTCTGTAACAGAGAAAAAACATTTGAACTCTGGCTGGGGTATGTACCAAATACCCCAGTAAATCATTTAAACAAATTACCAAGGTTAGATATACACCCTGGTACTAAATCCTTTATTCACATGCAACAAATGTGTAGAAAGCATTCAGAGGAACCCATCTAAAAAGAATTTGAATATGAAAAGAAAAGGTGGGATAAATCTCATAAAGAATTTGAATTCAAAAAAGTAGATGAATTCCTAATTTCAACACTACATTTTAACTTAAAAGGTAATGTTAAATTAAAGGACCCCTTTGTAAGACCTTTTTTTGTAAACAAAATAGTTGGTAATAATGCTGTGGAAGTTATATTATATGCCCCATATGATAGAAAACATCCAGTTTTCTCTATCTCATTATTAAAACCTTACCATGCAAATGATCCAGACTTATTTCCAATAAGAAGGGGAAGGCCTAAAATGCAACCTGAAGAAATTGTGCAAAAATCAGTTATTGAAAAAATACTCAAGAAAATAATCCTTACTAAAGAGAAAGGAACTGAGTATCTATTAAGATTTATGGGAAAATCAAATGAATTTGATAAATGGATACTTGAAAAAGAAATTTCAAATATATCCTCCCTTCTCAAGAAATTTAAACAGAAATAAATATCTGTTCAAACAACTGAGAGGTTAAAAAATCAGTACTCATAATATTTTATTATGCTTTATTTCTTTAAATAATTAATCTTTAATGCTACAGAATTTTCTGAATACCTCAAAACTAACATAAAGTAAAAAAAGTGTATAACTTATCATTTTTTTCTTATCTTTTTGGGTGGGAAAGTGTCAGCCTGGATATCCCCAGGACTGAGTAAAAAGTACTTATAAGTTATATTTAACACATGGACTATACATGGGAGCTATAAATTAGAGTACACAAATAATATATATAAGTAAATTTATGATAAAATACAAAATATGCCATTATAACTTCTTATATACACATATATATCCACCTTTTATAAGTATTATGTACTTAGTATTAAGCTGTAATATGTTAGGCTAATTTTAAGAACCTTAAATATAAGGCTACATAATTTTTAAGTAGACTTAAAGCTGTTGTTTTCATTATTTTATGGGAAAAATAAGAAATGTGCTTTAAATCACTTAAAAGTTGACTATATGTGCTATAAATTTAATAATATTAAAAATTCATTTTGACAGATCAATTTTTCTTAATTTGGGCTATTGATTTGGCTACTAAAATGCATAAAAATAACACTTTTCAAATGTAGTGTTTTTTATGCCAGAAATGGCTTCTCTGTACTGGCCACATACTGCCTGCACTTTTACCATGTGAATAGCTTCATTTTTAGAAAATTTAGATTTTTCAAACTATAATTACTGCATATTCTATGCCCAATGTGGGGAAACATGCTAAAGTAGGTGTCAGGCGCTTATTTAGTGTCCTAGTTTAATTACAAATGCATTGACCCTTATTATATGAACTAATTTCATTAATAACCTCAAGCTTTGCACTTTAATCTTAAATTTGCATAAATTAGTCAAGGATTTACCTCTAAAAGCGCCTTCTAAGGACTGCATGTAGTTACCCCACATCTCATGCCCTTTTTTGGGGTTTTAAGTGGTTTCTCAGTCAATTTTGGTTATTTTTGAATGGGGATTTCACGTAGTATAATTTCATGATTAGCCCCATAATTTCTACTGTTAATCCCCCTTAATACAGAGTAATTGTTAGTCATAATTTTCCTTTTTAGTCTTTTATATTAATGTATTACACGCATATACTCTCTTTTTTGCTTATTCTGTATTTTTGATGGATTATCCCTATTCCTGCAGGATTTTGGCAGGTAATATCATTCTGATTATGTAATTGGTCACTCTTTATGTTGTTGGAAATGTCTATTAGTTGGAATGAGGCCTCATTAATCATGTATAGAGCCAATAAATTAAGGGTTTCATTGGGGAAGTTATTGTGTATAAAAGAAGGGTTTTTTTGGTCTTGTTTTCTACATTCTTTATCATTACAATCAAATATATAACCAATACAATTACAATACATATCAAAAGCACTTATAAATTCTTTGAATAGTATCTGAATTATTACATCTATTTTTCTACCAACTATAAGATTGTAACCCATTTATAATTAGTGAGTTTAAAATTACTGAGACCCTTATATTGAGTTATATTTTAATACTTATTGGATTTTTACTACAGTATTCATATAGGACTATTAAAATCTTCTAGAAAAATGACCATTCAAACTAGTTCACATCCCTGTACCTGACCTCAGCCTGACAGATAGTAATAAAGTTTTATGGGTTTTAAACTTTCTGAATTTTTCTTCCTTTGGGTGGGAATTAACAATCTTTGATGCCCCAAGGATGGATGATACCACTCTTAGCCATGACTTTATAATGAATTGGAATCCTGACATTAATTGATAAGAGTTATTTCTCACCCCTTGTTCTATGTATATTTCTGATTCTTCAATGCAGGTTAACAGGGAGTTCAACAACCTGTCTGAACATGTCCTGCTAGAGGATGTATCTCTTCCAGATGATTTGAAACCATCAGATTTTTCTCTAAATGAGCATTTGGCTAACCTTATTGGCTTGGTTACTTCACTCAAAGAGGTTTTCAACAGCCTCAAAGTAAACAATTCTTTCTCTCTAAATTCAGGTCTACCCTCATCAGACTACTTCAAGGATGAAGAGGATGACCAAATCAATATTGAAGCCATTAAATTAACTCTACCAGAAGCATATCACAACTTCATCTATTTATTTGCAATCTGTAAGGCCAACAAGCTACTGCCTCATCAACCTAACAATTATCAAATAGAGTTAGTAGGTCCAGAACCTTTAGAAGGTCCTGTCTACTCCCTATCAAAGGATGAATCTCAAGTTCTTTGAGAATAAATTTCAGAGAATGTGGAAAAAGGTTTCATTTGAGCCAGTAAATCACCAAACATCTCTCCAGTTATTTTTTTCAAGAAGAAGGATGGAATTCCTAGGTTGTGTGTTGATTATAGAAAACTCAAAGCAGAGAACAAGAAGAATGCATATCCAGTTCCTCCTATGTCTTTACTCCTTACTTTGTTTATTGGTGCTAATTTTCTTTCTAAAATTTATCTAAGAGGTTCTTTCAACCTTATATGTATTGCTGAAGGCCATAAACCTTTAACAGAAATGAGCTCTAGGTTTGGTAGTTTTGAATATTTGGTTATTCCTTTTGGGTTATGTAACGCACCCTCAACTTTTAAAGATTTTACCAATGATATCTTTCATGATGTTTTTGAACAGTTTGTTGTTGTCTATCTAGATGATATTTTAACTTTTTTTGAAGACCCTTGAGGAACATATTGAAAATTTTCAACAGGTTCTCAATTGTCTTTGAGAGCATTGTCTCTACGCCAAGCGCACTAAGTGGGAATTCCACCTAAAGTCTATTGACTTTCTAGGTTTTACATTATCCACTGATGGCCTTGTCATGGATGATAGAAAAGTTAATAAAATACAGGAATGGCCAGAGCCAAAATATGTAAAATCTTTACTAGGGTTTTTAGGTTTTTCCAATTCCTATAAAAGATTTATTAAAGATTACTCTAAAAATATTACAAATCTCACCTCTCTTCTTAGAAAAGGTATTCCCTTTGTTTTCACTGATACAGCACAAAAGGAATTTGAAGCATTGAAATCTGCATTCACCACAGCTCCAATCCTTCAACATTTTGATCCTTCTGCTTTGAAAATTGTCGAGACAGATGCTAGTGATTATGCAATTTCAGGGATGATATCCCAATTAAATCCTGAAACAAATTTGTTTCATCCTGTTGTGTTAAAATCACACAAATTTCTTGCAGCAGAGTTAAATTACCAAATTCATGATAAAGAGTTACTTGATATTATTAATTGTCTTAAAAAATGGTGTTCTTTTATTCTCAGTCTTAATAGTCCCTTTCAAATTTTAACAGATCATAATGCTTTAAAATACTTTATGTCTTCTAAGGTCTTGACGCAATTTCATGCCAGATGGGCTGAGTTCTTATCTGAATTTTCTTTTACTATTACCTATTGTCCTGGGAAAAATTGTGTAGTTCCAGACATATTGTCATGTTGGGACAGCATTTACCCAGAGCAGGGGGAGACATTTGCTAACAAGAACCCAGCAAATGTCATATCAATTTTCAATGAATCAATGTTAACGACTCATAAACTCAATATTATGACAACTCAAACAATTCAAAATCCACTATCCAACATTCAAGAAGCTCAAGCAAAAGATGATTATTGTATGGGAATTAAAGACAAAATACACTGGAGGAGGAAAGGGCCAAAAGATTCAGTATCAAATCAGGTTTATTAGTCTTCAAAGGTAGAGTAGTCATCCCCAATGATCAGGATATAAAATTATGGATTTTCAATAGTAGACATGATTCTCTGTTAGCTGGTTATTTTAGAGTTGACAAAACATACCAGCTCATAGCAAGGGATTTCTTCTGGCCAGGAATGACTAGAGAAATCAAGGCCTATAACAAAGCCTGTTATGAATGTAACAGGAACAAGATATCTCAACATAGGAAGTATGGGTTGCTTCAACCACTTCCAATTCCCTCTAAGCCTTGGGAAACAATTTCAATGGATTTCATTTCTCAGTTACCTCCATCAGATAATTTTGATAGTATACTAGTTGTAGTTGATAGATTTTCTAAAATGTCTATTTTCATTATAACGGTTACTACTGTCACAGCAGAGGATTTAGAAAAATTATTTCTAGAACACATTGTAGAAAATCCTATAGTACTAGCTATAGGCCTTGACCAAGGGAGTTGGAGAAAAACCAGAGAAAAAATCCCCTGTCCCTTTAGAAAAACAGAGTGAGATTTACTTGCTAAAGTAAGTTGGTTCCTGTTTTGCTAAAGATCCTTTTCAACACACTTGACTGCTTGATGAGCCAAGAAGGTAGTCCCCAGATAGACTACCAGACCAAAGAACTGAAATGTAGAACAATGTCCACACCAGAGCCAGAAAAGATACTTGATGTAGGCTGCGAATCCACACCAGAGACAGCAATAATACTTGCTATAGCTTGCAAGACTATAACAGAGAAAACAGTTGCCAAAGTTAAGTTAAATGAAGAACTCACTTGCAACAAACACAGCCAATTGTGGCCAGAAAACAGTGAAAACTGAGTGAGGAACAATGAGATCACCTCCGGATGGTTGTGTGATGATTAAGGTTGCCCCAAACTGTCTTATTCACTATGTACACACAGACCACTAACTAAGAGCCCATGTGCACCCACCAATCTGGCGCCTGTACCCGCCAAATTGCATAAAAAACCCTCCTGGAGCGCTCCCCAACCTCCTAAAACAGAGGCGGGCGGGCCGCCCGACGTCGGAGATGCCGCCTGCAGCGGCCCGGCCTCCCTGAAGCCAGAAAACCAATAAAAACAACTAATCTACTTAGAAAAATTAGCTACAACTACTAAAACCTTTAAAACACGGAATTTCAATATAACAACATTGAGACATGAAATATAGAGAAAAATTAGCTCTATCCAATGGTACTAAGCACTTAACCCTAAGACTTAAGGTTAGCCCGTAAAACACAAAAAACAAAATTAAACAGCAATCTTTTATAAATGAAAAATGAGGAAATGACCCCTTAAAACTCAGAATATAAAAAATGTCTACAAGACATAAAATATAGAGAAAAACCAGGGCTATCCAATGATAGTACCCACATACCCGCAGACCCAATATCCACGGAATAAAACCCGAAAAATACCCAATTCTTTAGCAGATGTCAATTAAGACATGCACAAACCGCGCCAAATCACACAACAAAGGCCCCTGCCAATGTTGGAAGACCACATCCTCCCTCCAATTGAGAATGTCCGCATTCTTTCTTCATCCAACCACCATGTTTAACCTTCTTCCCAAATCTGCCTCTGAAATGGGCCCCTGCCAATACTGCATCGACAATAATTTAATCTGCGCCATGACACCACCTGTCCATCCATACAGAACGTCCTGTGATGTCTGCCAATCCAGAAAGAAGACCTGCCACAGACCTGGTCCACTTTCTTCCACAACAGATTCACCTCCACCTCAACCTGGTCCTTCTTCTGCCAGCACCAAAAGATCTAGGCCATCCATCCTGATACCCAGATTAATCAAAAAGCTCCACCCTTCCCAGAAGAGTGCCACAACCCATAAAACAACTAGTTCCCCCATCCCTGGTCCATCTGATGGTAAAGAACATTCATTTCTTCCTTCAACTTTAAAACTGAAAACTTCTCAGTTCCTCCCTCTTCTGATAGTGATGATAACAATGTAGGATCCATTGCACCACCAACGCCAACGCACTTTCCCACTATCAAGGCCAAGTTCCAACAACACACATCTCAACAGAAACAACTTCTGCTTCACTACTTCCAATCCACTCCTGCTAGAGATCCACATGACATTGAGAACAGAAGACACCTCATTCACCAGTTCAAGGCTAATTCTGAACACTTCATTTCATCTCTTGATTCCCTCTGTAATTCCACTAGTACTTGAGTTTGATTGAGAAATAAAAAATTGACCACACCCTCTATAGGATGTAACCACAAACAACCCTCAGTTTTAAGTCTTGGGAAACCATCCTCATTTTATAGTCTTGGGGGACTCAAAAACCCTCAGTTTAAAGTCTTGGGGGACTCAAAAACCTAAATCATAAACCCAGAACCAGAGATCAACCACATTAAGACACAGAGAAAAAACTAACATTCTGGGGTAATTGTGAATAGAGCAGCCAGCCCATCAATTACCCCCAAACTTGCCTTTGCTAAATTCAGAGGCTCCCCCTGTGGATACCCTCCACCAATCTTTCAAAACCAACTCCAACAACAAAAACTTTTCCCTCAGTTTATAGTCTTGGGGGACTTACAACCCTCAGTTTAAAGTCTTGGGGGACTAACACAGTGTTCAGTTTAAAGTCTTGACGGACTAGCCTTGATAAAATCTTGAAACCAGCCAGTTTAAAGTCTTGGAGGACTAACAGAAACCAGATTTCAGTTTAAAGTCTTGATGGACTGCCTTGATACCATAGATTTTTCAGTTTAGAGTCTTGATGGACTGACGGAATTTTGCATAAAATGGATTCAGCCAATTTCATGCAGCACACCTCTACAGCCAACCTGCTGAGCTTTCACCTTCACTTCATCATCTATCCATCACTGACAAAAAATCTCATCCTATCCCTTTTCATCATCTTTTCTCACCACAGATCATGGCTGGATCTCCTGATGTTAACCCTTCTATTCTCCCTTGCTTCACTGCTCCCAAGGACTATGCCTGCAAACAGTGCATCCACATGTGCAGACCTTGCACATTCACTCTTCCAAATCCTGAATCCGAATTCTACAACAGGGCTTGTGACTCTTGCTATTCCAAAAAAAAAAGATGTGACAGAGACACCAACTACCCTATTCCTCCGCCTTCTCCTTCTCACAAATACATCTCCAGAACCCCTACCAGATCCCCAGAGCTTGGTCCTTCCTCTTCCTCTCTATCTTCTGCTCCTTCCAGAAGATCAAAAAGCTCAGCTTCCCGCACTCTTCCCAAAGGACCAGCCTTAGCTTCCCAAGAAACTGCTTTTATCTCCGCCAAATTAGCTCCAAAAGCTTCAAGATCAACTCCCAGGCTTCTAGACCGCGTCCAGGCGGCCCGCCCGCCTCACCAAACAGTGAAAATCAGGGCCAAAACCTCCAAAAATGGCCAGAAAACAGCCACATTCATCCAGACAACAACAACAACTCAACCCAACTACCTCCTACTGCTCCCAGAGCAATGCAATCCACCCTTCCAAAGTCCAAAAGCACCAAAATTTACCAGATTTCTAAGAGACCTGCCAGAGAACCCCAAGAAGAAACCAGAACACCACACACTGCTCCACAACAACAACTTCGTCCCCAACTAAGACAAAGAAACTACACCTCTCCTCTGTCAGTCAACTACTCTTCTGACAGTTCCATCTCTTCAAATTCTCCATCCAGAAGAGAGCAGTCTGCTTCCAAATCCCCCTCTCCTGCTCCATCCTTTAACAACCCTGGTACTGCATCACCAGCACCTCCTCCAGCTGAATCCAACAGAAATACCAACCACAACCACAACAACAATCTCACTGCTCCCACTAGGCCCCAAGAACCTCAGCATCCCAGTTCACCTTCTCAGGATCCTTCAGAGGAAGACCATGAGAATCCATATCTTTCCCTAGTTCATCCACCCACTATGACCATTACAAAATTGTCAGAGATCCAAATCCCAGCTGCTTACAGATTTGATGAGCTTCCAATCTGTAAGTACCAAATAAATTATTCCATTTCTTCAACAAAAATAATTACTGATCCAATTCTTCTTGTCTAGTTGGCACCCCTCCTCCTGAATCTATTATTGGAGTTGGCCAACCTCTTGAAGCTTCTTTGACCCTGGATTATGGAGACATGAAGAAACACCTAAGCACCATGTGTTCCAACATGCTAAAAGCCTTTGCCCTCCATGGACCTTTGAATGACTTTGAAAAATCGCTGAGAAAGCGCCTACTGGACGACCACTGGAAAATGTCTAGGATCATTAAACACACCCTCCAGCACTCCATTCCTACCTCTTTTTCTTCCTCCTCTCAACTTCCCTCTAATCCAATTCCTGACCATTATAATCTCTATCATCTCTCCAGCAGGATGCACTTCAAAGAACACAGTGCTTCCCACAATCCCAACAAAAAACAAAAACGTCATCACAATCCGGACCAGCCTCCAGAAGCTTCATCATGCAGACAATGGGCTCCTGCAAAAAGATTAGAAAAATAATAATAATATAAAACAATTAATAAAAATAATTTCAGAATTTTTTTTTTTTTTTTACTAATATACTAAAATAAAAAATTAATAAATAAAATGAAATGAAATAACATAAATGAAATAAAATAAAATATAAAAAATAATACAAATGGTATCCCCCAGCCAATTGATGAGCTGATCCCCTGATACCTTACCCACATCCAAGTGCACCTTGATGTGGATAAAAAATTAATTCTTTTTAAATGGTTAACAGAAAACAAAATTCAAAAAAAAAAATTAGAAATTCAGAATATAATAAAAAATAATGAAACACAGAAACACATGAAATAAATAATAGATAAATAATAATAAAGAATTGCCCGGCCAACTGATGAGCCTTTCCACACCAATGCTTGCCCACATCCAGGTGACCCTGATGTTGTAACACCCTATATTTTTGATTTTATAATTTTAAACAACCCCCATAAAAAAATTAAAAGAAAAAAAGAGAAAAAAGAAAATAATCTAAAACTGCTATCTAGCAAAAACATAACTGCAAAATCAAAGAAAGTCCAGCTCCATAGATGGTCCAATAAGAGAAAGTCCGGTCCATAGAAATGATCACTGGGTGGGCTCCCTCCAATAAGTAAAAAATGATGGGAGACCACGAGTAATCCACCACCAATCTGAAAGAACCAAAGATAAAGAAGCCAGTCCCAAACCAGTTTAAAGTCATAGCGGACTTAAAACCTGAATAATAAACAACAGAACTAGAATTCAACTATGAAAAACAAAAGACTTGAGACAGACATTCTGGGGTAACTGTTCTACAGAGCAGCCAGCTCATCAGTTACCCCCACACTTGCCAAAATAAAATCTAGAAGCCCCCCCTGGGTACCTTCTAACAAAAACACAACATCCAACACAAAAAAAAACCAAAACCAATAAACATTGAAGAGTCCAGCACATGAAAACCAGAGGAAATTCCAGTTTAAAGTCATAGAGGACTAAACCTGTGAAAAGAAACCAATACTAGGGTTCAACCAAATTAAGAGAAAGGGTTGGAAACAGACAATCTGGGGTAACTGTTGATAGAGCAGCCAGCCCATCAGTCACCCCTACACTTGCCAAGATCAAATCTAGAAGCCCCACCCATGGGTACCCTCTAAAAAAAGTTTCCAACAAACAGATGCATAGCATCACCACAAAAAAAACCAAAATTAAAGAATGGTCCGTAGTTTATCCTCATTGCAGAGTCAATCTCCTCATGCCTAGTGCCTCTGGGATAAAACCTCTTCACTTGGTCTGCAGCCACCCTCTTTTTTAAGACTGCACCATCCAACTCTTCCAAAACATAAGAACCTCCAGACGCCTGAGATCTGACTCTGTAAGGTCCATTCCATCTGTCAGAAAACATTTTCCCCCACTGACTCTCCAAACTTCTATTATAAACCAAAACCAAACAACCAGGTTTCAAGGGATTCAAACCCAAATTTACATTTTTTCAATGCAAGGGCCATTTTTATTTCATCCATTTTCTAAAATACTTTCCTTAAATGGATTAAGTGTTCATCAAACGTTTTAGAGAACACTATGATGTATCAATGTATACCATTAACCATCCTTCAATCATTTCATTATGGAATTTTATATCCATTAACTTCTGAAACACTGATGGAGCATTTTTTGGTCCAAATGGCATTTTGACATACTTATAAATTCCCATGTGTGTTGTTATCAACAAAAAGTTCTGTGAATTCTTTTCAACAGGAATTTGATGGTACCCTTTATTTCCATCTAGGCAACTTATATATTCAGCACCTTTAATGGTAGCATGTATAGAGGCAATCCTTGGCAAGGGATAAATATCATCTACTGTAAATGTATTTAATGCTCTATAATCACCGCACAGTCTTGCTTTATCTTGTTCATAAGAAATTAGCACTGGTGATATTACACAATATTTTGGTGTAGTTTCAACCTTCTCAAGAATGTTCATTTTTAATAACATCTTAATATTATCCTCTATGTCTTTCCTCTTCATTGGTGAAGCAGGGTATGGTTTCTTTTTAAGACTAGCAGGAATATTATCCATATCACAGGTTAAACTAATCTTCATTTCATGATCTTTTACAAGACCAAGTTCATTTGTACCATGTGCAAAAGCCATTGGAAAAGCTTTAATTAATTCCAAAATATTATCTTTCTCAGTTTCACTTATCTGAGCGCCAAATGATGCTTTTGAAATTTCTGTTTCCAGAAGTTCCATCTCATTGGATTCTCTTCCTTTACACGGAGAATTTGTTACTGACTCAATGTGTAAGACTGTGTTAAAAGAATTTATTTTAAATTTCCTCTTACCATTCATGCCAATTGTAAAATTGTTATTAGCAGGGTCTAATTTTACACCAAATTTAGTCAGAATATCATTTCCAATGATAAAACAGTTACTACAGTTAGTATTATCCATTACTACAAAGTCACAAGTTACTCTTACATAACCATGTTGATGTTTAAAGAAAACAGCAGCTTTGTATTTACCAATGGGGTGTAGCACTGATCCAAATCCTCTCCAATTTTTATTTTGAAGTGGTTCAAGCTTAAACTTTTATTCACTATCAATTTTCTGTAATGTATTAGTGGAAACAACAGAACCAGCAGCTCCTGTGTCCAGTACTATATTAACATTTTCACCAGAAATGATAGCTGGAACCGTGATAGGTGTCATTCTAAAGTTATCAGCTTGTATATCCTTAATGATTTCAGCATCCTCAAAATTCATTAAAGATTCATTGGAGTCCATATTTAATATTGGATTTTCAAAGATGGACAAATCATCTTCCAACATACAGACTTCATTTTCATCACTATATGAGACATTGCTGTCATAATCACTTGATTCTTTACATTTTTCAGATTCAGATTCAGATTCACGTTGATTTTCAACAATATTTATGTTTTTCTCACATTTGTGACCTTTTACCCAAGATTTGTTACACTTATAACAAGTATTTGTTTCATACTTCTTAGGTACTACAGTTGCAGTAGGTTTTTTCTGCTTCTCCTGAAGTGTTTTTGAATTCTGAGTTTTTACAGGTTCAACATTTTGTTTATAAGTGGAATACCATGATTCATACTTATGGTTTAATAATATTTCATTGCAAATATTAATAAAGTCAGAATATTCAGTAACATTTAATGTTCTAGCTACAACAATGTCTCTGACATATATAGGTAATTTATATATTATCTTATCTTTCCATAAGTTAAAATCCATATGAGGCTCAATGGCTTTTAATATTTTGTTTAAATTCATTAAAAATACCATAGGTTTGTCACCATTCAACGGATTATACCTAGTCTTCTCATAAAGTCTCTGCTGAGTAAGCCTGAATTTAGAACCTCCAAATTGTTTTTCAATAAGTTGTTTCCATTCAGCCCAAGAGTAGTCTCTACCCTCACTTAAGACAGCTTCAAACCATAATAAAGCAACATCCTTAAATAAAGAAATTAATTTTGATGTTATCTCTTCATCTGGTAACTTATATGAGAATTTCAAGTTGTCAATTCTTTGAATAAAATGTTGCCAATCAGAGCTGGCTTCCCCATCATAAGTTGGGTACTGATCTATCTTAGGCCAGTTTTTCTGATTGGATTTTATCTCACTAATCTTAGGTAAATTCAACAACTCATTTACTTTTGATAAATGGTCTTGTATTTCTTCCTGCACAGATTTGTGACTTACATTTTCAGATTTGACACTACCACCAGATGGTTTTTATTGTGTTGGTATAGGGAAGGAATGAGATTCACTTTTGCCAATGAAAGGATTATTATTATATTGATTATACTAATGATTATCCTGGTTCATTAGTAGATTGGCAGTTTCAATCTCAACTTTAGTTAATCTTTGTAGCAACTCAGAGACACTTTGATTTGTCTGGGCAAAAGATAACTTTGTTCTTGATTCAGTTTTTAATAAATGTGTTTCATATAATTTTTCTAACTCACAGAATTTGTTTGAAAGGTCATTATATTTATTACTTAATGAATCATATTTAAGAGATAGAGACAAATGTTCTTTCTCTAATTCTTTGTTGCGTGTTGCTAATTGAGAAATGTTTAATGTCAAGGATGAAATTGTATCACTAGTGAGCTTAACTTTCTGTTCCTTACAATCAGTCATTCTATTCCACAATGCTGAAACAATTCTATGGACAGTTGGATTTTTGTCAAAATACTCCATGTCTTCCTTCTCAATTCTTTCACTCCCTTGTGTACTTCTCATATCACTAGTAAGTGGTGGAAACTGAGGATTAACTGTATTATAAATACTACTTTTGTTATTGACAAAAGACAAGTCAGGTGTATCTACTCTAAAACCTAAATTTCTTAAATCCTCCTCTATTTTTTGTACAGATTTGACATCAATAGAATTACCTATATTGTAATTATCAGTAGTATGTCCAATCTGAGAGGGTAATCTACTTACCAAGGGATGGTTGCCAGTCCTGATTTTTGGCGCTTTTTTCCTTTGTAAGGGTGAGCTGAGGAAGTCAGATGAGGGGGTGGATCCCTGTTGCAACTGTGGCTTGTCCACTGTTGGTGAAACCAGTCCCATTTCCATTTGTCTACCAGGATTTTCTCCTGGGAGTGAGTTGACCCGCCTTGGATAGGGGGTTGCTGATTTGACTGACTGGGCTGGCCTCCCTTTAATTCTGCCAATGCCTGATTCATCTGCTGAAACCCTACCTTGAAATTGTTTTGCAACTGCTCTACCTCTTTGAACATGAGAGATTTTGATTCCTCCAACTTCAGAACCTGTTTGGCCAGGTGGGACAGTTAATCCTGAAGAGGAGGAGACGTCTTTTTTATAGTTATCTTTTTTAAAAGGGCGTCCTTTTCCTCTATACTCATGCTTTCTGGCTGGGGGTACTGTTGGCCCTCCATGGTGATGTCCTGGAAAGTTTTTGTTAGCTTTAGACCTGGTATTATAAGCAGGCTTTTCACTTACACTGTCCTGGGGAGCACTCATATTGTTAAGAATGACAATATTTTACGTCTACAAAAGGAAAAAACTCTATGGAATTAGTAGACAAAAGATATTAGCAATTATATTACTAATAAAAAAGCAATGGAGCTTACCCTGAATTTATATCTTTGTTTATTTAAATAAAATGTAAGAAAAATTTGAAAAAATCTGTTAAAAATATAATAATAAGTTTAACTAGACCTCCATAAGGGTTAATAATTAGCTTACCAAGCTTTAACCAAATACCAATTTAATTGGGTGTTATATTGGTGTCCAAATACCAAGTGAAATTGGGTTTATATTGGGTACAGTTACTACTGTAAATATCTAATTTTTATGATAAAAAATTAGTACAATTATTTTAAGTGTTCTTTTCCGCAATCAATGAGTTATGATGAACCACTAATATGCAGCAGACCCAAATATTTGGTTTATTTTGAGCTGTACTAAGGTAAAAATCACGTCCCAAGGCTTATACTAAATAATAAGTAAAATATAAGGAAAGACCCCCGATTGTCAGTATAGTCTAGTATATAAGTATGATATAATAGTGTTTATTTATGGTCCTACTACTTATTGATAAATGATTTAGTGATTAAACCTCAGGGGAAGACTAATAAAATAGTTATACTCAAGTCAAACTCACAATACTTGGATTTAAGTGCGTGCTAGTGGTGGAAAATAGATGAATAAAATATAGTTATAGCTTTATATAAAGATAAAATCAATTTATAGTGGCTTTATAATATATTTCTAAAGGTTAATAATTGTATAGTAGTGTTTATTGGAGTTTTAGTAATTGAATGATGATAAATAACCGTCAAAATCCCTCCTTACTTATACCCAAATCCACTGGAGTGCACAGACCTTCAATCCAGATGATTTCACTGCTATCCCCAGCAATTACAGCACTGTGAGGGCCCATCACCTCCCCATGGCGTCCACTTCAAGAAGTTTCAACACCCAGACCTCCAGTAAGGACCCTCCATCACTATTAATAATAACACTGATCCATACCATAAATAGAAAATCCAGATAAAAGCGGATACCATAAAGAAACAGGTAAAATAAACAATCAAAAAGAGATTTAATGAAACTAAAAGCATATAAAGAAACAAATAAAATGTCCAAGCCCCCAATAACATCCCCAAGCATCCAAATTAACCCAGAAACATCCTTCCAACCCATAAATCCGTGAATAACCATCCAAGGAAGTAATTTGAGTTGTCCAAACTGGGTGTATGCGCCTGATATAGGTGTCTATGCTTCTGTAGGCATTGTGAGTCCACTGATTTCGTCCATATGACCTAAAATAAGCAGAAAAACAAAGGTTATAGGCTATTAAGGGTCTAAAACCCAATTATATACCTAAATATACATAATATACTGCATATTTCACTGAATATGAGATTTATGTATACATATAAGCTTATGTATGTCAATAATTACTTCATATCACTTAAGATAAGTATATTTTGACTCCATTTACACCTTAATAAATATTATTAGGCCATGGATAAGCCATTCAAACTATTATAAGTTCTATAATAGAACAATAATTATATATATATATAATAAAATAATATATATTATTATTTTAACCTTATTTTTAAGATATAAGCTTAATCTACTTAAGGTTATCTTATTTTAAGCATAAGAAATACTCAGTCCTAAGGATATTTAGGCTGAAAAAAGGAGTATGTGGTGATGTTTTGATAAGGAGGATGTTCTATTTCCCAAATGAAAATGGGAAATTGTTATCCATTTCATTACTTATAAGACAAGGTGCAAGAGCAGAATTTGATTACTAAAATAATTTAACTATTATAAAAATAAATTTCATTTTATTTACTGGAACTTACAAAAGTAATAACTCTTGGAATGTAGATGTGACTAATAATGATATATCACCTTCCTGAAATTTTACGTTGTAGACAGTTCTAAAGTACTAAGCAGTAGACAAAATGCGAGATGGGTTGGTTCTTCTTTTCAATTTCTAAAAAGAAGTGCCTGCTACTCTTATTTAAAAGAAAGTGTAATAATGTGTAATACTAGTATCTGACTAAATAGTTTATCAGTTGAGAGATGAGTTAAAAGATAAGGAAAAACAAATATTACTATCTGGATTTTTCTATTCTTAATAAGCGCTAATATCAACAGCTACTCCCTCTTGAAGAATTCTCTCTGAATATTCCTTATTATAGCAATAAAATAACTCTAATAATATTTTATCATACTGAATCTATATATTCCCTTGATGTTGTGCTTTTTCACTAAACTATATAAAATACACACACAGATGCATGAAATTTTTATCATAGTAATCACAAAATTGAAAAAATTGTTATATATCACAATATATTTTGAAATTATATAATAGGGGGTATCAATGTTCAGGGATCCGCAATTAAATTAATTGCAGATAAAAATACTTATACCCCAATTATCTTCGGCAATTATATTTGCTAATAATTGGTTTATTAGACACTTTATGTGTCAATGTTCACCTCATATCTGACATTTTTCTACTCAATTTTTCATAACCATATCTTGGACAACTTTCTGTCATAACCACATGTTACACAGCTTTCTTCCATAACCACATCTTACACTACTCTCTGGATATGCCTCATGGATGTGATAAGTTTGGGATCAGGAATTAGGAATGGAAATCGGGGTATAAAAGACTGAATAATGCATTATTTTGGATTCCTTATTCACTAGCCCTGGGGCTATTGGATAAGAATCTTCCACAATTAATAATGTCTGATCCTGTGAAAAAAAATTCCTGATCCCTAATTGCGGATCCCTGAACATTAATACCCCCTAATATGAAGCTCTAATGTTTGTAATCAAAATTACTTATCTCAATAATAATCTTTTACCTCTCTCTTTTTTTTCTCCTATAAGATAGCCTTTCCTTCTTATAATTTTCAGCACTCCAAACACAGTTCCCTACAGGATCTCCAGTGCTGTTTCTAGTACCACATAAGCAAAACACTAACTAATTCATTAGTAAACTAAATACACTGCTTGTAACAACTAAAGCACCTAAACATACCCTAAGCCTACTAAAACTAGTATTTACTTGTTTCACTCATGTTCCACATGTGCGCTTATGATTGAACCTTTGCATTGTTTCAGCCCTACCTCCTGCATTGTCACCTTTCAGCCCTGATCCTAGTCTCTTTGACTCTTGGGTAATTTGGTGATTGAGTCCTCATTCTCCTTGTTTCATAACTAAGTCCATAGTTCTGACAATTGACTTAACTAATTAGCCTCTGCAATTTACATTACCTATTTCAGTAAGCTACCACACTAGCCGTGGTCCAGTATACTATGTACTTGAGGCCTTCCTTGCGCCATAATTCCTTCCTCTATGCATAACACACAATTATTGAAAAATCTAAATCCATAATGTTCAGTGCTTGCACTCCTAAGTTGATAATTCCTTTATGCGGCACATCCCGCTGCACAATCCAAGCGCACAGACCCTAAATCCCCTTCCACACCTTTCTTTTGCTTTGTTCTTTTAAAACCATAATTACATATTTATAATAGTGCTATCTTCTGCACTATGCTTCTACTTTGTTCTTCATAAGATACACAAGTTGATTGGTCCAAAAGAAAAGTTACCTGTAATGCGCATACCATATCCTCCCTCTACTCGCGACTGTCTCTAGGAGCCTATAATTACACTGCGCTTCGCAGTGTATTCTTCCTTCATCTTTTATCTTATTCTACTTTTTTATACCTTTATATATTATCTTAAATTTTTAAATAATGAATACAAGAAATACCACCATTAATACTGAAAATACTGCCAAGGTTGTGGACACCATTCAACAATTTTTGCAAATGCAGCCCCCTGCTGCTCCTCCCTTGATGCCAATTACTATGCTGATGAGTAGGACAAGATGCACCTGCTGCATTGAAAATGGAATAACCTCCTTCCACTTTTTAAAAGCCCTCCATGGAAACACTTATTTTAATGTGAGTCTTCCTTCATGTTTCTTCCTTTTCTTTTATCCTATCATTACTAACTTCCATTTTTTACATCCTTTTAGTCTTGCAATTTTTGCAAAAATTGCAAGAGGAAGTGTAGCTACAATGGACCACACACCATTGGGCATCTATATCCAGACGCCTCCACCTCGGATATGATGATTCAGATGACCATCAAATGTCCTGTGCCTGCACAGACTACTCCTTCAGTCAAAAAACGTGCCAGAGTTGACTTCCAAGTGCCTACTCCTAGTAGTGTCGCTTCTATTCCAAGATTGGGCTTTTCACAGGAGAGTATTCATACTGTAAGTTCCTTTCTCACTTTTTTTCTCTCTTGACCTAAAATCAATACTCTTCTTTTCTTTCTTAGGATGCGCCATTGTCTTCCAACATTGGCAGAGGCCTTTGATGGGCTGTTTGGTGCTGTTTTGGTATGTCTTAGTTGACATTGGTTGAATAATTGGGTGTTTTCTACTTTTATTCAGCAAATATTGGGACTTCAGGGATGTGGGTACTAGCATTGGATAGCCCCAGGTTTTCTCTATATTTTATTTATTGTTGACATTTTTCATATTCTAAGTTTTAAGGGGTCATTTCCTCATTTTTCATTTCTAAAAGATAGCTGTTTAATTTTGTTTTTTGTGTTTTACAGGATAGGCTTGAGTCTTAGAGTTAAGTGCTTAGTACCATTAGAATGAGCTCTTTTTTCTCTACATTTTATGTCTCAATGTTGTTATAGTCAAATTATGTGTTTTAAAGGTTTTAGTAGTTGTGGTGGAATTTTCTAAGTATTTTAGGCTTTTTTTTGGAGGTTTTTGGAGGTTTTCTGATTTTAGGGAGGTTTGGCCACTTCTACATGGCCCACCCACCTTGGTGCTAGAAGGCTGGAAAGCATTTCTAGAGGGGTTTTCCGCAATTTGGTGCTCAAGAACGCCAAATTTGTTGGTGTGCATGGGCTTTTAGATAGTGGTCTGTGTGTACATAGTAAATAAGACACTTGGGGCAACTTTAATTATCATACAACCATCCAGAAAGGATATCATTGTTCTCACTCAGTTTTCACTGTTTTTTGGCTACAATTGGCTGTGTTTGTTGCAAGGTTACTTCTTCATTTAACTCAAATTGGCAACTTGTTTCTCTGGTGTAGCTTTGCAACCTGCATCAAGTATTATTGCTGTTTTCAGTGCATCAAGTGCACAGTGTTTTACTTTTCTGGTGTGAATTTTTCTGCATGTCAGGTTTCTGGCTCTCTGGTTCTCAGTGATCTGCTATTGGCTACTTTCTTGACTTGTTAAGAAGTCAAGAAGTGTGTTGGAAGGGGTATAGTAACAGTATCTAATTTGCTGTAGCAAATAAATCTCACCTGGTATTTTCTCAAAGGGACAGGGGTTTTTCTCTCCATTTTTACTCCAACTCCCTTTTTCAAGGTCTATAGCTAGTACTCTGGGATTGTCTACAGTTCCAGCCACTCCTTATTCTGAGACACCTCCTCTTCCAATCAATTCACTTTTCCTTCCTGGTCTGGAAGAAAATC
This sequence comes from Hemileia vastatrix, assembly GCA_030280995.1. Taxonomy (NCBI): domain Eukaryota; kingdom Fungi; phylum Basidiomycota; class Pucciniomycetes; order Pucciniales; family Zaghouaniaceae; genus Hemileia; species Hemileia vastatrix. The sequence goes on along the minus strand of JASXTE010000001.1, from coordinate 7,020,326 downwards.
CTGCCTGGGATGCCCCTTCTCCTCCAGAGTGCACACCTCAACCCGCAACTCTTGACTAGACTTCTATGCAGCCAACTGATAATTCTGTCGTCCTGGATGACTGGCCCACTGATTCACTTTTGCTCAACAACAAAGAAGAGCCCACCATGGCTTGAAACTGGGAATTTGCAGAGAAAATTGCCTGCACACCATTCGATGCGACCATTGTAGAGTAGACTCCATCAGTCACCTTGCTGCAGGCAGAATCTAAGGGAGTTGGAAAAACAAAAAGAAATCCCTGTTCCTCTAAGTAAAAAAAAGATTCAATTAACTAATCTTGAAGATCTGCTTGAAGAGTTGGATAAGTTGAAAATCTGAGAGAAAGACTTTGAAAGTGTTGGAAACCTATAATATAGAAATAAAAAAGTGCAATAAATGATTACACACCCAAAACAAATACCTAATACTAGATTACACTGATAAAAGTCACAGCAAATACTTAGAACAAGCTGCAACACTTTCCCCAGAGACTGAAAAGTACAGTAGAGTACCCCAGAAACTACCCTTGGGATGATCTGTTCAAAGGTGCCTTATTTAAGGTCTGCCCCAGATTTACTCAGTTTCCCACCAAAATTAAAGAGTGTTCTTTATTATATTTTTATTTTATAAATTTTATAAGAAAAGAAATAAATTTGAGTCACCAAGGATGAGAGCTATCCAATGGTACCCTATATGTTGATATTTTTTATTATAATTGTTGTTATATATTAAAAATTGTTAATTAACAAAAAAGACCCTTATTATCGAAACAAAAGACAAAAAACATGTAGAAGACTAAGATTCTACCCCATATGATTCACCTCCTCCAGACCTTTCCAACAATACCCTACATGCATATGATCTTCAACAAACTATTGATCTAGTAAGCATAATAACTTTCTAACCAAATTTTACCACAATAGCCAAAATTTTGGCACAGTGACCAAAATTTGCACTGGTGATCAGACTTTTCTACAGTGACCAAACTTTGCCACAGTTCCCAGACTTTTCTGCAGAAATGATCAAACTTTGCCACAATGACCATCTTTGCCACAGTGACTTCGCTTTTGCACTGGAAAATCACCAGAGCAAAGCGGAGTGCACCAGAAAAAAAATGGCTACTCCATGAGCACACTGCATCCACCAAAAATACCAAGAGAGCCCTAGAAAATCCAGTAAAACCAATACCCAATACATGAAACCATCAAATAACAATAGGAATACCAACATATATCCATTCCAAAACACCATAAATCCTCCAAAAATCACCATAAATCCACCCAAAAAAATCCAGTTAACTCACTTCAACCAAATTAACACCTGCTAACACCATGATTTTCTTCCAACCAAGGCCCAATCAAATTTTCACCTAAGTTGTCAGCCTAAATATCCTTAGGACTGAGTAATTCTTATGTTTAAAATAAGATAACCTTAAGTAGATTAAGCTTATATCTTAAAATAAGGTTAAAATAATAATATATATTATTTTATTATATATATATATAATTATTATTCTATTATATAATTTATAATAGTTTAAATAGCTTATCCATGGCCTTATAAGACTTATTAAGGTGTTAATGGAGTCATAATATACTTATCTTAAGTGATATGAAGTAATTATTGACATACATAAGCTTATATGTATACATAAATCTCATATTCAGTGAAATATGCAGTATATTATGTATATTTAGGTATATAAGTGGGTTTTAGCCCCTTAATAGCCTATAACCTTTGTTTTTCTGCTTATTTTAGGTCATATGGACGAAATCAGTGGACTCACAACGCCTACAGAAGCATACACACCTATATCAGGCGCATACACCCAGTTTGGACAACTAAAATTACTTCCTTGGATGGTTATTCACAGATTTATGGGTTTGATGGATGTTTCTGGGTTAATATGGATGCTTGGGGATGTTATTGGGGGCTTGGAAATTTTATTTGTTTCCTTTATATGCTTTTAGTTTCATTAAATCTCTTTTTGATTGTTTATTTTACCTGTTTCTTTATTGTATCCGCTTTTATCTGGGTTTTCTATTTATGGTATGGATCAGTGTTATTATTAATAGTGATGGAGGGTCCTTACTGGAGGTCTGGGTGTTGAAACTGCTTGAAGTGGACGCCATGGGGAGGTGATGGGCCCTCACAGTGCTGTAATTGCCGGGAATAGCAGTGACATCATCTGGATTGAAGGTCTGTGAACTCCAGTGGATTTGGGTATAAGTAAGGAGGGATTTTGACGGTTTATTATCATCATTCAATTACTACAATTCAAACAACCACTACAATACAATTATTAACATCCAGAAATATATTATAAAGCTATTATAGATTGATATTATCTTTATATAAGCTATAACTATATTTTATTCTTCTATTTTCCACCACTAGCACGCATTAAAATCCAAGTATTGTGAGTTTTATTTGAGTATAACTATTTTATTAGTCTTCCCCTGAGGTTTAATCACTAAATCATTTATCAATAAGTAGTAGGACCATAAAATAACACTATTATATCATACTTATATACTAGACTATACTGACAATTGGGGGTCTTTCCTTATATTTTACTTATTATTTAGTATAAGCCTTGGGACGTGATTTTTACCTTAGTAAAGCTCAAAATTAACCAAATATTTGGGTCTTCTGCATATTAGTGGGTCATCATAACTCATTGATTGGGGAAAAGAACCCTTAAAATAATTGTACTAATTTTTTATCATAAAAATTAGATATTAACAGTAGTAACTGTACCCAATATAAACCCAATTTCACTTGGTATTTGGACACCAATATAACACCCAATTAAATTGGTATTTTTCTAAAGCTTGGTAAGCTAATTATTCACACTTATAGAGGTCTAGTTAAACTTATTATTATATTTTTAACAGATTTTTTCGAATTTTTCTTACATTTTATTTAAATAAATAAAGATATAAATTCAGGGTAAGCTCCATTGCTTTTTTATTAGTAATATAATTGCTAATATTATTTGTCTACTAATTCCATAGAGTTTTTTCCTTTTGTAGACGTAAAATATTGTCATTCTGAACAATATGAGTGCTCCCCAGGATAGTTTAAGTGAAAAGCCTGCTTATAATACCAGGTCTAAAGCTAACAAAAACTTTCCAGGACATCACCATGGAGGGACAACAGTACCCCCAGCCAGAAAGCATGAGTATAGAGGAAAAGGACGCCCTCTTAAAAGAGATAACTATAAAAAAGAGGTCTCCTCCTCTTTAGGATTAACTGTCCCACCTGGCCAAACAGGTTCTGAAGTTGGAGGAATCAAAATCTCTCATGTTCAAAGAAGTAGAGCAGTTGCAAAACAATTGCAAGGTAGGGTTTCAGCAGATGAATCAGGCAATGGCAGAATTAAAGGGAGGCCAGCCCAGTAAATCAAATCAGCAACCCCCTACCCAAGGAGAGTCCACTCACTCCCAGGAGAAAATCCTGGTAGACAAATGGAAATGGGACTGGTTTCACCAACAGTGGACAAGCCACAGTTGCAACAGGGATCCACCCCCTCATCTGACTTCCTCAGATCACCCTTACAAGGGAAAAAAGCGCCAAAAATCAGGACTGGCAACCATCCCTTGGTAAGTAACTTACCCTCTCAGATTGGACATACTACTGATAATTACAATATAGGTAATTCTATTGATGTCAAATCTGTACAAAAAATAGAGGAGGATTTAAGAAATTTAGGTTTTAGAGTAGATACACCTGACTTGTCTTTTGTCCACAAAAACAGTACTATATACAATGATAATACAGTTAATCCTCAGTTGCAACCACCTACTAGTGAGATGAGAAGTTCACAGGAGAGTGAGAGAATTGAAAAGGAGGACATGGAATATTTTAACAATAATCCAACTGTCCATAGAATTGTTTCAGCATTGTGGAATAGAATGACTGATTGTGAGGAACAGACAGTTAAGCTCACTAGTGATACAATTTCATCCTTGACATTAAACATTTCTCAATTAGCAACACGCAACAAAGAATTAGAGAAAGAACATTTGTCTCTAACTCTTAAATATGATTCATTGAGTAATAAATATAATGACATTTCAAACAAAGTTTGTGAGTTAGAAAAATTATATGAAACACATTTAATAAAAACTGAATCAAGAACAAAGTTATCTTTTGCCCAGACAAATCAAAGTGTCTCTGAATTGCTACAAAGATTAACTAAAGTTGAGATTGAAACTGCCAATCTACTAATGAACCAGGATAATCATAAGTATAATCAATGTAATAATAATCCTTTCATTGGCAAAAGTGAATCTCATTCCTTCCCTGTACCACCACAATTAAAACCATCTGGTGGTAGTGTCAAATCTGAAAATGTAAGTCACAAATCTGTGCAGGAAGAAATACAAGACCATTTATCAAAAGTGAATGAGTTGTTGAATTTACCTAAGATTAGTGAGATAAAATCCAATCAGAAAAACTGGCCTAAGATAGATCAGTACCCAACTTATTATGAGGAAGCCAGCTCTGATTGGCAACATTTTATTCAAAGAATTGAAAACTTGAAATTCTCATATAAGTTACCAGATGAAGAGATAACATCAAAATTAATTTCTTTATTTAAGGATGTTGCTTTATTATGGTTTGAAGCTGTCTTAAGTGAGGGTAGAGACTACTCTTGGGCTGAATGGAAACAACTTATTGAAAAACAATTTGGAGGTTCTAAATTCAGGCTTACTCAGCAGAGACTTTATGAGAAGACTAGGTATAATCCGTTGAATGGTGACAAACCTATGGTATTTTTAATGAATTTAAACAAAATATTAAAAGCCATTGAGCCTCATATGGATTTTAACTTATGGAAAGATAAGATAATATACAAATTACCTATATCTGTCAGAGAAATTGTTGTAGCTAGAACATTAAATGTTACTGAATATTCTGACTTTATTAATATTTGCAATGAAATATTATTAAACCATAAGTATGAATCAAGGTATTCCACTTATAAGCAAAATGTTGAACCTGTAAAAACTCAGAATTCAAAAACACTTCAGGAGAAGCAGAAAAAACCTACTGCACCTGTAGTACCTAAAAAGTATGAAACAAATACTTGTTATAAGTGTAACAAACCTTGGGTCAAAGGTCACAAATGTGAGAAAAACATAAATATTGTTGTAAATCAACGTGAATCTGAAACTGAAACTGAAAAAAGTAAAGAATCAAGTGATTATGACAGCAATATCTCATATAGTGATGAAAATGAAGTCTGTATGTTGGAAGATGATTTGTCCATCTTTGAAAATCCAATATTAAATATGGACTCAAATGAATCTTTAATGAATTTTGAGGATGCTGAAATCATTAAGGATATACAAGCTGATAACTTTAGAATGACACCTATCACGGTTCCAGCTATCATTTCTGGTGAAAATGTTAATATAGTACTGGACACAGGAGCTGCTGGTTCTGTTGTTTCCACTAATACATTACAGAAAATTGATAGTGAATAAAAGTTTAAGCTTGAACCACTTCAAAATAAAAATTGGAGAGGTTTTGGATCAGTACTACACCTCATTGGTAAATACAATGCTGCTGTTTTCTTTAAACACCAACATGGTTATGTAAGGGTAACTTGTGACTTTGTAGTAATAGATAATACTAATTGTAGTAACTTTTTTATCATTGGAAATGATATTCTGACTAAATTTGGTGTAAAATTAGACCCTTCTAATAACAATTTTACAATTGGCATGAATGGTAAGAGGAAATTTAAAATAAATTCTTTTAACACAGTCTTACACATTGAGTCAGTAACGAATTCCCCGTCTAAAGGAAGAGAAACCAATGAGATGGAACTTCTGGAAACAGAAATTTCAAAAGCATCATTTGGCACTCAGATAAGTGAAACTGAGAAAGATAATATTTTGGAATTAATTAAAGCTTTTCCAATGGCTTTTGCACATGGTACAAATGAACTTGGTCTTGTAAAAGATCATGAAATGAAGATTAGTTTAACCTGTGATATGGATAATATTCCTGCTAGTCTTAAAAAGAAACCATACCCTGCTTCACCAATGAAGAGGAAAGACATAGAGGATAATATTAAGATGTTATTAAAAATGAACATTCTTGAGAAGGTTGAAACTACACCAAAATATTGTGTAATATCACCAGTGCTAATTTCTTATGAACAAGATAAAGCAAGACTGTGCGGTGATTATAGAGCATTAAATACATTTACAGTAGATGATATTTATCCCTTGCCAAGGATTGCCTCTATACATGCTACCATTAAAGGCGCTAAATATATAAGTTGCCTAGATAGAAATAAAGGGTACCATCAAATTCCTGTTGAAAAGAATTCACAGAACTTTTTGTTGATAACAACACACATGGGAATTTATAAGTATGTCAGAATGCCATTTGGACCAAAAAATGCTCCATCAGTATTTCAGAAGTTAATGGATATAAAATTCCATAATGAAATGATTGAGGGATGGTTAATGGTATACATTGATGACATCATAGTGTTCTCTAAAACTTTTGATGAACACTTAATCCATTTAAGGAAGGTATTTCAGAAAATGGATGAAATAAAAATGACCCTTGCATTGAAAAAATGTAAATTTGGGTTTGAATCTTTAAAAGTGCTTGGTCATATTGTATCTGGCTTACAAATATGTGTAGACCAAAATAAAGTGGCTGCAATAAAGAATATTGGCATTCCTCAAAATGTGAAGGATGTACAATCTTTTCTTGGAATGTGTGGTTATTATAGACAATATATTAAAAACTACCAATCAATTGCTGCACCACTGACCACACTGATAAAGAAATCAGAAGCTTTCATTTGGAATAATGAAAGACAACAAGCTATTGATAAGTTGAAAGAATGTTTAATGACAGCTCCTATCTTGGGTTTACCAGATTTTCAATTAACTTTTGTATTATATACAGATGCAAGTTTTATTGGACTGGGTGCTGCTTTACATCAAAAACAACTTATTGAAGGTAAAATGTCAGAAGTAGTAATCTGCTATATTTCACGTACTCTGAGAAGTGGTGAATTGAAATATGGTGCTACTCAACTTGAATGTTTGGCAGTAGTATGGGCTCTTGAAAATCTACATTATTACCTTGAAGACCTAAAATTTGAGTTAATAACTGACTGTAGGGTAGTTAAGTCACTATTAAACATGAAAACTCCTAATAGACACATGTTTAGATGGCAATTAGCTGTACAAGAATACAGAGGACGGATGACTATTACACATAGAGCATGAACCTTGCACTCTAATGTAGATCTGTTATCTAGAGTACCTCTGCCTAATAATGATGATCATCCTGCTTATGTTCCTGAGTCAGAGATAATTAACATTTATGGCATTTATAATGTAGATCTTGAGGATGAATTTATGCAATCAATTCTTGATAATTATAATTCAGATCCTGACTTAAGTAAATTAACTACAATATTAAATGATCCATCTAATGCTTCAATGAATGTTTTAATAAAAACATTACCAATTAAGTATAAAGAGGCATTAGAAAAAGGAAAATTTTCCATTGAGGATGGTTTTATATATTACAGGAAAAAATTAAGTAATGTAATTGTAATTCCCCCTTCAATGAAGGAGTTAATGTTAAGTATATATCATGATGATATATTAGCAGGTCATTTTGACTACCATAAAACATTAACCAGAGTAAAAAACACAGCTTGGTGGATTAAAATGTCTGAGGATGTTCAGAAATATGTTGAAACATGTGATTCTTGTCAAAAATCTAAAAGATTAACAGGAAAAAGAGCTGGTTTATTACAACAAATTGAGCAACCAAAAGCTCCATGGGAAATCATTAACATGGAATTTGTAACAGGTTTGCCAATAGCAGGGCATAAGAGTTATAACTCCTGCTGGGTAATTGTAGATAGATTTACAAAGATGTGTAAATTTATTCCTACCCACAAAGAGGTTTCTGCAAAGGACTTAGCTTTTTTATGGTGGACACAAATGTTAAATACAGCAGGTTTCCCCAAAGCAATAGTTTCTGACAGAGATCCTAAATTTACTTCTGAGTTCTGGACGTCACTTATGGATTTTTCAGGGTGTCAATTAAAACTTTCTACAGCACACCATCCACAAACTGATGGGCTAGCAGAAAGAATGATACAAACCTTAGAAGATATGATAAGAAGATACTGTGCTTTTGGTCTTCATTTTAGAGACAATGACAAATTCACACATGATTGGGTAACCCTTATCCCAGGTTTAGAATTTGCATATAATAGTACAGTACATTCTGTCACTGGCAAAAAGCCATTTGAGTTATGGTTGGGTTATGTACCTAATACCCCTGCTGAAACTCTTAATAAGTTACCTAGATTGGATATTCATCCAGGTACTAAATCTTTTCTTCAGATGCAGGAATTATGCAGAAAACATGCTCAAGAATGTATAAATAAGGCTTTTGAGTATGAAAAGAAAAGATGGGATAAAGCCCATAATGAACAAATGTTCAAAGAGGGTGATGAAGTCCTTATTTCCACACTACCTTTCAATTTAAATGGTAATGTTAAATTGAAGGATCCATTCATTGGAGCATTTGTAGTTAAAAAGATGGTTGGTAATAATGCTGTTGAGGTTATTCTATATGCACCATATGATAGGAAACATCCAGTATTTCCTATTTCTCTTATAAAACCATACCATTCTAATGATACTGCTCTATTTCCAAGAAGATCAGGAAGGCATAAACAGCAACCTGAAGAAATAGTGGAAAAGGCAGAAATTGAAAAGATACTTAAAAAGAGACACCTTACTAAAGAAAAGGGAGTTGAGTATCTATTAAGATTTAAAAGTAAATCAAGTGAATATGACCAGTGGATTCCAGAAAATGAAATCTCTGATCTTAAAAATCTCTTGAAAAAATTTAAATCTAAATAATACTGTTCATTCAGTATATGTATTATAAAAATTATTTTTTTTATTTTATTATTTCACTCCTTGGTTTTAATTAAAATGTCTTAACATTTTTTTTTATTGTTTTTTTTGGGGTGAGGGAGTGTCAGCCTAAATATCATTAGGACTGGGTATTTCTTATGCTTAAAATAAGATAACCTTAAGTAGGTTAAGCTTATATCTTAAAAATATGGTTAAAATAATAATATATATTATTTTATTATATATATATATAATTATTATTCTATTATATAATTTATAATAGTTTAAATAGCTTATCCATGGCCTAATAATACTTATTAAGGTGGTAATGGAGTCATAATATACTTATCTTAAGTGATATGAAGTAATTATTGACATACATAAGCTTATATGTATACATAAATCTCATATTCAGTGAAATATGCAGTATATTATGTATATTTAGGTATATAAGTGGGTTTTAGCCCCTTAATAGCCTATAACCTTTGTTTTTCTGCTTATTTTAGGTCATATGGACGAAATCAGTGGACTCACAACGCCTACAGAAGCATAGACACCTATATCAGGCACATACACCCAGTTTGGACAACTAAAATTACTTCCTTGGATGGTTATTCATGGATTTATGGGTTCAATGGATGTTTCTGGGTTAATATGGATGCTTGGGGATGTTATTGGGGGCTTGGACATTTTATTTGTTTCCTTTATATGCTTTTAGTTTCATTAAATCTCTTTTTGATTATTTATTTTACCTGTTTCTTTATGGTATCCGCTTTTATCTGGGTTTTCTATTTATGGTATGGATCTGTGTTATTATTAATAGTGATGGAGGGTCCTTACTGGAGGTCTGGGTGTTGAAACTGCTTGAAGTGGACGCCATGGGGAGGTGATGGGCCCTCACAGTGCTGTAATTGCCGGGAATAGCAGTGACATCATCTGGATTGAAGGTCTGTGCACTCCAGTGGATTTGGGTATAAGTAAGGAGGGATTTTGACGGTTTATTATCATCATTCAATTACTACAATTCAAAAAACCACTACAATACAATTATTAACATCCAGAAATATATTATAAAGCTATTATAGATTGATATTATCTTTATATAAGCTATAACTATATTTTATTCTTCTATTTTCCACCACTAGCATGCATTAAAATCCAAGTATTGTGAGTTTTATTTGAGTATAACTATTTTATTAGTCTTCCCCTGAGGTTTAATCACTAAATCATTTATCAATAAGTAGTAGGACCATAAAATAACACTATTATATCATACTTATATACTAGACTATACTGACATAAGTAGCCTACCCAGATTTGGAATACCACATCCTCCCTCCAATATGAAATTTCCCCATTCCATTCTGAATCACATAAAAAACTTTTCCACCATCATTTCAATAAAAATTTTGCTTCTAAAGTTGACTCCACTTTATTTTTGATGCTTCAATCCGCTGAGTATGAAAGAGTAGGCTTTAAACCCTACTGAGCTAGAACTGCAATGATCTAGACACCACCATGAGGTCCTCCAAACTCCTCTACCAATCACCTCCAACAAAAAAAAAATTAAGAGAGTGGGCTTTCATCTCCACTGAGCCAGAAATTAAATGATCTGGACATCGCCATGAGGTCCTGCAAGTTCCAAAATCACCAACTACAGAAAAGAAAATTTAGAGAGTGGGCTTTCATCTCCACTGAGCCAGAACTGCAATGATCTGGACATCACCATGAGGTCCTCCAATTTCCAAAATCTCCTCCACTTGAATTTTCTTGAGTCATCAAGCGCAAAATCACCAGTTTATAGTCTCAGAGGACTTCCACCTGCATCACAAAACCAATGCTAGAGATCAATCTATAAACAATAAAGCATATAAACAAACTTTGTGGGGTAGTTGTGTATAGAGTTGCCAACTCATCAATTACCCCCAAACTTGCTAATATAAAATCTAGAAGGTTCCCCAATGAACACTTCAAATTAAAAGAAATCCTCCTCAAATCTTGACCACTATAATTCCTAGTTTTATTGACATCTTCAGTTTTCCACAGTCTTGAAGTTTAGGAACAATCATAAATGATCTTGAAAAGAATTTCAGTTTTAAGTCTTGATGGACTAGCAGAATAAATAAAATAAATATATAATAAAAGAAAAAGATAAATAAAATTAAAGATAAATAAAAAAATAAAAGATGTCCCCCAGCCATTTGGATGAGCCGAACCACTGACATCATACCCACATCCAAGTGCACCTTGATTGTGTATACACAGGAAAGAAAAATTAAAAATATAACATAAAATGAAATTTTTAAAAACAAATTATTTTTGAAAAAAATAATTTTTTTTTTTTTGAAACTTAAATTTTGAAAATAAATTTTTTTTTATTTTTAAATTAAATTTTGAAAATTTGAAGATTTGAAAAATGATAATTTAATGAAAATCAAGGAAACAAACTAATGATCACTGGGTGGGCTCCCTCAAATTTTTAAAAATGATTGGAGACCACAAGTGATCATCCACCCCAATACAACAAAAAAAATGAAACAAAACAAAATTCTTGAATCCAGAATTCCAAAATATTGTGCTGTGTTCACGTAAGGTTCCAGTTTACAGTCATAGAGGACTACCTATAAAATAAAAAATAAAGCCAGGATTCAACTAGAAAAAGAGAAGGGTTGGAAACAAACATTATGGGGTAATTGTGAATAGAGCTGCCAACTCATCAATTACCCCCAAACTTGCCAACATAAAATCTAGAAGGTTCCCCTGTGAACACTCATAACAAAATTTGTTTCCCCCTCATACTTTCACCACATAATAAAATTTTAAAATTGAAGTAATGTTTGATTTTCCAAAAGACTGTGAGATTTCCTAAAAGATTGATGTTGTAGTTTATCCTCATTTCAGAGTCAAACTTCAGCACTCTTTGTGCCCCTAGGGTAAAACTTCTTCACTTGATCAGCAGCTACTATCTTCTTTAAGAAAACACCATCCAGTTCTTTCAAAACATATGAGCCACCAGAAGCCTGTTCTCTAATCCTATATGGTCCATTCCATCTATCAGCAAACATTTTCCCCCACTGACTTTCCAAACTCCTATTATACACCAACACCATATCACCAGGCATCAAAGGCTTCCTGAGTCTATGAGCCAAACTTTGATCCCAATACCTGACAGACTGATCCCTGATCTTGATCATCCTATTGTATGCCTTCTCCAAATATTCCTCCTTCTTTTCTAACTGTTGCATTCTAGCACAGAGCAAATCTTCAGTAGTTTTGACCACATCCCAATCAACACCAAGATAAGATTCATCTTCAAGATCAACTTGTAAAACAGCTTTCTTACCAAAAACTAATTCATAAGGAGAATAACCAGTTGTCCTCTTGGTGGTAATCCTGTCAGCAAATAAAACAAGGGGTAAATAATGCCTCCACTTTTCAGCACTTTTTCCACACATTTTAACCAAAGCATCCTTAATAATTTGATGCCCCCTTTCAACCATTCCTTCTGCTTCAGGGTAATATGGGGTTGCCACCCTAACCTTTGAGCCAATTTTTGAAACAGCTTCCTTGAAGTCTGCACCAAACTTGGAGCCGCCATTAGCAGTTACCAACTTCATAACACTATACCTCTACACCCATTCCTTCATCAAAAATTCTGCTACATTTTTAGCAGATAAACTAATAAGAGGGATAGCCTCAACACAACCAGACAAATCATCCCTTGCCACAATCAAGTACTTATATTTACCTTCCTTGATGTGAACAGCATTCAAACTAACCCGTACAAAGATAGTATTTTCACCAGTAGCATTTCCAGGTTCTTTTGGCCTTAAATAACTTCTTCTCTGACATTCTTCACATGACTAAACCCAAGATCTAACAGCCATCTTCTTTCCAGGCCACCAAAATCTATCAGCAATCCGCTTATAAGTTTCTCCAAAGCCCCTATGCCCTAAATCTTCATGAAGAGATTTCATCACCAATTCTTGACCTTTTCTTTGAGATAAAAAAACTTGAGGATTTGGATGTCTTCTTTTCATCAAACTTCTACCAGACAAATAAAAACCAGGTGACTTCTTTTTGATAGCCACCCATTCAGCTTCATCACATTCTGTTGGTTTTCCCAGAGACAACAAATATTTCACCATTAAAAAATAAAACCCAGTCTGGCCCCAAATTTCATCAGAAAAATCCAATAATATAACATCCAAAGGAACCTCCCTGTCCCCAAATCTCCCACTTGTGAATGAGCAATCATTCTCTGAGCATTCGGCTGCTTGCTGAAATTCACATAATCCACCTCATTCAAACATTTTTCCATGCTACCACTATCCTCCTTCAGATCCCAAACATAAACACCATTAACCAACTTCCAATTATCCCAAACAACCACACCATCCTCATCTACAAAAACTTCATGACCAAATAGATCATCAACTTCATCAAATTCAACAAAAATAGAACCAGCCAGTTTAACCTCATGGGGGAGGTATGGAAAGTCCTCAGCACCCTTGGCACTGGCCTTGATAATAGGTATATCTTCACCAAACTCTTCTGAATTGGAATCATCTACTGTAGATGGTCTTCTTGACAATCCATCAGGAATAGTGAAAGATTTTCCAGGCCTGTGCACTAAATCGAATGAAAAATGTTGAATAAGAGCTACCCACCTAGTCATTGGAGCATTAGGTAAACTAGGTGAATTAATCATCTGAATTAAAGATTTAGCATCCACTTGAAGTTCAAAATGTTGACCCCATAAGAAATTTTGAAGTTTCTTTAAAATTTTTGCCACACCACAGAGTTCCAACTTTGGTTTTGAATATCTTGATTCCACCTCAGTAAAAACTACAGGTTCATACTTAACTAGTCTAATATAACCACCCTTATCCATCTGAGAAAGCACTGCACCAGAAGCCAGCTGACTTGAATTAACAGCTAAAAAAATCCTACAAGCTCCTTAACCATAATCCAACTTATGAAGTATAATATCTTCACAAACCACCTTCTTCAACTTAACAAAAGCTTCTTCACAAGCTTCATCCCAATCCCAATCAGCATCCTTCCTAGTTAACCCTCTCAATGGAGCAGCCAATAATGAGAAGTCCCTAATAAACATCCTAAAATAAACACTTACTCCCAAAAAACCTCTAACTTCAGTAGTGTTTCTAGGTCTCAGCCAGATTTAATTTTTTTGACTTTCTTCTTTGACATAATTTGGCCTTCCCTACACACCACATGACCAAGAATCTCTAAAGCTGGAACACAACAAGAAAATTTAGAACTAGAAATAGTTAAACCAGCCTCTTCAATCCTAAACAAAATCCTTTCCAAAGTTACTGCATACACCCAAATAAACCTCCTAATACCTGGATTCTCCTCCAACACTTCATTATCATAATCAGTTTAAGGACCTTTAATTCCACCATCATCAATAAATATACCAGCATACTGTGGAATTTCATCTTGAAGAATCCAAGCCATTTGTGCTTGATAAACAGAAACAGAACTAGTAGCACCTTGAGGTAATCTAGTCAGCTGTAACTGTTCAAGAGGAGTATCAAAAGTTGTCAGAAGTCTTGAATCCAGATGTAATTCTCTTTCATCATAGCCCCCCATAATATCATCCAAACCATAACATACCCTTCCAGAAAAAGCATCAACAAATTCCTCTGCAATTGGAGGAATACCAGCATCTTTTATAGTCACCCTATTCAATTCCCTAAGATCATGAACCACTCTAAGCTTTCCATTAGGCTTCTTGATACAAAAACCTGGACTTGAATAACTTTATGACTATTGTTCATAAAGTCCAGTCCTAATCCTTTCCCTAACAGCTTCAATATAATCATCTTTAAGAGCAGCAGGAATCGGAATTGGCTTGAGTTGCCAAGGTTCATGACAAACAACTATAATCTTGTAAGGTTCACCATAAGAATGCTTTAAAACACCCCTCTCTTCTTCCACAAATGCAATAGCCTTTTCCCTCAACACCATCACATCCAACAACAAATTCATCTCCTCACCAGATAACCAACCCTCTGGCCCAAAATTTACAACACAAATCCTATAAAAAGTAATTCTTAAAATATTAGAAAATTCAGGCGGATTCTTTCTTAAAGGAGTGTTATATGGATCTCTTGACAAAAGTGGTCTCTTCAACGGCGGATTCAATCCAGTTGGAAGCACTTCATTGATTGGTTTAACTTTCACAGCAACCTTCTTATATTTTGCCGCTTCCACTTCCACATGTACTTGAGGAATTGAGCTCCTTTCATCAAGAGAATCTTCATTTTTAGACCCATTTGCCACCACTCCAACAAAATTTTCCCTAAAACATCTTCAGAATTTGAAATAAACTTGAGAGAATAACTTGAAGAAAAACTGAAACCAGATAAATAACTTGACGAAAATTGACATAATAAAGTAATATTATCTACAAAAAGTTGAGATTCCACTTGATATATCTCCACTTGAGCTAACCTACTGCAATCCAGGATTTCTTCTTGAGGAGAGATTACAGCACTAGACTGATCAGCCCTATCTACCCTAAAAAAGAAAGGTCACCGACAAAATAATCACCACTATCCTCAAATACACCAGAAGAGGACTTCAATTCTTTTCTCTTCCTAGTGCAAGTGCAACACTGAAAAGATGCAGAAACACCAGGCCTAGTTTCCCAACCTTCATCACCTGGGGGTGCCAACCTCATATGTAAGCACATCATATCCTTCCCAGTAATCTTCAAACTAATCCTAACACCAGACTGATAACCAATGTTGGCCTCAAAATCCATCAAAAATGGCCCTCCTAAAACTGTCTTCCCAGCTCCTCTAGCCACATAAAAATAAACTTTTCCAACAGCTTCACCTACACCTAATTTTACATGCTCCGCTGTACCAATCAACTCAGTAGCATGCCCACCTATCCCTCTGAGATTTCCTCCAACACCAGCTTTAATTGGCAAATCCAGACTAGTTGCTTGATCCAATGAAATTAAATTTATTTGTGATCCTGTATGAACCAACGCCTTCACATCTTTTCCATTTAAAGAAACCACCAAGTATCCCAAAGGAGCAGAAAAATGAGTCTCCACCTCATTACCAAACTTCTCCACATTTTCACACATATACTCCACCTCACCAGTAGCCACTCTTCTCCTAGTCAAATGCTTCTTCTGCTTTTCAGAAAGGGCTGGACTAATAGTGAGCAATTCAGCCAAAGATAATGGAATCTGAAGCTTATTCACCCTTCCCAAAACAACATCCATAGCATTCTCTTGACCAGAAACCACTGGCCTCTCATAATGAGCCTTACTCCTAGCAACCTTTGCCCTAGAAGACTCCTGAGGTCCCACATTACCAACAACATCACGCATCTCCACATCAGAATTATCCCCATGAACCTTTCCATCCACAGAGACCAAACCAGAACCATCAACAGTAGCTCTAACTCCCTCCATTGGCCTACTAGAACTTGGCCTAGGCAAAGAAGCCAAAGGCACATCCTCCTCTGTATCTGAACCATCATCCAAAGGCATAGGATCACCATTAAGATCAAAAGCACCAAAACTAGGGGGACCCATATCAGCTATCCCCTTCTGCATCTGACAAATCTCTTCAGGCGTATAAATCTTCTTAGGATCTTCAGCCTTCATAGAATCCGCCTTTCCACCTCTTGACCTTAACTGATTAGAAATACTGCTTCTAGATTTAGAAGCAGCCGCCCTCCTAGTAGCCTCCACATCATATACACCAGCCATACACTCACCATCCACCTTAACAACCTTTACTAACTCCAAATTACCATATGAAGTAGAAAAAGTAGCCTTACTATCCTCTTTTTCCTTCCCCTTATCTCCAGAACTATTTCCAATACCAGAAGAAGCCTCAGTTGGCAACCCCTCAAACCTAGCTCTCTTTTCACCCATAATATTCCTCCTCACCAAATCCGAAGGAGCCTGACCTTCACTGGGATTGATAAAAGATCCAACAGGAAACCTAAATACCTTTCCATCAAATTTTATTCTACCAGAAGCCTGATCCCTATTCAAAGTCCAACAATTATTAGACTTATGTCCCTTCTGGTTACAGTAGGAACAAATCCAAACATCAAAAGTACCACCATTCCTCCTATCATAACCTCTACTTGAATAAGATGATGAAGAAGAAGCTGAAACTCTGCTGGCCTTCTGAGTTTCTTGAACAGAAATCTTCAATTGCTTTGTTAAGTCAGCAAATTGATCCACCATCTCCTTATCCACATTCTTATCCACCTTAGGAACCGGTTTCCCCAACTGAGCTTTTTCTTGCCTCCTGAGCCTTGTTCATAATATCATTATTATCAGCCAAAACTTCATTAATTTTTCTGACATACTGTGTACAGGTTTCTTGATAACTTTCCACAGCCAAAAGCCTGAGGTGAGACTCCACCAATTCTTTAACCACCTTAAGAGCAGGCAACTTCTGCTCCCCATTAGGTAAAGTTTTCATCAAACCCTTCCTAGACAACTCTATTAACACGACCATCCTAACATCCCTCACAAAAGTGGACCAAAATAAATCTTTGAATGCATTTTCATGAGCCAATTCCTCTACCTCCACCAGATATTCCACCACAGTTTCAAAACTACCAACAAATTTCCTATAACTCACCAAAGAAGTTATTCCACCCTGCACTTGCCATTCTCTGACAACCTTATTTAAATTCACCATTGAATATCTGATTCCCCATCTGTCCACCATTTCCCTACTAAGCCTTTTCCAATCCCTAATCTTATAACCCTCCATACCAGTAATCTCCTTCTCAACTTCCCTATCATCAATGACAAAGATTACTTGCTTCACCATATCTAAATGAGAAGCCCCATCAATTCCAGAAGCAGTCTCATATCTGCCCAGAAACCACTTTACATCATCACCAACAAACTTTGGCCCATCCCAAGTTTGAATCCTTACTGAAGGCCTGAAACCATCAGCAGCAGCAGCAATAACACCAGAACCAGATGGAGAAGACATCCCAAATAGCACAAGAAACCAATAAAATCTGCAAGGGTTCAGCCCTTTATCAGACAACTGACAATATCCTACAAGGGTTCAGCCCTTTACTAGGATAAAACAACAAACAAAAACAAAACCAACAAATATATCAAGGATTCAGCCCTATACCTAGATCCCTACTACCACAGATCCTGTACTGGTTCATCCAGTTACCAGAATCACCAAATAACCAACCAATCAAAATCCAAAAACCAGAAAACCAAAATCCAGAGGTGCAACAAGTAAGTTTCTTCAGAAGCTAGAGAATTTGCACCCCACATTGGGCGCCAAAAATGTAGAGTAGACTCCTACAGTCACCTTGCTGCAGGCAGAATCGAAGGGAGTTGGAAAAACAAAAAGAAATCCCTGTCCCTCTAAGTAAACCTAAGATTCAATTAACTAAGCTTGAAGATCTGCTTGAAAAGTTGGATAAGTTGAAAATCTGAGAGAAAGACTTTGAAAGTGTTGGAAACCTATAATATAGAAAAAATAAGTGCAATAAATGATTACACCCCCAAAACAAATACCTAATACCAGATTACACTGTTACAAGTCACAGAAAATACTTAGAACAAGCCGCAACACTTGCCCCAGAGACTGAATAGTACAGTAAAGTACCCCAGAAACTACCCTTGGGATGATCTGTTCAAAGGTGCCTTATTAAAGGTCTGCCCCAGATTTACCCAGTTTCTCACCAAAATTAAAGAGTGTTCTTTATTATATTTTTATTTTATAAATTTTATAAGAAAAGAAATAAATTTGAGTCCCCCAGGAAGAGAGCTATCCAATGGTAACCTATATGTTGATATTTTTTATTATAATTGTTGTTATATGTTAAAAATTGTTAATTAACAAAAAAGACCCTTATTATCAAAACTAAAAAACAAAAAAAATGTAGAAGACTAAGATTCTCCCCTCCCCATATGATTCTCCTCCTCCAGACCTTTCCAACAATACCCTACATGCATATGATCTACAATAAACTATTGATCTAGTAAGCATAATAACTTTCTAACCAAATTTTGCCACAATAGCCAAAATTTTGGCACAGTGACCAAACTTTGCACTGGTGATCAGACTTTTCTACAGTGACCAAACTTTGCCACAGTACCCAGACTTTTCTGCAGTGACCAAACTTTGCAACAGTGCCCATATTTTTGAACCAATGACCAAACTTTGCCACAATGACCAGCTTTGCCACAGTGACTTTGCTTTTGCACCAGAAAATCACCGGAGTGCACCGGAAAAAAATGGCTACTCCATGAGCCAAATGCATCCACCAAAAATACAAAAAGAGCCCTAGAAAATCCAGTAAAACCAATACCCAATCCATGAAACCATCAAATAACAATAGGAATACCAACATATATCCATTCCAAAACACCATAAATCCTCCAAAAAAAAATCACCATCAATCCTCCAAAAAATCAACATAAATCCACCCAAAAAAAATTCAGTTAGCTCCTTTCAACCAAACTAATACCTGCTAACACCATGATTTTATTTCAACCAACGTCCAATCAAATTTTCACCTAAGTAGCCTACCCAGATTTGGAATGCCACAAAGGCCGACCTCTTTATGTTTCAAGTGACTTATTATTTGACATTCTTCACAAGATTGAACCCAAACCTGCACAGCCAACTTCATACCTGGCCACCAAAATCTGTCAGCTACTCTTCTATAAGTTTCCCCAAAGCCTCTATGACTAAGGTCTTCATGCAAAGACTTCAATACAACTTCTTTACCCTTCTTCTGAGTCACCACAACTTGAGGATTAGGATGTCTCCTCCTCATCAACCTTCTTCCTGACGCATAAAATCCAGGACTCTTCTTCTTAATTTCCAACCAAGTATCATCATCACAACTATCTGGCCTCTCCAAGGTCAAAAGATATTCCACAAAAATAAAATAAAACCCAGACTGACCCCAGGTCTCATCTTAAAAATCCAACAAAACAACATCCAAGGGTACCATTCTGTCATCAAAATCACCAGTGTGAACATGAGCCAATTGAGCAGCCCAACCAGGAAACCAATCCTTAAATTTTGGCACATCCTTCTCTTTCCACTGAACCTTGTGAGAATCCAGTTCACTAACAAAAACACCCTTTTCCAAATTTGAGCTGTCCCAAACAACAACTCCATCTTCATCAACAAAAACATCCCAATCACCAGAATCAAGATCAGATCCAGCCAGTTTAGCCTCTTGGGGGAGGTCAGAAAAATCTTCAGCACCCTTTGTGCTGGCCCTAACCACTGGAACATCTTTATCAAACTCTTCAGCATCAGAATCTTCATCTGTAGGTGGCCTCCTTGATAATCCATCAGGAATAGTAAACATTTTGCCTGGTTTGTGTACCAGGTCAAAAGAAACATGTTGAATAATTGCCACCCACCTAGTCATTGGAGCATTTGGAAGAGTAGGTGTATTGATCATCTGAGCCAAAGATTTTGCATCCATCTGCAGCTCAAAATGCTGCCCCCACAAAACCGACTGTAGCTTCTTTAAAATTTTAGCTACACCACAAAATTCTAACTTAGGTTGTAAATACCTAGATTCCACCTCATCAAACACCACAGACTTATATTTTACTGGCCTGACCCACCCAGTTTTATCCTCCTGAGACAAAACAGCACCAGCAGCAATATAGCTTGAGTCCACGTCCAGATAAATTTTTCCAGCACCAACACCATAATACAACTTGTGAAGAACAATATCTTCCCCAACAACCTTTTTCAACTTCTGAAAAGGCTCTTCACACTCTTCAGTCCATTCCCAATCTGCATCTTTCCTGGTCAACCTCCTTAAAGGTGAATCCAACAAAGAAAAATCCTTAATAAATATCCTGACATATACACACACACCGAAAAATCCCCTGACTTCAGTAGTATTTTTAGGCCCTGGCCATGACTGGATTTTATTAATCTTTTTCTTTGCCATAATCCTTCCCTCTTTACATACCACATGACCCAGAATTTCCAAAGCAGGAATACAACAACAGAATTTTGAACCTGAAATGGTCAAACCAGCCTCTTCAATCCTAAACAACACTCTCTCTAGAGTTATTGCATATTCCCAAACAAACCTCCTTATGCCAGGGCTCTCCACTAACACCTCATTACCATAATGAGTGGATGGTCCTTTAATTCCACCATCAGCAATAAAAACACCAGTATGAGGAGGAACCTCATCCTGCAAAATCCAAACCATCTGTGCTTGATATACTGCCACTGAATAAGTTGCTCCTTGAGGCAGCCTGTCAGCTAGGATCAGTAGAATAGCTGACAAAAGAGTAAGTATCAAATAAGTAAAGTAAAGAATAAATTAACTAAATAAAGAATATATATAAGAAGACAGTAGTAAAGGATAAATGCAGAATATGTATACAATGCAGGAATATCAGACATCAGGTGAAATGCATGCAGACACAGGAACAGATGCAGGAGTAGATGCAGGAGCAGATGCAGGAGTAGATGCAGGAGTTGATGCAGGAGTAGATGCAGGAGTTGATGCAGGAGCAGATGCAAGAGTAGATTCAAGGAGATAAAGATGCAGGAAACTGGAAAAGCATGCAGGAAGAAATGCAGATGCAGGAACAGATGCAGGGGAATAAAGAAGCAGAAACAGCATGCAGGTAGGAAAAGATGCAGGAATGAATGCAGAAACATGAATGCAAGCAGATAAGGAGTCAGGGGTACAGATAAATTAAATGCAGGGCTTATTAAAATACAGATAAGAAAATACATGTAAATATTATGGATGAAATAAGATATAAGGAGGTGATTTCCCCTAGAAATCACCATCTGCTTTTACCACAACTTAAACTTGATACTTTTAGTATTATTGAAGTTACTACTGGTGTAGTCTCTTGAGTCTTAATAATTAAATATCATTACAGCTATATTGAGTGAGGTCCACTGCATAGGGTAATATATTTATTATTAGTTTCCCCTTATCATTTAATATAAATTCAATATTATATAATTGATATTGTATCTTAAATAGGTAAGCTCTATTTCTCAGTAGATTATAAATATTGATATCTTATTCCTGGTTCCCAACTTGTTGAGTAGTCCAAGTAAGAATTACAGAAGCATAAGTACTATATCTTATTAATATATTGAATTAATAACTTACTAGTCCAGGTAACTTATTTATATACTTTAAATTGGAACCTGGTTTATATTGTATATAAACAGACGTGGGAATAACTATATATAGTATTTAAATATTGTTATAACACTAGATTGAGTGATTTATAGTATTATATAAACAGTACCTGGTTTATAACATATAATCAAAGTTATAAATAGTGTGGGATTTTATAGTATATTATTATACCTAACCTTGGTTTAGTTCTATTCAGACCTTAGTGCTGCTGATAAGACTTATTTATACCTCTTACAGTGACTCAGGCCTGACACAGCCTAGTGAGCTGAAATCTTCCCAAAGGAGTCTCAAAAGTTGTGAGAGGCCTTGAATCTGTATGAAGTTCCCTCTCATCATAACCACCCATAATATCACCCAAACCATAACACACCCTTCCAGCAAAAGCTTCAACAAAATCCTCTGCGCTTGGTGGCATACCAGCATTCTTGATAGTGACTCTATTCAAGGCTCTAAGATCATGAACCACCCTCAAATTTCCATTCTGCTTCTTTACACAGAAAACCTGACTTGAGTAACTGGATGTTTATTGTTCGTATAACCCAGTCCTGACTCTTTCCCTAACAATCTCCACAAAATCCTCTCTGATAACAGCTGGAATCGGAATAGGTTTGATTTTCCAAGGTTCATGACAAACCACATGAATCAAGTAAGGCTCCCCATAAGAGTGCTTAAACACACCCCTTTCCTCCTCAACAAAAGCCACAGCTTTTTCCCTTAGCACAATAACGTGCAACAACAACTTCTTTTCTTCTTCATACAACCACTTATCAGGACCAAAATTAACAACTTTCATCCTTTCCACAGTCACCCTAGACGTCTCTACAAATTCTGGAGGATTCTTCACCAAAGGAGTACAGTACAGATCTCTTGACAAAGGAGGTCTCTTCAAGGGAGGATTCAACCCCACAGGCATAGGCTCATTGAAAGGCCTAGTCTTCTGCGCTACATTCTTATACTTTGCCGCTCCACCTTCAACTTGAGGTATCTTCAGGAAATCTTTACCACCAGACCTGGAACAAAAACCAAGGGTTTCCCCATTGCTCACATGTGTGGCCAAGGTAATGTTTTTGAAAGATGTAGAAGAAACCCTAGCGGTGCACAATTGGGAGGACTTACTTTTAGACCCCAATCTCACCACTCCAAAACTTTTCTGCAATTCCAAATCTTCATCTTTACTTCCGTCTTTTAAATCTTCAAATCTTGATTCATCTTCAGAATCAAATCTTTTAAAATTGTGCAGTTTAACCTTGTGCTGGAGGCCCAAAGATTGATCATGATGATCTTCTTTCTTCATAATTTTCTGGAGTTTAACCACATGCTGGAGGCCCAAAAATTGATCTTGACGATCTTCAAAAAAATATTTTGAATCTTTTTTCTTCATTATCTTCAGCTTTTTTTCTTGATTTTCTTGAATTATCTTGAAATTTTTATCTTCTTTTCTTGAGTTCTCTTCTGACCTACAAAAATAACCAGGGGTTTCCCCAATGCTCACAGGTGTGGCCCAGGTAATGTTTTTAAAGGTGTAGAAGAAACCCTAGTGGTGCACAATTGGGAGGACTTACTTTTAGACCCCAATCTCACCACCCTAAAATTTTTCCGCATATCTTTCAATAAAGATATATAACCAACCTTCCTACTTGAGCTTGAATTAAAAATAATTGAGAATCTTGAGAGAGAACAGAGACTTGATAAAAAACTTGATGAATACTTGCAGAGAAGAGAAAAATTAAAAAGAGAAAGTTGAAAATCCACTTAATATATCTCCAAGGGAGCTGACCTACTACAACCTGGGATTTCCTCATCTTGGGGAGAGGCTGTAGCACTAGGGTGATCAGCCCTCATTACTCTAAAAAAGACAGACTCTCAATAGAGCCTGAGACACACTGCAAAAAACCAGAGGCAGAACCCACTTCCTTCCTTCTCCTGCAGCAATCCATGCACTAGCACATTGAGGATAAACCAGGCCTGGTCTCCCAACCATTCTCTCCAGGGGATGATAACCTCATATGAAGTCTCCTTTCATCTTCACCAGTCAACTCCAAACTGATTCCCAAATCAAATTAATAACCAATTCTTGCCTGAAAATCCATCAAGAATGGCCCTCCCAAAACAACTTTAACTGTTCCCTTAGCAATATAAAAATGAGCCTTCCCTGAGGCTCCACCAACATCTAACTTCACAAACTCAGAAGTTCCAACCAATTCACTGACATTAACACCAATCCCTCTCAAATTCCCACCAATACCAGTTTTGATGGGGTGGCCAAAATGAGCTGCCTCAAACAATAAAATTAGGTTTATCTGAGAGCCTGAATCCACCAATGCCCTTGCCTCCCTGCCATTCAGAGTGACATTGACATATCCCAGATGAGCAGCAAAATGAGTTTCCAACCCCTCAACAAAATTTTCTGCGGAATCACAGATGTATTCCACCTCCCCAGAAGAAACTCTTCTCCTGGTCAACAACTTTTTCTGTCTATCAGCCAACCCTGGACTGATAGCATACAATTTCCCATAAGAAAGGGAAACCTGACCCTGATTCATCATTTCCAGGACAGAGTCCATAGCATTAACTTGACCAGAAACTACTAGCCTCTCAAAGTAAGCTCTTTGCTTCACTACCTTGGTCCTAGAAGCTTCTTGAGGACCATCACCACCAACAGATTTACCATTAACAGGAACCAAACCAGATCCCTCACCAGAACCTCTAACTCCAGAAGGCTTTGGAAATGAAGCCAAAGGGACATCCTCCTCAGAGTCAGAATCAACCTCCATTGGCATTGGCTCACCATTCATGTCCAATGCACCAAAACTAGAGGGGTCCATGTCAGCCATACCCTTCTGCCTCTTGTACAGCTCCTCTTTGCTGTACCTCTTCCTAGCTGCACTCAGCTTAGGATCCGCCTTTGAAGAACTTGGCTTTGGTTTGGCCTGAGAACTGCTCTTAAGCTTCCCCACCTTCCCTGCTTCCACATCATAAACACCAGCCAAGCATTCTCCACTTGACTTTCCACCACAGGAATACAACTCCGAACCACCAAAGGAAGTAGAAAAAGAGACCTTATTGACCTCCTTTCCCTTTCCCTTGACTTCATCATTCTCCTTACCAGAAGACTTCCCCTGATCAGGAATCTCCTCAAACCTTGGCCTCCTTTGATTGAGACCCCCCCATCTCCTGACCAAATCAACAGGAGCCTTCCCCTCACTGGGCTTCACAAGTGATCCATCAGGGAACTTGAAAACCCTGCCATCAAATTCCACCTTTCCTTCAGACACATCCCTATTCAATGCCCAACAATTATTGGACCTGTGCCCCCTTCTGCTACAATAAGAGCAGACCCAAGGATCACTCCTACCAGCCCTCCTATTATAATCTCTAGGCTGAGAAGGTGCATTATTGACCTTCTTAGCCTCCTGAACAAAAATATGCAGCTGCTTTGTGAGATCAGCCAACTGCTCCACCACTGGGTCCCTCTCCTGTTTGGGAACCTGCACCATATTCTTCTCCTCCTTTTTCTCCCTAACTTCCTCTTCAGCCAAAGTCTCACTGACTTTGCTGACATATTTGGCACACCCCTCCTGATAGGTGTTCACAGGCAATAACTTCAAATGGGCCTCAACAGCCTCCTTCACATTATCCAAGGCTGGAAACTTCTGGTCCCCATTAGAAAGAGTCTTCATCAAGTCCTTCCTTGACAGCTCCTTCAACACATCCATCCTGACATCTCTAGCCAGGGCAGACCAAAAAACATCCTTGGCAGAATTTTCATGTGCCAGCTCCTCCACTTCCACCAAGTATTCCACCACAGGATCAAACTGTATCAGAAACTTTCTGTAACTATGCAAGTTACCAACACCAACATAAGATTTCCATTCACTGAAAACCTTGTTCAGATCCACCATAGTTAAACTGACACCCCATCTATCTACCATCTCCCTACACAATAACCTCCAATCCCTCTTCTTGTAGCAAGACATGGCCACAATCTCCTTCTCCACTGCCCTATCACCAATGAAGAAGATAATCTGCTTCACCATGTCCAGGTAAGAAGCACCATCCACTCCAGCAGCAGTTTCATCCTTCTCCAGAAACCACTTGAAACTCTCCCCATTAAACTTGGTACTATCCCAAGTTTTAATCCTTACACACTCCTTGACAATCACAGAAGGAGGACCATCTCCTTCACTGACAGTCACCACAGGAATAGAGGAACCAGAAGCCATTCCTCCAGACCAAAACAACAAAAAGAGCCCACCAAAGAAAACAGAACAGAGATTCCAAAGAACTAGCAAGTTCTACCCCACGTTGGGCGCCAGAAATGTAGACAATCCTATAGTACTAGCTATGGGCATTGACCAAGGAGTTGGAGAAAACCCATAGAGAAAATCCCCTGTCCCTTTAGAAAAATAGAGTGAGATTTACTTGCTAAATTAAGTTAGTTCCTGTTTGCTAAAGCCCCTTTTTCACCACACTTGACTTCTTGATGAGCCAAGAAAGTATTCCCGAGACAGACTACCAGACCAAAGAACTGAAATGTAGACCAATGTCCACACCAGAAAAAGCAAAGATACTTTATGTAGGCTGCAAATCCACACCAGAGACAGAAATTATACTTGATATAGCTTGAAAGACTATACCAGAGAACCTTTTGCTAAAGTTGAGTTAAATGAAGAACTAACCTTGCAATCAACACAGCCAATTGTGGCCAAAAAAAGTGAAAACTGAGTGAGGAACAAGGATATCACCTTCGGATGGTTATACATATTCTAGAACCAATTTTGACAAATCTTCTGCTGTAGCAGTAGTAGTGGTTTTAATAAAAATATACATCTTTGAAAATCTATCTACTATTACTAATATAGCATCAAAATTATTAGAAAGAGGAAGTTGAGATATAAAATCCATCAATAAAGATTCCCAAGGTTTAGAGGGAATAGGAAGTGGTTGAAGAAACCCATGCTTCCGGTGACGGAGAGACTTATTCCTATTACATTTGTAACAAGCTCTTATATAGGCCTTGATTTCTTTGTTCATTCCTGGCGAGAAAAAATCCCTCGCTATTAACTGGTAGGTTTTATCAACCCCAAAATGACCAGCTAATTGAGAATCATGTCGACTATTAAAAATCCATAATTTTATTTCATTGATGTCGGGTATGACTACTCTACTTTCAAAAACTAATAGACCTGATTCAATACCAAATCTTTTGGCCCCTTACTTTGAGAGTATTTTGTCTTTTAGCCCTAAACAATAATTGTCCTTCGACTGAGCTTCAAGGATTTTGAATAATGGATTTTGAAAAGATTGAATTGTCATCAAATTAAGTTGATGAGTTGTTAACATTGATTTGTTGAAAATTGGTTTCACATTTTCTGGGTTCTTGTCAGAATATGTGTCCCCCGCTGTGGTTAAATGTCGTCCCGACGTGACAAGATATCTGGGACAATGCAGTTCTTACCTGGGCGATAGGAAATAGAAAAAGGAAATCCAGACAGAAATTCAGCCCACCTGGCTTGGCGCCTGGTTAACACTTTGGAAGACATGAAGTATTTCAAAGAAATATTGTCTAATAAAATTTTAAAAGGACTATCTAGGCTGAGAAGAAAAGAGCGCCATTTTTTAAGACAATGGATAATAGCTAAAAGCTCTTTGTCATAAATTTCATAACTTAATTCTGCTGCAATGAGTTTGCATGACTCTAAAGCAACAGGATGAAACAATTTTGTTTCAGGATTTAATTGAGAACTGACCCCTGCAATAGCATAATCGCTCACATCTGTCTTGACGATTGTTGAAGCAGAAGGATCAAAGTGTTGAAGAATTGGAGCTGTGGTGAATGCCGTCTTCAATGCTTTGAATTCCTTTCATGCTGTAGAGGTAAAAAAAAGGAATATCTTTTTTAAGAAGAGAAGTAAGATTGGAAATAGTTTTAGAGTAATATTAAATAAATCTTCTATAGAAATTTGCAAAACTCAAAAATCATTGTAGGGATTTAACAGTTTTGGGCTCAGGCCATTCCAGGACTTTTTGGACCTTTTTTTTGTCCATGACTAAACCATCATTGGACAACGTGAACCCCAAAAACTCAATTGATTTAAGGTGGAATTTGCATTTATTGTGCTTGGCGTGGAGACCGTGATTTTGAAGTCAATTTAAAACCTGTCAAACATGATGAATATTTTCATCCAGTGTCTTCACAAAAGTTAAAATATCATCTAAAAAGACGGCAACAAACTTTTCAACAACATCTTGAAAGATGTCATTAACAAAAGTTTGAAAAGTTGATGGTGCGTTACACAATCCAAAAGGCATAGCTAAATATTCAAAACTACTAAATCTAGTGCGCATTTCAGTCAGTGGTTCATGACCTTCTGCAATGCAAATAAGATTGTAAGCGCCTCTAAGATCAATTTTAGAAAAGAAATCAGCATCATTGAAAAAGGTAAGAAGCAATGACATAGGAGGAACAGGCTATGCATTCTTCTTAGTGACTGTGTTGAGCTTTCTATAGTCAACACACAACCTAAGACTACCATCCTTCTTCTTTACAAAAAGAACAGGGGAGCTGGTTGAAGATTTACTGGCTCTGATGAAACCTTTGCCTACATTCTCTGCAATGTAGTCTCGGAGAACTTGAGATTCGTCCTTCAACAAAGAATAGACAGGACCTGCAGGAGGTACTGGACCTATTAACTCTATTTGATGATTGTAGGGTCGATGAGGTGGTACCTTATTGGCCTTGCGGATTGAGAAAACATCAAGGAAGTCATGATAGATTTCCAGTAGAGTTGATTTAATGGCTTCAATGTTGATTCGGTCGTCCTCATCATCTTAGAGAGAATCTGTCAAGGGAAGACCAGAATTGAGAGAGCATAATTTGATTACTTTGAGACAATTTAAATACTCTTTGAGTGAAGTCATTGAGCTAGAAGGGTTAGCCAATTGTTCATTTAGAGAAAGATCAGATGCTTGCAAGTCATCTGGCAGAGATTTGTCCTCTAGCACGACATTTTCAGGCGGGTTTTTTAACTACCTATTGATCTGCATTGAAGAATAGGAAATATACTTAGTGCATGGGGTGATCAATCCCCATGACCAATCAATTTCAGGATTCCAATGCGTTAAAAAGTCATGGCCAAGGATGGTATTGTCCATTCTTGGGGCATCCAAGACTGATAATTCCCACTCAAAGGGAGGAAACTTTGGAAAGTTGAAAACCCATAAAACTTTCTTACTTACCCAATATTTGGGTTCCTCTGATTTGAACAAATAAATTGGAGTTTGATCGATATCTGTAAATGTCAGTTGTAACTTTTTGGCAAAAGATAAACTAACAAAAGAAATTGAAGCTCCAGAGTCTATAAGACAACTGTAGGGGGTATCCTCCTTAAAAAGAATGAATCTCAAGCGGTTTAAGGCAACTCCAGTCCTTAAGACATGGAGGTTCTGTGCACTGGGAGAGATACAATAGTTTGCTTTGCACACAAGTAAACTATCTACTAGTTTTTTGACCTTGAACTAGTACCTTCTCTTTCCTTCAACTTCACACGATTTTCTAGCTTGTGCTTACCCCCACAATACATACATAACCCATTATCTGCTTGCCTCTTCCTCTCAGCTTCTTTAAGTTCCCCTTTAAGATCCAGTACTTTACTGATATCGCCTGGGGTCGAGCTTTTAGGTCGAGGTTTGTCCTTTCCCTTATTGGGTTTGGATTGAGTTGAGGAGGATTGAGTTGTCTGTGGGTGTGAAGAAGGTCCCGATTTAAAATTTAGGCCTTGAGATTTGTTGGCATATCGATGATGTTGAAGTTATCCTTGGTAAACACCGTTGAGTTCGAGGGTTTGATCCATTAAATCCGTTAAAGTAGTCATTTTCTGACCTTGAAGACTTAACTGATCCAGAATCCTCAAAGGGAGTCCTTTTTTGAAATGATACTTGATGGCAGCATCATTCCAACCTACTCAAGTTTGAAGTGCTCTGAAGTTCAAGATATATTCAGAGGCTTTATCATTATCACTCATGCAAAGAAAATCAAGTTCCATTTCTTTGTTGTCAGTTTTGTTAGGGTCACTGAACAACGTGAAGAGTTGGTCTTCAAACTTTTCCCAGTTATTAATAAGTAAGTGGGTTTTGGTTGAAGAGAGCATGAGAAGATAAGGTTTGAACCATCTTGCTGCTTTTCTGGCTAAGAATGAAGAAGCTTAAACAACCTTCGATCAGTCGTTATTGAAGGTTCGAGGGTCATTATGGAACAGGAGCTTGCAGGTTTGCAAGAAGGGCCGCAATCCGTCTGGATGTTCTCCATCAAATTCATCAGGAGATTTTATAGAAGGAGTTTTGAATTTAGATCCCTCTGAAGACGTTGAATTTGAAAGGGTCTTCATGAAAATTCTCATGAAGTCTTCCAGAGAGTTAGATGGTCCAGGTTCCAAAGGTTGACCAGAAGGGTGAGTAGCAAGGGCGGATGGTGCCTGGTGCATTGTATCCTCTCCTTCTTCATCATCACTAAAATCATCAAAATCTTGTGGGATGTCTTCTACAGATTGGACTGAATTTTACTGTTCCCTTAGGTCAAGTGGCTCCTAGGAGTGAGTGCGGGAAACAGGCGGTGTGGCTGTTGGCCTACCTCTGGCGCGAGCTCTAGTAGTAGCGCCTGTAGGAGGAGTGCTTTGAACAGGTGCCATTTTAAGAATTTAGAGAAAAAAAACCTGAAAAGGGACGTAGTAGTGCGAAGAATGAGAACTACGGAGAATTAAATTATACTGTCACCGGATGATCTACGCACAAGGTTGAGGGTGTTCCTGGAAGTGAGATGGAGAGAGGAGTTTAGAAACTTCGTCGAAGCACAGAGGAAATGTTCAAGGAGTTGATTCCAAGATGACTCAAAGGAAGAGCTACTGCTTCAAGATATGTTCGAGCAGAATTCTAATATAATTTAGAGGTAATATTAAAATTCTTAAGAATCTCATGAAGGGTAGGAAACTCAATAATAAAAGATTTTAGGATTTAGAAATGATTAATGAGAAAATAAGCAAAGATACAATAATAATGATTTAACCTAAAGAATTATCACTATTAACTATATATACGTATTATAATTTAATTCTAGAGAATGTCAAACCAGAAACCCAACCCCTTTTATATCATTTACTCCTCCTCGCATTGACCTCATACCCATACACTATTCCGCACACCACAGACCATTAATAAATACATCCATTACACCTGGACCCTCCTCACTAACATCTGTTTACCCTTTAATCCTCCACTATCCATTCGGTCCATGCTCACTACCCCTTTTAATAATTCACAGACAGTTAATAAACCTCTTAGTGCACCATTACATTTACTATTGCGCTGTGTGTTGCTTATTGAAGAAAATAATGAGACACACTATTGAGAGATTGACTAATTTAGATTTAGAGTTTAGACTAGCACGGTTGAATAGCGAGTACACAAAGGAAAGTTGCAGTTGCTATAGAGAATTGCTTTCTGCGCTTCGAGTATGGATTTAGACCTCTGTATTATTGATTTAATGAGCTGCTTTTGCCTCGAGCGTCACGTGGCGCGTGACACCACTGCACTTCAAACCTGTGATATATCAATGTCAACTCTTCTTCAAATCAGAAATATTATCATTGATATAATTATGTCAATTATCATTCTTGAATCAAAATATTGTGCTGAAACAATATCAAGTGGAAAGACTAGCAAAGCTCAACAATAAAGTCAGAAAAACGAAAATACTGAACTGAATATAATGAGACAGAAACAAAAGGCTGCACTAAAAAAGATAAATTCTGAATACTCTCACCACCGATATCAATCTTTCACATTCTATATAATTGATGGTGTCCGTGGTTTATTTCTGAGCTCTCAAGATCATAGATTGGCTTCAGCAGCTGATTGCTTGGAGGTAATATCAGAAATTAAGTTTCTTAATTTAAATGAAAAAAAAATCATTTGATGGAAGAAATAATTTGGAAAAATTTAAATAACTATATTTTAACATTAATAAAACCTTTTATAGGCAAGTGTGATCCATTTCCTTTAAAATTTGATACCCCAAGTCCTTCGGGAATTTCTAGGGCTATTTCTGCAGATTTTTTTAATTGCTGGAGCTCCATTCAGCCAGTATCACCTTTTTTTGCTAAACATAGACTTTCAATAAATTAATATTCCAACATGTAAATAGATAAAGTTCTGTCTATATGATTTATCTTGTATAATTCAAGTTATTTTCCTTAAAATACATCAAACATGTGACCATCTTTGAAATTTATTAAGAAACCTTTGACATGATTTTCTAAATAAATTATTGAAAAAAATTATTGTAAGTCCAGCAATAACAAAGATTTTAAAATCTACCAATATGATTTCAAATACTTGTATTAAATTCTTAAATATTTTATTGTTTATATAAAAATATGATAACTGCTCTAGTTTTGTTACTTTACCTTTAATATTAAATAATCTATTAATTATTACAAATTTTTTCATTGATTGTAACATTTTTAATCAGAAGTAGAACAATTTAAATAATTAAATGAGTATATTCTTAAAAAAATACAATTTAATTTAATATTTATTCAAAATTCTTTCATAAACTCTTTATTATTAACTTTCTTATTAATAAGCCTGTTTGACCTAAAATACTATACAGTTAATTTGGTAGCATTAAAAGCACATTTTTATGGCTAATATATTTCAAATTCTTTATTATAGTTTTTTTATTTTAGAACCTTTGCTACCAATTTAATAAAAATGACATTTAAAGATTTCACAACTTTTATATTTCCTCAAAAGTAAATCAAATTTTCTTATAATATTAAGAAAAAAAATTATTCTATTTCACAAATAAAAAAAATAGATAATACTATAATTATCAAAACTGAAAATGTTACAGCTACTCCCAGTATTTATCATGTTTAATTTTTCATTAATTTGTGTATATATAATATAAATTTTTAATATTTAAATATCTAGATTTTTTAGATATGTCTTAACATTAGATAAATAATACTTTGCTGATTCTATTTCTTCCTCTATTAAGTCATCTCTTTTCAAAAAATCTCTCAACGCACTAATCAAATATTCAAACCTATATTTTTCTTCTTTAATTCTCAAGTATTCTGAAATATCAATATCAAAAACATTAAGCTTTTCTATAGCATGAAAAATTCTAGTGCTGATTTGAATAGAAGAACCTATCCTAGTGAAGCCAGGAATTTTGTGACATCTTGAGGTAAAATGCCTTAGTTGATTGGCAGGCCATAATGTCACTGTTATTCCATTAGTTGCTTCAAAGTTGATTTTACTTTGAATTTTGGGAAACATAAGTTCTCCACCTGTTTGTCGTGGTTGGGTCTTATCATACTTCATATGAATGGTATTGTTTTCTGTATCTTTAGGAAAAAATATTCCTAAAGTATACTCACTTGCATCCTTATCGAGATGAAGTTCATTGGAGAACCCATTACCATTTGCTCCAGATGTCCAAGTTAAATTACTAGCAAACGGTACACCCTCTTCTTCACTAGAAATTTTTTAAAATCCAAGAATACCAAGTTTTGAACAAAGATTAGTTGCGTCGTTGTACTTTACATATGATATTTTTTTAAAAAAAAATTCAAAGTACATTTCAATCCTCTTCATTTGTTTTTTATATTCATCTGTTTGTACAATATCATCAGTGTATTCATCTGCAAGTTAAAGCATTCAAAAATGCAGTATTTAAATTAAAAAAAGTGATACTTACGAATATATAAAGATTTCCTCCTATCTAAAATAAAGCCACCACCAAAAGTTTTTCCAAAACCACCAGCTCTTCAATGATAACCATTATTTTTAATTTCATGTTCGCAGTAAGAAAGATCCTTAATGCATTGCACTTTAGCTTCTAACATATCTAGTTCTTTGAGCTCATGAATTTCAAAAGTCTGCACAAGAACATTAGGTATTAAGACACCTTTTGGTTTATAAATACTACAAGTAGGAAAAAAATTGTAATAATTATTTCAATCTGTCATATTATTTGCATATGATCATGCATAGAAATGTGGCTTCTTCCCATTTGTATCCATTCCAAGAGCATTTACAAGTTTCATTCCAGTAGCAATGTCTTTTGCCCACCTATTGTTAGAGCTCTTCCCTGGCCGTTTTTTTTTTTCAAATTGTTACTCAGTGATGTTTTGATCCTAAGAGAATTCAATTTTGATTTAAGATAGAAAAAAATCAAAAATTAGAAAATAGTAACAGAATTTCAATTATCAGTCAATGATACCTTTAACTTTATCATATCTTCAATATTAGAAATACAAAAGTTAGCATATCTACATATTAGTAGATTTATATACTTTTTCTTTATTTCAAATATAAAGAAAGTGTTTCAAAGGTATACTTTATTAAATTATACATATCAAGAGTATAGCTTTATCCTGTATGCATTCAGCAAGTACAAGATTTGGCTCTACACTTAATATTAATAATATAATGAAATCATAACTCCAATACACTAGTAATATTAAAAAATTTACAGAATCATCATATCCACATATATAAAATGATAAATCTTGCTCTGACCAATATATTGACTTAGAAAGTTATACTTCAATAAATTATTAATTTTTAAATTGTAGCATTGTCCTGTATGCTTTCAGAAAGTACGAGATGATGTTTTACTTTTCATATTAATAATATAATGGTTGAGAAAGTATTAAAGAAATATAGAAAAATGATAAGCAAAACATGAACTTATGTGTCTATAAAATCTTCTTCCATTTGTTGCTGATTGATCAAAATTAATTATAAAGTTAATTTTATAATTACTGTTTTAAAAAATAAATGGTTAGATAAATAAATTGAACATTTTTATAAGGAATAAAGAAAATTAAATTGACAAACAAATAAAAAAACTTTAAGTTAACTGAAAAAGAATTTTTTTATAATGAATCAAAAGGGTACAGTAAAAGATACCATAAAAATAAATTCAGAATTAGAATCATTAGATTAACTTGTCAAAAGTGTAAAAAAGAGTACCAAACCAAAATGATATGAAATGCAATAGCAAGAAAAATTTGCTTACCAGTAATCAGATAAGGTCAAGAAAATAGTACCAAAAATATGATTGATAATTTTTGAAAAAGGTAAGTGAGAAAGAGAAAGGAAAAATAAATTGGGTGGCAAACAGATGTAGATATCATGAATTTTCACTGATCTCATTTTCAAAAAAATGCAGCTCTCCAAGTCATATGATAAACTTCATCTAAATTCCAAGAATAATGTTGCCAAGGCACTGTACACAGCATGATCATTTTTTCCTATGCATATACTAATTCCAGCTAGAATTTACTTGGCTGAATGTTGTACAGATGAACATTTGTGGAACGCTGAATTTTACATCTAAAAAAAATTGATGCCACATAATTCTAGCTACCATGTTTCACGTAGGTAAAAAACATACACTCATCACATTTAAATTTACATTGCGTCAAAATTAATTCATTTTCGAATTTTTTTAAAGGGAACTATAATGTGCACAACCTATTTCTAAAATATGAACCTCCCCACCATATTTAATTGGTAGATTTTTAATTGTGCAATTTTTATGCCTTGGCCTTTTCCCTGATCTTACTTGGCTCAAAATATCAAAACATGGCCAATGTTTCTGAAAGCAACTTTTGATTTTGTTTCTATGTGTATCAATGGAAGGCCGTTTATAACCGGCTGCAGAGCATTGTATATATTTTTGAACAAATTTTTATTTATTTATGTATTTTAATTAGATAATTTACTTTTTATTGCAGCCAGATTTATACTGGCTGCTTTTTGGAAACCTTAATTTATGACCCAAGCCTTTGAAATTGGCTTGGGTCCCTTACATTGCAATTTAGTACTTCCAGACAGGTTTCCCCTGGCTGGAAGTGTCTCTTTCAGGCAATCAAAGTTGCTAAAAGCGACTTTGATTGCTTGCTGTAATATTTGCCACCCTCCCAGCCAGTTTACTAGGCTGGGAGATGGCCAAAGCTGTGTTCAACGCGCGTTGCACAATCGCTTCCATATCTGATGCAGCTGCATGAGATATGGGCAGCACATGCAATGCGAATTTCTGCTGCATGCAATGCGCATTACTTGCAGCAGCAATGCGTTTTGTATGTGCTGCATGCAGTGCATTTCACAGCCAGTTTTTTTCTGGCTGTGCAATGCACACAGAGAAACCAAAGTCCCTGCAAAGGACTTTGGTCTCTAAAATGGAAGTGAGTTTCCTTACCAGGTGCAATCTGGTGTGAAAGTGAGAGACAAGTTAGACTGAAGTTGTTTAAAAGCAACTTCAGTCTTAAAAACATTAAAAATCATAAAAAAAAATGAGAAAGCTAGAAAAAAAAAATTAAAATTAAAATGTGAATATAAGAAAAAAATAAGTGCTAGTGATACCAAAAACCCAAGCCTATTTCATTTGGCTTGGTTATTTAATAATTATTTTTTAATACATTAAATTCAAAATTCAAACACCATGAAATATATGAAATTTTTTTATATGAATATTATAAATTTAATTTAACTCTTTCTCATAATTACATTTATAATTTTGTTTTTTTAATTTTTGACTTTTAAGTTGATTTTTTGGAAATACAAAATTAAATTTTCAACTAAATTTTTTAGTAAGGTAAAAAAAATTATAAATTTGACATTTTGTAATCGAATAATGAAAAAAATTTTAAATTTATTTAAAAAATATTTTTTTTAGAAGAATACCAATATTTTAAGGGTGGAAATATGGTGCAAATTGTAAGTAAAAAAAATTATATTTTTTTTGTGAGGGGTTATTTCTATTTTTGTAAATATTTTTCAAAAACATTCATTAAATACTGAATTTAATTACTTTGTAACTCAAATTTTTTGTAAAGTAATTAAAATTGAAATAATAATATTGTTATATTTGATATAAAATTTGAATTGGTAATATTAATGTCTCTTTAAGTAAATTTGAAAATCATTAAAAAAGACCATGTTGATAAGTACTTCATTTTTGATATACAATGGTTATATGTATAACTTATATATATTTCTTGAGTGTAATTTATATATGCATTCAATGAAATTTGTAATATAAAATGCCATTCAATCATTAATTATTGTTCAACTTAGTTATAACAACTTCATATTTAATACCAGCCACTAGTATTTAATTTTTTATTTAAAACTCCAATGTAATATGAGAGTATCCTTATTTTGTCTGTATGTAATTAACAACAATAACAGACCATAAATGAGTGGGTAATTAATTACAATAAATATTTGAAGAATAACCTATAAGAAATGATAAGTTTACCAAAAAGAGTACATTAAAAAAACATACTTTTGAATTTTTTTTTGATATAATTTGGGTAGTTAAATGAAAATTTAAATTATCAGACTTCAAAATGGAAAAAATGTAAAAGTGGTGTTTATTTAAAAAGCCTCATATAAAAAAAAGGATAAAAAATCTACTATGTAACTAAATTATTAAATATTAAGGTATTAAAATTATTGAAAAACTTATTTTACAGTTATAATGAAATCTAAATGTGAAAATAATGGTGGGATAATAGTAAGACTATGTGGAAACACTTTAATTTATACATACCTTCAACTATGTTCAGATAAAAGAATTGGTAAAATTGTATAATAAAATCTAGTTAATAGTGATGCAATTCTATTTAGATCAAGAATAAATTTTTCTGAGTAAAAACTAATTAACTTGAGATATGGCCATCTCCTTTCAAGAGATAGAATAATATTAAAAATTTAAAAAAATTATAATAAGTATTCTTAATCACCATTTTTGAAAAGTCTCTAGTAAAATTCATTATAATATATCATTCATTTATTACATTATATGGAGTTTCATCTTGAAGTAGTAATGGGCAGCTTTGAACTTATGTTATGAAAAACAAAAAAGTTAAAAAATATATAGTTATACTAATGAAAAAGCCAAAAATAAAAATACTATTATAAATTAATAAAATAAAACTATATAAATTTGATTCTGCTCTAATGATGGAAGGGTACTATGTATGAATTTCCACATGTTAAATCTAAACCTGCTTTAAGGCTAGTTTACAGGTAGAGCTATTAAGTTTCCTTAAATTCTAAAAATAACTTATGCATTTTACTAAATATTTTTTTCTTGTTTTCTTTCCAAAGTTGTTAGAGTTGCTTAATTAATACTGTTATCTTGATTGTAATATATATAATTTTTCTAGAATACATGATTTATTGTTTCAAAAATTATATTATAATGTTAAATCATTTATTTCATTTTCTAAAGCTTCATTTTCAAAGACACAACTCCATTTTCTATTACTTAACAAATATATAAAATGTGATAGTAAAATATTTAGAATTTTCTTTTTGAGAGGGTCAAACTATATTGTGAAGATTTTTATCTAGAAATTCATGTACTCTAAAACCAAATAATTTTCTCCCTGAAGTAAGCCATTTCAAAAATATGAAAATATAAACAAGAATATTAACTTATCTTATTTTTATTTTCTTTACTGAAATTTTTAGTTCAATCCCTTTTTTTATATGACATTAGTATAAAACCATGGTTAAATGCTTCTATATAACTAATTTTTATTATATATATATATATATATATATGAAATATTTAGAAGGTCATCCTTTTTTATTTACTTGAATAAATGGCTCAATTATAATACCCAACACTTTTTAATCTTTCCCAAACTCAATAAAAAATTTCTCATATGAAATATTAGCTTCTAATATAAGAAGTTTATTTATAGATGATATTCAACATGTGATTTTCCTTTTTAGATTCAGCTAAAATTAAACAAAAGGAGAAATCATGCATATGTGTATAAATGGTAACCATATGTTACTTAGAGGATTTTGAAATTCACTCATCAGAATGGTTTAAGTATTAAAATAAATTGAGGTCATTATTTTCTAGTATTTGACACTAATTATGAAATTATTCTAAAAATATATTTTAATGAGTATCATGTTTAAAAAGTTGGAAATATGATTTTTGAAAATTGTGAGTTTCTTATAAGATACCAAGCTTTAGTTTACATTGTTTAAAGTAGAATAGAACTTTAGTATTAGAAATTGAAAGCAATGTACCATTATCAGATTTTAACTGTGTTCTACTTATAGAATGATTGCATAACATTAAACATTATTTTAAAAAAAAGGTTTAAAAGATATTTAGAATTTTACAAAATTTCACCATTTATTAATCTTTGATTTGAAAACCAACTATGATGTACACTCACTAGAAATAAACAATCACAATTTTAACATAATTTATCAATCCAAAAATAATGATTCAATTAAAATGAAAATATATATTATTTCAAAACCAAATCTCTAGATTTAAAATATGATGCTTTAATGAGAAATTAATACAAAACTTTAATGCAATGAACTCTCTTAAAAAATTCAAAAATAGAATATAAAAACAAGTAATTTCTGCAAAAAAAACTACTAACTATTGTAGATAAAGCATAAAAATAAGTCATATTTATAAAATAAATGATCTAACAATATTTATTTTTGTTAAAAAAATCAAAAACATTGTTAATTTTGCTTGTTATAATAATGTTAAAATCCACTAAACATTATTTAAAGGTGGAAAAATATGTCAAAAATATGTTGAATTTTGTGAGCCAAAAATCAACAATTTTGTATCATTTCCTGTTGTGCTATGACTTTATTCCACCCTTTTTATCTGATTTTTCCAGTATTACTTTTCTATGATCACTAGTTTTCAAGTTAAAATTTACAAATGTTCATTATACTTGATAATATGAAAAATAACTCAAACTTTTATAACTACAAAATAAGATTTTGAAACTCCTTCTTTCAATCAATATTTGAAGAAATTTTTAGTTTATTTGAGTAATGATTTTAAGAATAACAAAAAATTTGAAATTCACAAGGACTTATTTCCAGAGACTATAATTATTTACTTGTGTAATGCATGAGCTACTTATCAATGATGTAAAACATCAGAAAAGTAAGTTATAGTTATAAATCTACAGATTATACTGTGTCTGGTATATATATCTTCAATAAATCTTTTAAACTTATCTTAACCTACATACCACACAATAGAAAATCATTATATTAAAAAAGGAAAAAATTCTATCATAATATCATAAAGAATGATAACCATGGATTGATATTCTATAAAAATGGTTAATAAAATTTTAAGAGAACCTAAATCAGTATTCTTTCATCAAAATATATCCTTTTTGTCTTTGTAATTTATTCCAAACAAATTTTTTGAAAGTTGAATCTATATATCTAATGTCAAAACCACTATTAAGTTCCCTCTTAGACTTTTTAAGCAATTATATATATATATATATATTATTTATTAAAAATTGAAATAAAGAATAAAAACATAATTTTATTTAACTTTAATTATTTAAATATAGAGTATTTTCAGAATGCATTGTGGTTACTTGTGAAGGTTAGAAGATTTGAAGTTGGATTTATGAGTTTTTAGAAGGGCAAATAATGTAAAATTCTATCATAAATATTTATTTCATAATTTCAAATGTTAAAATCTACAAACTAATGGGATTTAAAATTATATTGAGATTTAAAATCTGTTTTCTACTCAAGTAAAATAAATTAAAATGATGATATCAAAATTGAAATTAAGTTTAAACTTTTGATATGCTCTATCTTCAGTTTTATTGATAGTGCATCAAAAATTTAATAAAAATTTTTTCCTTCATCACTCTTTACATAAAAGATAGTTTTATCATTTTATGCATTAAAGATTGCTTATACACAGTTAACATCTATCAACTGTTTATGACTATTAATCTATATAATAAATTTTTTAGAAGAAAAAAAACATCAGTATATACCGACTTTGAAATTATTTAATTTAAAACAGTTTACAGGTAGATAATGAAGGGTGATTTCATTTTTTAATATGAATTATAGAAGTCTTATTTTGTCAATTTTAATTCTTTTTGAGCTCAAATGTATCCACTGCAACTTATGTAAGAATAAAAATTATTTTTATTGAAATTTACATGAGAAAGTATGCCTATTATTCAAAATCAAACTTGCTCTAATGGTGTTTTTAAATCATTATTTCCACTCATAACAATAAAAAACATTTCAATTTGCTGATGTTTTAGTTTTTGATATCCCCAAGTTTATATCTCAGGTTTTACTATTCACAAAATTATTAAAAATATATTTTTTGAAATACATGATAAACTTGAAAGTGAGGGGGCATTAAATTTTTAAAAATGAATTCTAAATTCAGGATGGATAGTATTTTTTCTATTTTCACAAATGAACATTTTTTTGTTTCAATTAATCCAGAAAAAAAATTCTGTTGTAAGCATATTATAATTTATTTATTTTGATTTTAAATACTATATTTTCAAGATTTGTGTTTAATATTTCCTGTGAAAGTTAATGTTAATGTTAATTTTAAGTAAGCTTGAAGAAATTTAATCAATAGGCATATTGGATATGTAAAATAATATTTTGCTCCAATCTTGAATCATCCTGGGCTAAAAAATATCACAAATAAGGTTTTTGTGGGTCAATTTGGATTTAAGTAGGATTAAGTGAGGTTTAATAAAGGACAGATAAAAGGCTAAATTCATTACTAGTGACTTTTTTCTCAAAATAGTTATAAAATATGTATCATTCTGGAATCAAGCTTCAATAAAGTTGAATTGAAACAGAGATAATTTCTAGCAGCACAACACCATATTTACAAAGGTTTACAATACCTTAAATATTACTCATAATATAGGAAGGCAAGGAATCTACATAATTCACATTTGAAATGAGGATTTATATTTTGAATATGAAATTGAGAAATGGAATATTATTTTCCAATTTAAATATCTATTAGTCATTTTAACAAAAGTTTTCAGTAATCAGATTAAATTTTGATGGTATTTTATTGTAGATCAATCATTTTGATGAGCCATTTACTCAAAATTACTGGTTTTGGTTCTAATATTCCATGTGAAATTCATCACAAATCTTTTTGAAAGTGAATAGTTGACATATTGGATATGCAAAAGCTTATTTTAGATCAAAGTGAGATCAAAGGGAGTTCAACTCATGATCAAATTAGGATTTTTCAAGATCAAACGGTGATCAATGTAGGTTCATCTTGAGCTCAATTTGTGAAAAATCTCTGACTAAATGTAAGGCCAAAAAATTTCCTACATGATAATGATGTGTGCATAATTCAGGCATAGATTTGTGGCTCAACGGAGTTCAAGAAAGGGGTATTGCTAGCAATACCCCCCCATTTTTTCTGTGGTGTATCCACATGTGTATGGGATTAATTTTTTTCTACATATCAATAATTTATTGTATTGGCCTCCTGTAATTCTATTAATGGTAGAGGTATAGTTGATTCTTGTTTAAGAAAACTATACCTTTCAACATTATAAATTATGGATATCTGGCTGTTTGATATATTATTTATATATGGAGAAAAATTAAATAATGCATC
This sequence comes from Hemileia vastatrix, assembly GCA_030280995.1. NCBI lineage: Eukaryota > Fungi > Basidiomycota > Pucciniomycetes > Pucciniales > Zaghouaniaceae > Hemileia > Hemileia vastatrix. The sequence continues at coordinate 6,977,654 of JASXTE010000001.1, read as the reverse complement.
AACACATACTTATGTATTATTGCTGTATTTATCATAATAATTGGGCATTGGATTTAAGCTTCACATTTAATTTTTTATGGTTAGGGTATAGTTGAATCTTGTGTGCCCAACGCATATGGCAGAGTACCATACTTGTAAGCAATAAAATGAAGCTTTAATTCCAAATACTTGATTAATATTTTAAATGCAGCTGATACTCATGTTTTCTACATGCATGTTGGATATGATTTTCTATTTAATATTAAGAATATAATGATTATTTTTGGAGGCCTTAATTTTAACCATTTCATTCTTTTGCACTTTTTTTTATTTATTTTTGAATTAAATTAATTTCTTATCTACTACACTACAAAATGCAGGCTTCACAAAGTTTTTTGATAAAGAAAAATCACCTCCAAGGAAAAAAATCAAACAACAAGCATGCAAAAAACCTTAAGAATGCATTACTAATGGTTTAAAATTAAAGTATTGAGACAGATGGAAAGAGGGCAAAATATTTTTCTAGGAGTTTTGTAAAAAATTTAGTTAATCCAGAATTGTATTTTATTTCAAATTCTAGCTGTTATATTTTCCATCCAAACTGCTCCTCAATTCCAAGTGTGATAGTGAAAACATTTTCTATTGAAGATCTCATTTGATTAAACATGCTTAAAGCAAAAATTCAGTGCATCAAAGACTTTTTGTATTCTGAACATCAAGTTTTGCAAAATAAAGCTCATAAAAATGGTGGTGGATTTGGTAATATGTTTTTTGGTGGTTGGTGTTTAGATAGGAGAAAGTCTCTATTAATTGGTAAGTATTATATAGTTTTATTTATGAATATTTTTAATCTTTTATTATTTTGATTACTTTTTTAGGTAAATATGCTTTTTAGCCCTTAGATTTGGGAGAGTATGATAATTTCATGAAGCAAATAGAGTTATTCTTTAAATTTTTTTATCAAAATATATCTAATGTTAAGTATCAAGAAGCAGTAAAATTCTGTTAAAAGCTTGGGATTCCTGGGTTTGGAGAAAATTTTAACAGTCAAGAAATTGAACCATTTTCTGGCAATTTTACTTGGACAACAGGCTCAAACAAAAATGGGTTTTTGATTAGTACTCACTGTGGCTCAGACTATAGCAAGTATACATTTGGACTTTTCATACCTAAACACACTGAGAAAAATTCAATTCATCAATCCTATGACTCAAATCAGCCACGTCAAAATGGCAGAGAGCTTCATTTTCCTGAAATAGCTTGCAAAGTAAACATGGAGGCCACTAATTGCATCAAAGCAGTTCTATGGCCAGAAAACCTTCTTAATCATTTCACTTCACGATGTTATGAAATTTGTGGACTCACTTGCCTTGGCTCTTCTTTTCAAGTTAGTACAAGACTTTTCAATATATTTAAAAAACTTGAAGAGTTTAAAATAGATATTTCTGAGTAATTAAATATAAATGAAGAGTTAGAAAGATGTAATTTTCTTATCATGAAACTTTCTAAGTACAATGAAAAGAACGATTTAACAAAAAAAAAGGTATTGAACTAATATATATTTAATCTTACTAAAGATATTGAAAAATTAAATACAGAAAAAGATTCTGATATACATGTTAATAAAAAAAGTAAAAGACCATAAAGTAGTGATAGGTAAAAATGTGATTGTATTGTACAGTTATTGTTTTAGTTTAGTGGTAGAATGATATATTTACACACATGTCTATAAAAACTTTTTATGAAGCTGATGATTATGTATAATCTAGTGAAAAACCTAAAACAATAAAAGAATCCAAAAAAATAAATGTAAAAATTGAAAAATCATATTACAATAAAAAATTATCATTGCTAGAAGTAAAATAAAATAAAATATAAGAAAAAAAATATAGCTTTGTAACTTACTTAATTATTGCAACCGGAAACTAAAAATAAACAATATCTTTCAAATCCTTCCTAAAAGATCATATGCATCAACATAAATAGATCTGTACTATTAATATTATTTTTAAAAATATTAAAAATTTTCTAATTTTTGCAATAAGTTTTTTCTTATTAATAACTAAAGTAAACCATGTATTTTTTTATTTTTATTTAAGTAAAAATAAAAATAAAAAACAAATTAATGAACAATTAAATATTAATTTTTTTCTTTGAGTTATTCATCATATACTTTCATATCTAACTTAAATTAATTTAGCGGTATTATTCAATCTTAAATTTACTGAAATTTGTACACTAGTGTGACTTGTAATTTTTTTTTTTGATAAATTGAATGTTTTTCATCACATAATTAGGAATATGTAGACAATTGATTCCATCAAACTGTTTTGAGTAAATTTTCTAGCACAAGCTCAGCGGAACTTGTGCCGGACACTTTTATGAGGAACACCTCACATCTCTTAAAAAAACATGCACCTTACCAACTTCAAATTGGAAATCTTTCCAGCACAAGTTTGGCCAAACTTGTGCTGGAAACTCTGGCCATGGAAAATCTCTTATTATTTCAAGTAAAGCCAAAAAATAGCCCACATAATGAAGATAATTGATGCTATCTAAAGTCTTTGGTAAAAGTTTCCAGCACAAGTTTGGCCAAACTTGTGCTGGACACTTTTATGAGGAACACCTCACTTCTCTTAAATAAACATGCACCTTACCAAATTCATATTGGAAAAGTGTCCAGCACAGTTTGGCCAAATTTTTTCCAGACACTTTTACCCAAAAATCTAGATAGCCTCAATTATCTACATTAGTGGGATTTTTTTTTGGCTTTCCTTGAAATAATAAGAGACTGTCCATGGGCAGAGTGTCCAGAACAAGTTTTGCCAAACTTGTGCTGGAAACTTTTCACATTTGAATTTGGTAAGGTGCATTTTTTTAAGAGAAGTGTGGTGTTCCTCATAAAAGTGTCCTGCACAAGTTTGGCCAAACTTGTACTGGACACTTTTACCAAAAAAAAATTTGATGCCATCAAATATCTTCATTTTTAATCCTATTTTTTTGATTTCCTTGAATTAATAAGTTACTTTCCATGACCAAAATGTCCAGCACAAGTTTGGCAAAACTTGTGCTTGAGACTTTTATAAGGCAAGCTTTTGCTGGACACTTTTACCAAAAAACAAGTTGATGCCATCAATTATCTTCATTATATGGGCTATTTTTTTGGTTTTCCTTGCAATTTTTAGTCACTTGTCTTGGCCAAAGTGTCCAGAACAAGTTTGGCTGAACTTATGCTGGACACTTTTACAATTTGAAGTTGGTAAGGTGATTGTTTTTTAAGAGAAGTGAGGTGTTCCTCATAAAAGTGTCCAGCACAAGTTTGGCCAAACTTGTGCTGGACACTTTTGTAAAAAAAAAAATTGATGCCATCAAATATCTTCATTTTCTAGCCTATTTTGCTTTAATTTCCTTGAAGTAATAAGTTACTGTCAATGACGAAATTTTTCCAGCACAAGTTCAGCCGAGCATGTGCTGGACACTTTTTTGAGGAACACCTCAGTTCTCTTAAAAAACATGCACCTTACCAACTTCAAATTGGAAAAGTGTCCAGCATAAGTTTGGCCAAACTTGCGCTGGACACTTTTACTCAAAAACAGTTTCATGGCATCAATTATCTACATTTTCAAGCCTATTTTTTAAATTTCCTTGAAGTAATAAGTTACTTTCCATGACCAAAATTTCCAGCACAAGTTTGGCCAAACTTTTACTGGACACATAGCACAATACTTAAATTCTACTGAAGTATTTTTATCAATTAAATGTTATTAAATCCTCTTTTATTTTATTAAGGCATGAAAACCAAATATAAATTGATGTTTTTTTGTTTTTAATGATTAATAATTTTCAATTATTGTTGCGATAAGTGAAATTAAAAAAAAATTCTTAAGATCCTTGTGAACATGAAGTCTAATCGATTTAATACTTTAATTTTTTTAAAATATTATGTTTATTAACTATGGTAATGGATTGTTGAGTGTCTTTAATGATGTTTCTTTTTTTGTCAGGGATGGTGTTCACTTGCATAAATTTTTTCACATGTGCATTTTTATACTAATCATTGGTGACGTTTAGCCAATAAAAAAGCCATTAAATTTATTGAAATTCAGAGTCTAATTCTATTCTTGTTTCAGGCTTTAATTTCATCTTTTTGGAAGTATCTGAGAAGAGATTCTATTTAATTTATTTCAAGTTCATATATTGTGCATAAAAATAAACTCATGTTTATTTGATCAAAACATTTATCATGTCTTAGATTTTTACAAAAATATATATCTATTTCTCTATCCTCAATATTTTCTTAATCATAAATTTTTTTGCTCTTTCTTATCTTATACATCAATTGGCATTTTTTTAAAAAAAAGAATAATAATTTTATTTTAAAAAAAGATTACTATAACTCTATATACATGGTTACCAGTGGGGTAAGAAATTTAAGGTGCTGCTGCTTTATCTAGTGCTTTATTAACTTTGTCAAAATCTATATCATCTTGAACCTCAAGTAACTCCCTCTCATTAAGCAACAAATTTTCTAAGTATCACGGTGAATAGCAGTTTTTTGGCAGAAATTTGGGCACATTCAAGATACCATCTTTTGAAGCTGTCTTTTTAGTTGAGTGATCATAAAGTTTCTTCATTGAAGCCTTTTCAACATTTGAATTGGTTGTCCTTTTAGTCAAGTTGTCCATTTTATCTAAAATTTCATCAAGTTTTGGATTTATCCATCCAGGAACTACTTGTATAGGAAGTTTCTCTTCTGGATGAGGTGGGGCTTCTTCTAAATCAGAAATGAGACTTGTATCATGAAAAAGTGCTACAAAGCCTGGATAATCAACGCACTTTTTTCTTGCCATGTTGTAGCAGTTTTTCAAAATCTAAAATAAAGTTAAATCAGTAAAAGACTTTCTTCAGTTATTATTCTTTAAATAAATACCTTTGTTTGATAATGTTTTATCTGTGCTCTTAATCTATTTTCCTTTCTATTAGCCTCAATAACCTCACGGTTTTGACCAGCCACCTTTCAAATCTCCTTTTCCTTGTTGACAACCCATTTCTCAACAATTATTGGTGTAAAACTGAGTTTTTCTGAATCAATATTTTTCATTGTTGAGAGCCACTTAGTACAATGGTCTGATACTACACTCCCCATTATTTGATTCCATTGTGACTTGGAAAAATTTTGACAGTTCCAATCAAAAGCAAGTCAACAAAATCCTTTCTATTGAATCTATTGTTCCAAATTTTGTTTTATGAAGATCGGTACAGCAGCTCCTCCCTTTAGTCCTTGGGGCTTAGGTGTTAAAATAAATTTTGGAACATAAGAACATGGCAGTATTTGTTAAAATAAATTGATGATCAGCAGCTGAAGTTTCCTGAAGTGTGTTTTGAACATGTTATAATGCTGTTTCAATTGTCAATTTCTTGTAATCATGCCAACTCTTCCAGTCTGTAACTTCTTTTTTTGTTGGGCCAATAGGAAACTCAAATACATTAATGGGTCCACCAAGACAGAACTTCAAAAAGTGATAGATATTTCGGTTAATAGAATCTGATCTCCTTGGTACATCACACCTTGTAACTATGCTTCTAACAATTTTCAAGCTTTGGTCATTTTGAAGTGACTCAGCATCAAGTATTCTGCGCTGATCAGTAGCTTGAATTATAAGAGAGTGATTAACTGCAAATTTTGGGAAATAAAAATTGGTAAGCCTATTTTAAAACATAAAAGAATGTTGAAAAAGTTTATTCACCATGTCCACTGGCACTGGCTGCTGGGTTAATAGAAGTGGGTTTCCACTGTTTACAAGAAACTGATTTGACAACATACTAGCCCAATCATTCCTTACACTTTCTTCTTGCTGCTGAAAATTACAAGGTGCAGATCAAACATCTGTATTTCTGATATTAGAAAAGCAATCAGTTGATCAAATTTGGGGATCTGATGAAGACTGAGGAGGAGGTTAGGGCTTACCGGGATTCCCTCAAGGATTTTAAGGGGGAAAAGGACCCAAATCACCCATTCTAGGATTTTGAGGAGGAGGATTATTTTGCCCTGCAACATTACTTGCTAATAGAGAATCAACCTGCATGGCATCACCAGTATTATAACTTCTCTGCTTTATAGAAAATAAAACAAAAAATTTTAACTTTCAGAATATGGACAAGATAATATTAAAGAGAAATTAGCTATACATTTTAATTGTGAGTTTAATGAATAAAGTATTCAAGTGAAAAAATTAGTGGAAAACTCAGTTATATTGGCTTGTAAAATAAGGTCCTTAGATTTTTCAACCCTGGTTCTGAACTATTTATAATATTTTTCAAGTATAGGTAAACTTTGTATAGTAAATTGAATTCTTTTTAGTTGAAATTAAATTTACAATAAAGGGTCACTCATTAATAGCGGGTTTTCTGAACCATAAAGAATGCCCTTGTTATTGTTTGCTTAAACATTTAGGCAAAATCTCAAAAAGTTTATTTTGTTAATGTTGCCTCTAGCTGTTCCAAAAATCTATTACAGACATTCCAAATCCTCCTAATTCTTACCAATCTTAAATAATTTCAAATATATTAACAAAAATAAAATTTCCATGTTGTTTAATTTTTTTACTTACTAGTGTCTGAAGTCCAACAGCAGTGATAACATAGTACTTTATTCCAAACATTCCCCTTTGGTGCTGTAAAGTGGCCACATGTCCAATAATTGAATCTTGATTAATCACAATTTGTGTTGCTTTTTCTACTCTCACTAAATGGGAATGCACTTGTGAAAACCCCTTATAGGGATCCTTTTTTGTATCTTCTGGTATAAGCTCTTTAAATGGACTTACAATTAGATAGACTTTTTCATTATTATCATTTGAACTAAAAAGCTGATAAATATACCCAAACTGACTATCTTTTCCAAAGTAGAATTCAATGGTAGAATTCCCAGGATTCTGTTCATGAGTCGTATAACGCTTTCCATGGACCAATATGCTTGCTACACTTTCAACTACCTGGTCTCCTACCTTCTCTGATGGTAACAAAGCCCATTTAGATGTCTCTTTTCTCAAGAGTTCCCTTACCCACTTTGTAAATAATGCCTCAGTTATATTTATATGTTGTTTTTTTGTATCTTGCTCAATTTTTTTAATATTAGATCCATACTGAGCATCATCTTCAGCTTCATCTAGTTCCAATACCCTAGACTTCCAATTCCAGTGCTTGAGCATGGTCTGTGGTATTTCTTCTATGTTCAAGAAAAATAAATTAGCTCATTTGCATCTTTAAGCACCCAATTACAAAACTAAATACCTGGATTATCATTGTTTGGAATTTCCAATAATATAACATTAACTCTTTCAGCAATCCAAGTAGCCACACCTATGGGTGGACCAAAATGTTCAATTGTTTCTATAAAATGTTGAGTTAAATTCAGATTCAGCTTAAAGCTGATATTTTTCCAACCTTTTTCCAAGCAGTTCTTTTAAATAATAAACTTCATCAGTGGATACATTTTTTAAAGTCAAAAGTTGGTAATTGAACTTAAAGTGGTGAGTTATTTGAGAAGATAATATTCTCTAGGTTTGTGTTCTGACGTTGTGGTCTTCCAACATTGGCAGAGGCCTTTGTTGTGTTGTTTGGCGCTGTTTGTGCATGTCTTTATTGAAATCTGTTGAAGAATTGGGTATTTTTCTGGTTTTATTCTGTGAATATTGGCACTGCGGGTATGTGTGTACTATCATTGGATATCCCCCGTTTTTCTATATATTTCATGTCTTCATAATATTTTTCATATTCTAAGTTTTAAGGGGTCATTTACTCATTTTTCAGTTACAAAAGATAGCTGTTTAATTTTGTTTTTTGTGTTTTACGGGCTAACATTAAGTCTTAGGGTTAAGTGCTTAGTACCATTAGATAGGGCTAATTTAGCTCTATATTTCATGTCCCAATGTTGTTATAGCGTAATTCTGTGTTTTAAGGGTTTTAGTAGTTGTAGTGAATTTTTCTAAGTAGATTAGGTGTTTTTATTGGTTTTCTGGCTTCAGGGAGGCCAGGCCGCTTCAGGCAGAACCTCCAACATCTGGTGGCCCGCCCGCCTCTGTTTTAGAAGGTTGGGGAGCGCTTCTGGAGGGTTTTTATTCAATTTGGCTGGTACAGGTGCCAAATTTGTTGGTGTGCATGGGCTCTTAGATAGTGGTCTGTGTGTACATAGTGAATAAGACAGTTTGGGGCAAGTTTAATTATCATACAACCATCCGGAGGTGATATCCTTATTCTTCACTCAGTTTTCACTGTTTTTGGCCACAATTGGCTGTGTTGGTTGCAAGGTTAGTTCTTCATTTAACTCAACTTTAGCAACAGGCTCTCTGGTATAGTCTTGCAAGCTATATCAAGTATTATTGCTGTCTCTGGTGTGGATTTTCAGCCTACATCAAGTATCTTTGCTTTCTCTGGTGTGGACCTCGGTCTACATTTCAGTTCTTTGGTCTGGTAGTCTGTCTGGGGACTACTTTCTTGGCTCATCAAGCAGTCAAGTGTGTTGAAAAAGGGGCTTTAGCAAACAGGAACTAACTTACTTTAGCAAGTAAATCTCACTCTGTTTTTCTAAAGGGACAGGGGATTTTCTCTCTGGTTTTTCTCTAACTCCCTTGGTCAAGGCCTATACCTAGTACTATAGGATTTTCTACATTTCTGGCGCCCAACGTGGGGTAGAACTTGCTAGTTCTTTGGAATCTCTGTTTTCTTTGGTTGGCTCTTTTTTGTGTTTTGGTCTGGAGGAATGGCTTCTGGTTCCTCTATTCCTGTGGTGACTTTCAGTAGGGGAGATGGACCTCCGGATGTGCTGGTCAAGGAGTGTGTAAGGATTAAAACTTGGGATGGTACCAAGTTTAATGGGGAGGATGTCAAATGGTTTCTGGATATGTATGAAACTGCTGCTGGTGTGGATGGTGCTTCTTACCTGGACATGGTAAAGCAGATAACTTTCTTCATTGGTGATAGGGAAGTGGAGAAGGAGATTGTGGCCATGTCTGGCTACAAGAAGAGGGATTGGAAGCTATTGTGTAGGGGGATGGTAGATAGATGGGGTGTCAGGTTCACTATGGTGGATCTGAACAAGGTTGTAAGTGAATGGCAATCTTATGGTGGTGTTGGTAACTTGCATAGTTACAGAAAGTTTCTGATACAGTTTGATCCTGTGGTGGAATACTTGGTGGAAGTGGAGGAGCTGGCACATGAAAATTCTGCCAAGGATGTTTTTTGGTCTGCCCTGGCTAGAGATGTCAGGATGGATGTGTTGAAGGAGCTGTCAAGGAAGGACTTGATGAAGACTCTTTCTAATGGGGACCAGAAGTTGCCTGCCTTGGATAAGGTTAAGGAGGCTGTTGAGGCCCATTTGAAGTTATTGGCTGTGCACACCTATCAGGAAGGGTGTGCCAAATATGTCAGCAAAGTCAGTGAGACTTTGGCTGAATAGGAAGTTAGGGAGAAAAAGGAGGAGAAGAATATGGTGCAGGTTCCCAAACAGGAGAGGGACCCAGTGGTGGAGCAGTTGGCTGATCTCACAAAGCAGCTGCATATTTTTGTTCAGGAGGCTAAGAAGGTCAATAAGGCACCTTCTCAGCCTAGAGATTTTGATAGGAGGGCTGGTAGGAGTGATCCTTGGGTCTGCTCTTATTGCAGCAGGAGGGGGCACAGGTCCAATGATTGTTGGGCATTGAACAGGGATGTGTCTGAAGGAAAGGTGGAATTTGATGGCAGGGTTTTTAAGCTCCCTGATGGTTCATTTGTGAAGCCCAGTGAGGAGCAGGCTCCTGTTGATTTGGTCAGGAGAAGGAGTGGTCTCAATCAAAGGAGGCCAAGGTTTGAGGAGATTCCTGATCAGGGGAAGTCTTCTGTTAAGGTAGATGAGGACGTCAAGGGAAAGGAGAAAGAGGTCAATAAGGTCTCTTTTTCTACTTCCTTTGGTGGTTTGGAGTTGTACTCCTGTGGTGGACAGTCAAGTGGAGAATTCTTGGCTGGTGTTTATGATGTGGAAGCAGGGAAGGTGGGAAGGCCTAAGAGCAGTTCTCAGGCCCAACCAAAGCCAAATGCTTCAAAGGTGGATCCTAAGCTGAATGCAGCTAGGAAGAGGTACAGCAAAGAGGAGCTGTACAAGATGCAGAAGGGTATGGCCGACATGGGCCCCCCTAGTTTTGATGCATTGGACATGAATGGTGAGCCAATGCCAATGGAGGTTGATTCTGACTCTGAGGAGGATGTCCCTTTGGCTTCATTGCCAAAGCCTGCTGAAGTTAGAGGTTCTGGTGAGGGATCTGGTTTGGTTCCTGTTAATGGTAAATCTGTTGGTGGTGCTGGTCCTTAAGAAGCTTCTAGGACAAAGTTATTGAAGCAAAGAGCTTACTTTGAGAGGCCAGTAGTTTCTGGTCAAGTTAATTTTATGGACTCTGTCCTGGAAAGTATGAATCAGGGTCAGGTTTCCCTTACTTATGAGGAATTTTATGCTATCAGTCCAGGGTTGGCTGATAGACAGAAAAAGTTGGTGACCAGGAGAAAAGTTTCTTCTGGGGAGGTGGAATACATTTGTAATTCTGCTGAAAAGTTTGGTGAGGGGTTGGAAACTCATTTTTCTGCTCCTCTGGGTTATGTCAACGTCACTCTGAATGGCAGGGAGGCAAGGGCATCGGTGGATTCAGGTTCTCAGATAAACCTGATTTCTTTGTTTGAGGCTACTCATTTGGGCCTCCCCATCAAAACTGGTATTGGTGGGAATTTGAGAGGGATTGGTGGTAATGTCACTGAATTGGTTGGAACTTCTGAGTTTGTGAAGTTAGATGTTTGTGGAGCCTCAGGGAAGGTTCATTTTTATATTGCTAAGGGAACAGTTAAAGCTGTTTTGGGTGGGCCATTCTTTATGGATTTTCAGGCAAGAATTGGTTATTAATTTGATTTGGGAATCAGTTTGGAGTTGACTGGTGAAGATGAAAGGAGACTTCAAATGAGGTTATCATCCCCTGGAGAGGATGGCTGGGAGACCAGGCCTGGTTTATCTTCAATGTGCCAGTGCATGAATTGTTGCAGGAGAAGGAAAGAATTGGGTTCCGCCTCTGGTTTTTTGGAGTGTGGCTCAGGCTCTAGTAAGAGTCTGTCTTTTTTTGAGTAATGAGGGCTGATTACCCTAGTGCTATAACCTCTCCCCAAGATGAGGAAATCCCAGGTTGTAGTAGGTCAGCTCCCTTGGAGATATACCAAGTGAATTTTAAACTTTCTCTTTTTAATGTTTCTCTTCTCTGCAAGTATTCATCAAGTTTTTTATCAAGTCTCTTTTCTCTCTCATAATTCTCAATTATTTTCAATTCAAGCTCAAGGAAGAAGATTGGTTATATATCTTTATTGAAAGATATGCGGAAAAGTTTTGGGGTGGTGAGATTGGAGTCTTAAAGTTAGTCCTCCCAATTGTGCACCCCTAGGGTTTCTTCTACACCTTTCAAAAACATTACCTGGGCCACACCTGTTAGCATTGGGGAAACCCCTGGTTATTTTTATAGGTCAGAAGAAAACTCAATAAAAGAAGATTAAAATTTCAAGATAATTCAAGAAAATTAAATAAAAAATCTGAAGATAATGAAGAAAGAAGATCATCAAGATTAATTTTTGGGCCTTCAGCATGAGGTTAAACTGCAGAAAATTATGAAGAAAGAAGATCATCAATATCAATTTTTGGGCCTCCAGAATGAGGATAAACTGCACAATTTCAGAAGAGTTGATTCTGAAGATGAATCAAGATTTGAAGATTTAAAAGACGGAAGTGAAGACAAAGATTTGGAATTGTGGAAAAGTTTTGGAGTGGTGAGATTGGAGTCTAAAAGTAAGTCCTCCAAATTGTGCACGGCTAGGGTTTCTTCTACATCTTTCAAAAACATTACCTTGGCCACACATGTGAGAAATGGGGAAACTCTTGGTTTTTGTTCCAGGTCTGGTGGTGAAGATTTCCTGAAGATCCCTCAAGTTGAAGGTGGAGCAGCAAAGTATAAGAGGATAGTGCAGAAGTTTAGGCCTCTCAATGAGCCTATTCCTGTGGGTTTGAATCCGCCCTTGAAGAGACCTCCTTTGTCAAGAGATCTGTACTGTACTCCTTTGGTGAAGAATCCACCAGAATTTTTAGAGACAGCTAGGGTGACTGTGGAAAGGTTGAAAGTTGTTAATTTTGGTCCTGATGGGTGGTTGTATGAAGAAGAAAAGAAGTATTTGTTTCATGTTATTGTGATATGAGAAAAAGCTGTGACTTTTTTTGAGGAGGAAAGAGGTGTGTTGAAGCACTCTTATGGGGAACCTTACTTGATTCCTGTGGTTTGTCATGAACCTTGGCAAATCAAACCTATTCTGATTCCAGCTGCTATCAGAGAGGATTTTGTGGAGAGTTTTAGTGAAAGAGTCAGGACTGGGTTATACAAACAATTAAAATCCAGTTACTCAAGTCCCGTTTTCTGTGTAAAGAAGCAGAATGGAAAGTTGAGGGCGGTTCATGATCTTAGAGCCTTAAATAGAGTCACTATCAAGGACGTTGGTATGCCACCAAGTGCAAAGGATTTTGTTGAAGCTTTTGCTGGAAGGGTGTGTTATTGTTTGGGTGATATTATGGGCGGTTATGATGAGAGGGAACTTCATACAGATTCAAGGCCTCTCTCAACTTTTGAGACTCCTTTGGGAAGATTTCAGCTCACTAGGTTGCCTCAAGGAGGAACTAATTCAGTGGCAGTATATCAAGCACAGATGGCTTGGATTTTTCAGGATGAGGTTCCTACTCATGCTGGTATTTTTATTGATGATGGTGAAATTAAAGGACCATCCACTGATTATGGTAATGAGGTGTTAGTGGGGAACCCTGGCATAGGAAGGTTTGTTTGGTAATATTCAATAAATCTAGAGTGAGTTTTGTTTAGGATTTAAGAGGCTGGTTTGACCATTTCAGGGTCAAAATTCTGTTGTTGTATTCCTGCTTTGGAAATTCTGGGTCATGTGGTATGTAAAGAGGGAAGGATTATGGCAAAGAAAAAGATTAATGAATTCCAGTCATGGCCAAGGCCTAAAAATAATACTGTAGTCAGGGGATTTTTGGGTGTGTATGTATATGTCAGGATTTTTATTAAGGATTTTTCTTTGTTGGCTTCACCTTTAAGGAGGTTGACCAGGAAAGATGCAGATTGGGAATGGTCTGAAGAGTGTGAAGAGCCTTTTCAGAAGTTGAAAAAGGTTGTTGGGGAAGATATTGTTCTTCACAAGTTGGATTATGGTGTTGGTGCTGGAAAAAATTTATCTGGCAGTGGACTCAAGCTATCTTGTGGCTGGTACTTTTTTGTCTCAGGAAGATAAAACTGAGAGGGTCAGGCCAGTAAGAATTGATTCTGTGGTGTTTAATGAGGTGGAAGCTAGGTATTCTCAACCTAAGTTGGAATCGTGTGGTGTAGCAAAAATTTTAAAAAAGCTACAGACTGTTTTGTGGGGGCAGCATTTTGAGCTGCAGGTGGATGCAAAATCTTTAATTCAGATGATCAATACACCTAGTCTTCCAAATGCTCCAATGACTAGGTGTGTGGCATTTATTCAACATTTTTCTTTTGACCCGGTACACAAACCAGGCAAAACTTTTACAATGCCTGATGGATTATCAAGGAGGCCACCTACAGATGAAGATTCTGAGGCTGAAGAGTTTGATGAAGATGTTCCAGTGGTTAGGGCCAGCACAAAGGGTGCTGAATATTTTTCTGACCTTCCCCAAGAGGCTAAACTGGCTGGATCTGATCTTGATTCTGGTGATCAGGATGTTTTTGTGTATGAAGATGGAGTTGTTGTTTGGGACAGCTCAAATTTGGAAAATGGTGTTTTTGTTAGTGAACTGGATTCTCACAAGGTTCAGTGGAAAGAGATGGATGTGCCAAAATTTAAGGATTGGTATCCTTTTTTGGCTGATCAATTGGCTCATTTTCACACTGGTGATTTTGATGACAGAGTTGAACCCTTGGATGTTGTTTTGTTGGATTTTGAAGATGAGACCTGGGGTCAGTCTGGGTTTTATTTTATTATGGTGGAGTATCTTTTGACCTTGGAGAGGCCAGATAGTTGTGATGATGATACTTGGTTGGCAATCAAGAAGAAGAGTCCTGGATTTTATGTGTCAGGAAGAAGGTTGATGAGGAGGAGACATTCTAATCCTCAAGTTGTGGTGACTCAGAAGAAGGGTCAAGAAGTTGTGTTGAATTCTTTGCATGATGACCTTGGTCATAGAGGCTTTGGGGAGACTTATAGAAGAGTAACTGACAGATTTTGGTGGCCAGGTATGAAGCTGGCTGTGCAGGTTTGGGTTCAATCTTGTGAAGAATGTAAAAGAAGAAGTCCCTTGAAACCTAAAGAGGATGGCCATGCTACTGGTGAAACAACTGTTTTTGGAAGAGTCAGTCTGGATGCTGTCCGTATTAAGGAGGGCAGGTATAAATACTTAATTTTTGGCAGGGATGATTTGTCTGGTTGGGTTGAGGCAGTTCCTCTCGTTAATTTGACTTCCAAGAATGTGGCAGAGTTTTTGAAGAAGTAGTGGCTTTATAGGTATGGGTTGATGAAGTTGGTGACTGTTGATGGCAGGCCAGAGTTTGGTGCCGAATTTAAAGAAGCTGTGGATAGTGTTGATTCTAAAGTTAGAGTGGCTAAACCTCATTATCCTGAAGCTGAAGGGATGGTTGAAAGAGGTTATCAAGTTATCTAGAATGCTTTGGTAAAGATGTGTGGGGATAGTGCTGAAAAGTGGAGGCATTATTTACCCTTGGTGTTATATGCTGATAGGGTCACTGTGAAGAGGAAAACTGGCTATTCTCCTTATGAGTTAATGTTTGGTCAGAAAGCTGTTCTACCAATGGACTTGGAAGCTGTCTCTTATCTTGGAATTGATTGGGATGAGGTGCACTCATCAGAAGAATTGCTCTGTGCCAGGATGAAACAGTTGGAATGTAGAGAGGAATGTCAAGAGAAGGCATACTCTAGAATGATGAAGATTAGGAATCAATCATTTAGATACTGTGACAAGAAGTTGGCTCATAGACTCAGGAATCCCTTGAAACCTGGTTGTTTGGTTTTGGTCTATAATAGAAGTTTGGAGAGTCAGTGGGGAAAAATTTTTGCCGACAGATGGATTGGGCCTTACAGAGTCAGATCTCAGGTGTCTGGAGGTTCTTATGTTTTGGAATAGTTGGATGGTGCAGTCTTAAAGAAGAGAGTGGCTGCATATCAGGTGAAGAGGTTCTATCCCAGAGGTACTAGACATGAAGAAGATTGACTCTGCAATGAGGATAAACTATGGAACATTCTTTAAATTTTAGAATTTTTGGTGTTTCAGAGAAACTTTTGTGTTGGACACTTTTTGTTAGAAGGTACCCATGGGTGGGGCTTCTGGATTTGATCTTGGCAAGTGTAGGGGTAACTGATGGGCTGGCTGCTTTGTAGAACAGTTACCCCAGATTTTCTGTTTCCAACCCTTTCTCTTAATTTGGTTTAACCCTATTATTGATTTTTTTCACAGGTTTTAGTCCTCTATGACTTTAAACTGGAATTTCCTTTTGTTTTCAAGTTCTGGACTCTTCACTCTTATTGGTTTTGGTTTATTGTGTTGGATGTTGTGTTTTTGTTAGAAGGTACACAGGTGGGGCTTCTAGATTTATTTTGGCAAGTGTGGGGGTAACTGATGAGCTGGCTGCTCTGGAGAACAGTTACCCCAGAATATCTGTCTCAAGTCTTTTGTTTTTGCTAGTTGAATTCTAGTTCTGTTTTTTATTATTCAGGTTTCAAGTCCACTATGACTTTAAACTGGTTTGGGACTTGCTTCTTTATCTTTGGTTTTTTTGGGTTGGTGGTGGATTATTGGTGGTCTCCCAGCATTTTTAATTATTGGGGTAGCCCACCCAGTGATCATTTCTATGGACTGGACTTTCTCTTACTGGACCTTCTCTTAATCTGGACCATCCATGGAGCTGGACTTTCTTTGATTTTTTAGTTATGATTTTGCTAGATAGTAGTTTCAGATTTTTTTTCTTTTTTTCTCTTTTTTTCTTTTAATTTTTATGGGGGTTTTTAAAATTATAAAATCAAAAATATAGGGTGTTACCACATCAGGGTCACCTGGATGTGGGCAAGAATTGGTGGGGAAAGGCTCATCAATTGGCCGGGCAATGCTATTTTATCATTTTATTTTATTTTCTTTTTATATTTCATTAATGTCATTTTTTTTCTTATTCTCATTATTACTCTTAATTTATGTTTCTTATTACAAATAATTTAATTTATTTAAGGTGTATCCACATCAAGGTGCACTTGGATGTGGGCAAGGTATCTGTGGATCAGCTCATTGATTGGCTGGGGGATACCATTTGTATTATTTTTTATCTTTTATTTTATTTCTTTTATTATTTATTTTTTTATCAATTTTTAATTTTAGTATGTTAGTTGATTGTTTAGAAAAAAATTTGGAATTTATAGTAATTAATATATTAATTTATTTACTATTATGTTTTTAATCTTTTTACAGGAGCTCAATGTCTGGATGATGAAGCTTCTGGAGGCTGGTCTGGATAATGATGTCGTTTTTGTTTTTTGTTGGGGTTGTGAGAAGCACTGTGTTCTTTGAAGTGCATCCTGCTGGAGAGATTATATGGATTATAATGGGCAGGAATGTGTTTGGATGGAATTTTAGAAGAGGAAGAAGAAGAGGCAGGAATGGATTGTTGGAAGGTGTGCTTAATGATCCTAGACATCTTCCAGTGGTTGTCCAATAGTTGTTTCCTCAAGGTTTTCTCAAAGTCATTTAAAGGTCCATGGAGGGCAAAGGCTTTCAGCATGTTTGAACACATTCCACTGAGGTGTTGTTTCATGTCTCCATAATCCAGGGTCAAAGAAGTTTCTAGATGTTGGCCAACTCCAATAGTAGACTTAGGAGGAGGGGTGCCAACTAGACAAGAAGAATTGGATCAGTAATTATTTTTGTTGAAGAAATTGGATGAATTAATGTGGTACTTACAGATTGGAAGCTCATCAAATTTGTAAGCGGCTGGAATTTGGACTTCTGAAGATTTTGGAATGGTAATAGTAGGTGTATCAATCAGGGAAAGATATGGATTCTCCTGGTCTTCCTCCGAAAGTTTTTGAGAAGGTGAACTAGGAGGCTGATGTTCCTGGGGCCTAGTTGGAGTAGCAGGCCTGTTGTTGCTGTTGTTAATACTTCTGCTTGATTCAGTTGGATGGGGTGCTGGTGATGGAGTACCAGGGTTGTTATAAGATGGGGAAGGAGAGGGTGATCTGGAAGTGGATTGATCTCTTCTGGATGGAGCTTTTGAAGGAATGGAACTGTCAGAAGATTAGCTGGCTGACAGAGGAGAGGTGTAGTTTTGTTGCCTTAACTGGGGGCAAAGTTGTTGCTTTGGTGCAGTGTTGGGTGCTCTGGTGTCTTCCTGGGGTCCTTTGGCAGGTATCCTAGAAGTTTGGAAAATTTTGGAGTTTTTGGACCTTTGAAAGGTTTGCTGCATTGCTCTGGGAGCAGTGGGAGGTGGCTGCATGGAGTTGTTTTTGTTTATTGGAGGAATTTGGCTGTTTTATGGTTGTTTTTGGAGGTTTTGAGCCTTATTTTCACTGTCTAGTGAGGCGGGCGGGCTGCCTTGACAGGGTCTAGCAGCCTAGGAGCTAATTTAGCAGAGATAAAAGCTGTTTCTTGCGAAGTTAAAGCAGGCCTTTTTGGGAGAGTTCTGGAAACTGAGTTCCAGGATCTTCTGGATGGTGCTGAGAATAAAGATGAAGAGGCTTTACCAAGCTCTGGGGATCTGGTAGGGGATCTGGAGAGGTATTTATGAGAAGGTGAAGGAGGAGGGATAGGGTAGTTGGCATCTCTGTCACATTTCTTCTTTTTGGAGTAGCAAGAATCACAGGCCCTGTTGTAGAATTTGGCTTCAGGAGTTGGAAGAGTGAATGTGCAAGGTCTGCACATGTGGATGCACTGCTTGCAGGCATAGTCCTTGGGAGCAGTGAAGCAAGGAATATTGGAGGGTTCAACATTAGGGGATCCAGCCATGATCTGTGGTGAGAAAAGATGATGGAAAGAG
Source organism: Hemileia vastatrix (assembly GCA_030280995.1). NCBI lineage: Eukaryota > Fungi > Basidiomycota > Pucciniomycetes > Pucciniales > Zaghouaniaceae > Hemileia > Hemileia vastatrix. The sequence continues at coordinate 6,959,559 of JASXTE010000001.1, read as the reverse complement.
ATAAGAAGGAGATTTTTGTCAGTGATGGGTAGATGATGAAGTGAAGGTGGAAGTTCAGCATGTTGGCTGTAGGTGTATTCTGTATGAAATTGGCTGGGTCTATTTTATGCAAAATTCTGGTAGTCCATCAAGACTCTAAACTGAAAAATCTATTGTTTCAAGAGTAGTCCATCAAAACTCTAAACTGAAAAATCTATTGTTTCAAGAATAGTCCATCAAGAATCTAAACTGAAAAAATTATTGTTTCAAGAATAGTCCATCAAGACTTTAAACTGAACACTGTGTTAGTCCCCCAAGACTTGAAACTGAGGATTTTTTGATGGTGTAGTCCCCCAAGACTATAAACTGAGGAATGGGTTTTTGTTGTTGGAATGGGTTAGAAAGATTGTCAGAGGGTATCCACAGGGGGAGCCTCTGAAATTAGCAAAGGCACATTTGGGGGTAATTGATGGGCTGGCAGCTCTATTCACAATTACCCCAGAATGTTAGTTTTTTCTCTGTGTCTTAATGTGGTTGATCTCTGGTTCTGGGTTTATGATTTAGGTTTTTGAGTCCCCCAAGACTTTAAACTGAGGTTTTTAAGTCCCCCAAGACTATAAAATGAGGATGGTCCCCCAAGACTTAAAACTGAGGGTTGTTTGTGGTTACATCCTATAGAGGGTGTGGTCAATTTTTCTTTTCTAAATCAAGCTCAAGTACTAGTGGAATTAAAGAGGGAATCAAGAGATGAAATGAAGTGTTCAGAATTAGCCTTGAACTGGTGAATGAGGTGTCTTCTGTTCTCAATGTCCTGTGGATCTCTAGCAGGAGTAGATTGGAAGTAGTTTAGCAGAAGGTGTTTCTGTTGAGATGTGTTTTGTTGGAACTTGGCCTTAATTGTGGGCAAGTGGTTTGGTGTTGTTGGTTCAATGGATCCTACATTGTTATCATCACTTCCAGAAGATTAAGGAACTGAGAAGTTATCAGTTTTATAAAGTGGAAGGAAGAAATGGAAGTTTTTACCATAAGATGTACCAGGGATGGTGGAACTTGTTGTTTTAGTGGTTTTGGCACTCTTCTGGGAGGGGTGTAGCTTTTTGATTAATCTGGGAATCAAGATGGATGGCCTAGATCTTTTGGTGCTGGTAGAAGATGGACCAGGTTTAGGTGGAGGTGAAGCTGTTGCAGAAGATAATGGACCAGGTCTGTGTCAGTTCTTCTTTCTGGATTGGCAGACATCACAAGACGTTCTGTATGGATGGACAGGAGGTGTGATGGTGCAGATTAGATTATTGTCAATGCAGTATTGGAAAGGACCCATTTCAGAGGCAGATTTGAAAAGAAGGTTGAACATGGTGGTTTGATGAAGAAAGAATGTGGACATTCTGAATTGAAGGGAGGATGTGGTCTTCGAACATTGGCAGGGGCCTTTATTGTGTTGTTTGGCACTGTTTGTGCATGTCTTAATTGACATCTGTTGAAGAATTGGGTATTTTTCTGGTTTTATTCTGCAAATATTGAGACTGCGGGTATGTGGGTACTTTTATTGGATAGCCCCGGGTTTTCTATATATTACATGTCTTCATAATATTTTTCATATTCTAAGTTTTAAGGGGTCATTTCCTCATTTTTCAGTTACAAAAGATAGCTGTTTAATTTTGTTTTTTGTGTTTTATGGGCTAACCTTAAGTCTTAGGGTTAAGTGCTTAGTACCATTAGATAGGGCTAATTTAGCTCTATATTTCATGTCTCAATGTTGTTATAGTGTAATTCTGTGTTTTAAGGGTTTTAGTAGTTGTAGTGAATTTTTCTAAGTAGATTAGGTGTTTTTATTGGTTTTCTGGCTTCAGGGAGGCCAGGCCACTTCAGGCAGAACCTCCAACGTCTGGTGGCCCGCCCGCCTCTGTTTTAGAAGGTTTGGGAGCGCTTCTGGAGGGTTTTTTTCAATTTGGCTGGTACAGGCACCAAATTCGTTGGTGTGCATGGGCTCTTAGATAGTGGTCTGTGTGTACATAGTGAATAAGATAGTGTGTGGCAACTTTAATTATCATACAACCATCTGGAGGTGATATCCTTGTTCCTCACTCAGTTTTCACTGTTTTTGGCCACAATTGGCTGTGTTGGTGGCAAGGTTAGTTCTTCATTTAACTCAACTTTAGCAACAGGTTTTCTGGTATAGTCTTGCAAGCTATATCAAGTATTATTGCTGTCTCTGGTGTGGATTTGCAGCCTACATCAAGTATCTTTGCTTTCTCTGGTGTGGACATTGGTCTACATTTCAGTTATTTGGTCTGGTAGTCTTTCTGGGGACTACTTTCTTGGCTCATCAAGCAGTCAAGTGTGTTGAAAAAGGGGCTTTAGCAAACAGGAACTAACTTACTTTAGCAAGTAAATCTCACTCTATTTTTCTAAAGGGACAGGGGATTTTGTCTCTGGTTTTTCTCCAACTCCCTTGGTCAAGGCCTATAGCTAGTACTATAGGATTGTCTACAATGTCACTGATGTCTCAGCTTGATTTAATTTTTCTACCTAAAGGGGGATAAGTGAAAAAGGAAAGTAAAAATATAAAGTACATGCCACTCTGCAGCTTTGAGGGAGCCTGACTTTTTAGATCCTACTTGTTTTGGCACTTGTGAAATCCAGGAGGGTTTTTTTGTTTGCTCAATCACATTCCACACTGCCTCTAGCTCAGTGGCTGACAATTGTGTATTTCTAGTTCTTTTGCTTTCTTTCTCTTTTCCCTTCTTTTTATCTTCCTTACTTCTGATAGTCTCAAGGGATGAATTAGATCTTTTACTTTCAGATATGCTAATACTTATTTGCCTTAAGTTATAGGTCAATTTTCCACTTCCACTTACAGAAGCAAGTTCTGAGCCACACTCTAAGGTTCAAAAGTGATGTTCAGAACATGATGAATTTGTCCTGCTGTTTGATCCTTCTGATTCAGCTCCTCCACTATCCATTCTAAGAAATTTTTGTGATGGTCTTGTTGTACTTGTATATTGTAGTCTTTTATGCCCTCCCACTGGTTCAATATTATCAGCATCACTGCTGATTTAGCTGCTTCTACATTTTTTATATTGCTTATTTAAGAAATATATCAAAAAGTGCATCATCATTGTCTCTTCTTACATGCCAATTTTTTTCCTTTTTCAGCTTTTTTTCTAGTTTGATTGCGGCATTTTGTATTAGATAAAAATATATACTGTGATCATTAAGATTTCCAAGAATGTGTAAATGTATCAAGTCAATTGAGCAATATTCTGTAGGATGCCAATATATAAGGTTATTTACCTTGCTCCATTGAGCCCCATGACTTCTAACAATAGATACCTGCTCCCAATGTGGCTGACACTTTTTCCACTTTTCTTCCCAGTGCATATGATCCTCGTGAGTATGTAAGGAAAATTTTTCAACTTGATGCTCACCAATTTTGTCTTTTGAAATATGACAGACAGAGCAGAACTTAGTGGTTGAGTGACTTGCAAAACCAGCAATCTTTTGCATTTCAGGAATGTCTCCTATTAAAGAGAATAATGCAGCCCTTATTTTTCAGCCTTGTGGATAGTTAGGTGTTTTTTTAATAAAAATACCATCCCAAAGAGTCTTTAGTTCATTGAAAAAAGGCTTTAGAAGATGATTTATTTGTTCACTTTTTGTCTCTGTTGGACCAGGAATAATAGCATACAAAAATAGATTTTTGGTTTTGTATCAATCTTCTGGAGGCAAGTTCATACACACCAACAAGATATTACCCACAGATTTCTGATGACCTCCAATAAGATTTCCACCTTACCTAAACCAGTCAACATATAAATAAAAACATTTAATTACCTCGTGTTTTTTTATATCCATCAACACTTCTATTTTGAGTCGTAGAAATATCTGGAAAATTTTTCCATAAAAAACCTTCATATACATCTTTCATCACATCCCTTTCCATGTTTTCTAGAAAATTATTTTTTTTCTCAATCAGCATCTTGAATTTTATTAATTGAAGCTTTCCTGAAAGCCAGTCAACCAAACTGTTGTGATGAAATGTTTTACGAGGATGCTAGATTTCTTCTTCTTGTTTGTACTTAGCCAAATACAAACTTTCATTACAATTGAAAGTTTCTTCTCTCTGTTCTAAATCTTTCAAATAGCGCTTTGAGGATGAATAAAAATGTTTAGTACAAGATATGATTTACGGTTGGTGTTTTGGGCTATACTCATAAAGAGCAAACCACTTAGCGCAGCATGTCTTGGTGACAAATAATGGATTGAGTAGCAATCAACTAAAAACTGTCTTTATAGAAAGGGAAATAAGGCTGATGATTCTACTAGTATCTAGTTTACCTACATCACTAAGAAGTTTGAGTCTGTTGACATCATCACACAAAAATTGAGCACAACCTTCTTTGCTTAAATGATGAATAAGAGAAGGTTTTGCTGCTTGCCACATTATCTTTTGGCTATAAATCTCTTCCGAATTCAAATTGTTTGACTGTGGTAGAGATTTAATTGTTTCCAAAACAGGCTTCCCCTAAGCAACAAAAAAAATAGAGATTAATTGAAACATAATTTCTCTTTATTTACCAAATATTTATGTCTTACAAGATCTTGGATGTTGGATCCTAAGTTAGGTGAAGCGCTGGATGTACCAACCATCTGTGCTTTGCGATTTCATTCCTCTTCATGTTTGGAGTATGACTGAGATTTTATGAAAGCTACACCAACTTCAAAGCTTCCCAATGTGGTATGATGCTTTCTTGATGAACATTTAAGCTCTTCACATTTAAAAACGCAAAGAAATGGTGGCATTTTAAGACTTCTGTATATAAGAAATATGTTACTGGATGGTAGCAATTGAAAAAACTATTTATTTATTGTGAAACCCTTAGTAAAATAAGCTAATTTTTACCTCACAAGAAGTTTATCAACAAGTTGGTTACCATGGATTTCTTTGAATGTCTGCTTCATGCATATCAACCATGCATTAAGTATGTATCCATACTCTGCATCAGCTAAATGTTTCAGACTCACTACATTTTGCAATGTTGCATACATGTTCATAAAACAGCTTATTTTTCACAAAGCATTATACTATAAGAAAATAAAAGTTTATTGCATTTTTAAATATAGGAGAAACTATGATATAACTTGAATTAAAATAATACCATTTAATTTATAATAATAAAGTTATTTAAGTGTTGCAATTTTTTTTCTACAATCACATGCATTAATAAAATTCAGCCAAGTAACAGAAATGTTTTCACTAATAATCACTATATTATATAAAAAAATTATATTTTTTATTTTTCACAATATATAATTACAGTCTGAAAAATAAATATTTTTTCAACAAGATATATTATTTTATAATTTTTTAAATCTTAGATTTCATCAAAGTAAAGCTTCCAGAATCCAAAAAAGAGAATTTTTGCATTAAGTTGCTTATTCCAAACTCTGAATAATTGGTATGGTCTCCGAGTAATTTTGGTCAATAAACTATATACATACTAATTATGTTTTAATATAAATTTTTAAAATAAGTTTGTCAATAAAATCAACAAGCTCAAATAAGGTCATTATTTGCATTAAAATATTATCAAAATAACTCGTAAAATCAAAATTATTCTGCATTATATTTTTACCCGATTATCATGCAATAATTTTCTATTACAGTTGAGTTATTTTCTTTGGAATTACTTATGAAGATACATAGATATCCATATTTTATAGAGAAAGATATTCATGAGAAAGCTCATCTGTCTGTCCACTCAACTCTTCATTATTCATTCTTTTCAAAATAAAAAATTTATTATAGTAGTGTTTTTGTTGCCATATCCTTTCAAAATTTCATATTTTCCTTCATTTTGTTTTTTATAATGTATATGATGAGCTCTAGTTGTTCTTATTTTCCTCAGGGAAAACTACCTACTAATACCCATGTACTTAATAAAAGATTCAATGAGATACTCCCTCAATTAACTTCACATTTTTTTCAGGTCTATTTACAATTTGTGTTGTTTCCTTTTGAATACTTCACCTTAGTATAATGAATGGAAGCTGAACCCCACCAAAGAACAACTGCACATGTTTTCATTGTTCAATATAAGCTCTCTCAATGTGGATATTAATTTGCCATATCCTGAACAAAATTACCATATTTCTGAAAAAATCCCTACTATATTCAACAATGCTTTTATCCACTTTCTTCATCAATGCAACTTTCCTTGAAAAATGTTTGCTTGGAATCTTGATTGGTATCACAAGTGGAATCAGGTTTTGGAAAAAATTATCATTAAGCACTGGGATAAAGCTTTGTAAACTAATTATTTGGTTTCTTATTTAATGGACTCTACTCATATTTCCTACCTAAATCAAATGGGGTTTCTTCAATGCTGGATTATAGGTTATGCTGATAAATTATGGCTCAGAAAATATTCTGATAGTCTCCATGAAATAGTTAAAATTAGAAAGTATAAATATAAAATAAAAAAGAAAGTATAAACTAATATTTTTCTCTTATTTTTTTCACAGGCTTATATAATTTTCACAATCTTTTTCAGAATTCTTTTAACCAAACTCACCTTCTTAAACAACTTCCAAGTGGTGAAACTTATGAGAATCTTTTTAAAAACATCAAATGTTGCTCAGACACCAAAATTGATGATGAAGGCTATTTTAAGCAGATTTTATTGCCATGGAGATCTAAAGAATTTGCAAGACTTGCACGAAATCTTGACCATAAACACATTCAAATCCAAGAAAATTCCCCTTATTCAGGAGAAATACTTAAGAACTTGGCATTATATGATAGATTAAATTTGGTATCCTCAATCAAGACTCACTTTAATTCTTTTCCAGTCCCCAGGGGTTTGCCAAGTGACTGCTACTCTTAATTGTATCTCTCTTCTCTTAATCTTCAACAATTTAGACCTCTTAATTGTCAAGCTCCAATAAGCATTTCCTACATACTTCAACAAATTTCAAATTATAATGTGAGTTATTGATGAGTTCACTAATCAATAATCTAGCAGACTCATATTTCTTGTTTCCAATGTTTGAGACACTTAGCCTTAATAAATTAGAATGGATAAATTTTTTAGCTATGATGCAAGTTTATTTAAAGAAAATTTCACCTACATTGATAGCTCAATCGTTTTTTTTTGTATCTTATAAATGCTGAATTCAATACTTCTGCTTACAAAATACTTGAGTACATGGACTTCATTTTTTTGGCCCATTATATACAAACAATAAACTGCTTGCTGTTCAACTTCTGGATTCCAATCAGGCTCCTGTTTCAATATATTAAACAAATTCTCTTTTCAACCTTTTTTATTTCAATATAAGACTCATTGACTTACCATTACATATAAATTTTGTGCACCTTTCAAGTCTATTCCAAATCCTGCAGCCTTTATTGTACCAAGCAAAACTTGTCATCTTTTATCATTTTTGAATTTTTTGAGATTTTCATCCCTTTTTTTCATGCTCAACTTTCCTACAAGCTCTGTGCAGCTAATTCCATGGTCATCTAAAGCCTTTTTTATACTTTTTCAATGGATAGAATATTGAGATGTTGATTAAGCTAAAAATAACTTATTGAGATAATTAATAGAATTAATTACATTTCCAAAAAGTCCACATATTCTGAATATATAACAGCCTTGAGACAATTTATGCCCCTTTCTCCCCTTAAGAAAATTTCTAAATGACTGTTTAGATGTATAATATTTTCTGAATGTCTCCATGTGAAAGGAAATGTTGGATGTTGATCTGGGTTTTCTTAGACAGGGTGGTTACAAAATTGCCATAAAATTGACAGTTCTCAGAGAAACTCAGCTGAGTCCCAAGGGAGGTTGGTGTTTCTAGAAGGCCCATAATACTCAGAAAAACGTTCTTGAATCTTCATAAGTTTTGAGTGCCAAGGCTCTGATAATTCTACAAATATTCCTTGCTCTATTTTTTAGGAAGTGATAAGATTGCTTCCTTAGTCCTCTGCAGGCATATAACATTCATGAGAGTATGTATTGATTTTATTGAGCTAGAGCTTCCTCTGTTTAAGCCATTCATATAAAAATTAATCCACAACCATTTTTCTTGCCATCTTTTGATTCTGAGGAATGATATAAGGCTTTGTATATCAGTTTTCTGGTTCTGAAGTGGTGTCCCTGTCAAGCATAGTTGATACTCAGCCTCCAAGGCTGATATATTCTGATTCTTGTGTGACTGGGGATTCTTGAATAAACTTTTAAATTATGTTAAACATTTCATCAGCTTTTATGATATAATGTTCAAAAATTTTAGTAATTCAAATGAATTCTTACTGAGCCTCATCTAAAAACATTCTGTACCAAATGAGTTTATGAGTTACTGGCGGAATAGGTTGAGGAGTTTTCTTTGAAGAAGATGGACTTTCTGTCTCATAGGTAGTCAAAACAACAAGTTGGTTCTGAAGCTCCTCAATATTAATTTTCTTTGAATCATTCCCATAAAGAACCTTAAAAGGTAGTTCAATATCTTCAAAGTGAATTCTTATTTCATTTACCCAGTTTGATAATGTTGCAAGTTGGAAAATGATGAGAGCTTCTGATGTCCTATCTTTCTCTTGTCCACCACCCAAGAGTTTGAATCAACTGGCTTCACTTTGAGCTGCAGTAATTAGGCCAAGAGTTGAGAGGGTTTTCCCCAAGCCCATATCATCAGCTAGAATTGAACCAATTCCTGCAGAGGATAACTCTTCTTCAGGAAATTTTTCATAATAAGTATTAGAACCTACTCTCAGCCAGCTTTTTTCCGCATGCCTCCACAGGTTTTCTAACTTTTTGGATAATTTATTTTCAATGTCTATCATAAAATTGATATCTTGAATCTGATGCGTTTTCAGAGTTGTTTAGATACCACATATAGATAGATTTGCAATTTGATTATCCCTTGTCCCAGAAATTTCAGGATTTGTGTGAGTACAAGAATGAGGAATATTGAAGAAGAAGGTTGGATTGTAGTGTGGAATCAGTGTCAAATCAATTTGAGCATTTAGAAATACTTCTTTAGCCTGACTAATAAAATCAGTCAAACAAAAAAGGAGGCCACAAATTCTATACTGCCTGTTTATAAGTAGAACTAAGTAAGAGCAAAAATTATAAGGTATTTGGGGATTTAAAGCCCTTTCTTCAGTTAAAATTTGAGATCCAGATCCCTTTCTCCAAGTAACTGTCCAGTTTGGCAGCTCTGTTTGTTAGAAAAATCACCAATAGGTGTTTCTTCTCCTTCTTTGAATAATCCAAAAACATGAACTAAAGATCTTCCTTTTTGCATAATAACTGGAGTAGATACTTCATCAAATACTGATCTTTCTTTTGGAAAAATAGGTTTAAAATTTAAAGAGAATTATTTAATGTATCTTAAATTTGACATTTTAATTAAATGAATTTTATGGTGATGGTGGTAGTTTAAAGAAAGAGAGGATGAGAAAAAAGTTTTGAAAGAGAAGAAAGTTGAGAATATATATAATATTGGATGAATATTCAAAATTGAATTTTTCATGTATGCTAATAATTAATGTTGACTCACATTTTAATAATAACTAAATACAGATAAATAATTAAAAAAAGTTCATTAATTAAGAGCCTAATTTTTGTGCTAATATATTAAAGTTAGTTTCTTTATTAGTGTAAATTTTTAAAAAAATACATTACTATTTTTTCCTCTTATAAAATATATATATATTTTTTCTCCTACATTAAATTTTTTGAACATTTTCTTATATCTTTTTATTCCAAGGAACAATGAGAAATTTCTTTTGATAATGGCTCAATATAAACTTTTGTCTAGAAAATTTAAAATTATGTGCAAATATTTTTACAGAGTTATATTTTTTTTATTAAATTTTTTTAAAAGGACTTAAATAGTATTCTTTTTTATATATTTGCAAAAATAAAAATGAAAATTGAAATAATATTTCAGACCTAGTATACTATGTTTCATTTAAGATATTTCTACTAATATCAAACCTGACCTCCCAACATTCAATGCATTGAGATATAAAATTGAATATTATGGTATGTTAAGTTTTGTGGCTCAACCATTTCTCAAATTTTGTCCAACTGATGCTCAACTTAAATCCAAAGCTCTGCTCAATAAGGAATAAATTGAGGCTCAATTTAGGGCCAACTTTTTTTTCAAACTTTTTTCATATAATCTAAAAAAAGTTTCCTAATACTTTCACAACATTTTCCTAATGATTTCCCAACCTCTTCCTGAAAGTTTCAAAGAGAGGGAACTGCTAGTAGTTCACCCCCTGACTTCCTGTGGTGAAGACATTTTAATTAATAAGTAAGTAGTAAATAGAAAAATGATTTTTGAATTTCCTATGATAAATATACTGAATTAAACAGTATTATTTGGATTTAAATTTTTCCAAGAGATTTCTAAGATTAGATTTTTCATTTTCTGGAATCCACAGGTCATATTCACTTGATTTATTTTTAAACCTTGATAGATACTCAACTCCCTTTTATTTTGTGAGGTGCCTCTTTTTAAGTATCTTTTCAATTTCTGATTTTTCAACTATTTCTTCAGTTTTCTGTTTATGCCTTCCTGATATTCTTGGAAATAGAGCATTATCATTATAATGGTATGGTTTTATAAGAGAAATAGGAAATACTCGATGTTTTCTATCATATGGTGCATATACAATAACTTCAACATCATTGTTACCAACCATCTTTTTTACTACAAATGGTACAATGAATGTATCCTTCAAGTTAAAATTACCATCTAATTTGAAATGTAGTTTAGAAATAAGGACTGCAACACCCTCTTTGAAAATTTTCTCTTTATGGGATTTATCCCATCTTTTCTTCTCATACTCAAATGCCTTTTTTATACATTCTTGAGGATGCTTTCTGCATAATTCTTGCATCTGAAGAAAAGATTTTTTACCTGGATGGATATACAATCTAGGTAATTTATTAAGAGTTTTAGCAGGGGTATTAGGTACATAACCCAACTATAACTCAAATGGCTTTTTGCCAGTGGCAGAATATACTGTACTATTGTATGCGAATTCTAAACCTGGGATAAGGTTTACCCAATCTTGCATGAATTTATCATTGTCTTTAAAGTCAAGACCAAAAGTAAAATATCTTCTTATCATATCTTCTAAGGTTTTTATCATTATTTCTGCTAGCCCATCAGTTTTTGGATGGTGTTCTGTAGAAAGTTTTAATTGACACCCTGAAACATCCATAATTGATGTGCAGAACTCAGAATTGAATTTAGGATATCTGTCTGAAACTATTGCTTTGGGGAATCCTGCTATATTTAACATTTGTGTCCACCATAAAAAAGCTAAGTCCTTTTCAGAAACCTCTTTGTGGTTAGGAATAAATTTACACATTTTTTCAAATCTATCTACAATTACCCAGCAGGAGTTATAACTCTTATGCCCTGCTATTGGCAAACCTGTTACAAAGTCCATGTTAACTATTTCCCATGGTGCTTTTGGTTTCTCACTTTCTTGTAATGAACCAGCCCTTTTGCATGTTAATCTTTTATATTTTTGACATAAATCACATGTCTCAACATATTTTTGAACATCATCAGACATGTTAATCCACCAAGCTGTATTTTTTACCCTGGTTAATGTTTTATGGAAGTCAAAATGACCCGCTAGTATATCATCATGAAATATACTTAACATTAACTCCTTCATTCAAAGGTTAATTACAATTGCATTGCTTAATTTCTTCCTGTAATATATAAAACCATCCTCAATGGAAAATCTTCCTTTTTCTAATGCTTCCTTATACTTTTGTTGTAATGTTTTTATTAAAACAATCATTGAAGCATTTTATGGATCATTTAATATTTTATTAAGTTAACTAAAGTCAGGATCTGAAGCATAATTATCAAAAATTGATTGCATAAATTCATCCTCAAGATCTACTATATAAATGCCATAAATGTTAATAATATCTGTTTCAGGAACATAAGCATGATTATCATCATTATTAGTTTGAGGTACTCTAGAAAACAGATCTACATTAGAGTGTAATGTTCCTGCTCTATGTGTAATAGTCATCCGCCCTCTTTACTCTTTTACAGCTAATTGCCATCTAAAAATATGTCTATTAGGAGTTTTCATGTTTAAGAGTGAATTAACTGCACTACAGTCAGTTATTAACTCAAATTTTTGGTCTTAAAGGTAATAATGTTGCTTTTCAAGAGCCCATACTACTGCCAAACATTCAAGTTGAGTAGCACCATATTTAAATTCACTACTTCTTAGAGTACATGAAATATAGAAAATTACTACTTCTGACATTTTCCCTTCAATAAGTTGATTTTGATGCAAAGAAGCACCCAAACCAATAAAACTTGCATCAGTATACAAGACAAAATTTAATTGAAAATCTGGCAATCCTAAGATAGGAGCTGTCATCAAACATTCTTTCAACTTATCAAAAGCCTGTTGTCTTTTATTATTCCAAATCAAAGCTTCTGATTTCTTTATAAGTGTGGTCAATGATGCAGAAATTAATTGGTAGTTCTTTATATATTGTCTATAATAACCACACATACCAAGAAAAGACTGTAAATCCTTTACATTCTGAGGGATTCCAATATTCTTGATTTCAGCCACCTTATTTTGGTCTACACATATTTGAAAGCCAGATACAATATGACCATGCACTTTTAAAGACTCAACTCAATATTACATTTATTCAATTCAAGGGTCAATTTTATTTCATCCATCTTCTGGAATACCTTCTTTAAATGGATTAAGTGTTCATCATATGTCTTAGAGAACACTATGATGTCATCAATGTATACCATTAACTATCCCTCAATCATTTTATTATGGAATTTTATATCCATTAACTTCTGAAATACTGATGGAGCATTTTTTGGTCCAAATGGCATCCTGACATATTTATATATTCCCATATGTGTTGTTATCAACAAAAATTTCTGTGAATTCTTTTTAACAGGAATTTGATGGTACCCTTTATTTCCATCTAGGAAACCTATTTATTTAGTACCTTTAAGAGTAGCATGTATAGAGGCAATCCTTGTAAAGTATAAATATCATCTGCTGTAAATTTATTTAATTCTCTATAATCACCAAACAGTCTTGCTTTATCTTATTCATAAGAAATTAGCACTTGTGATATCACACAATATATTGGTGTAGTTTTAACCTTTTCAATAATGTTCATCTTTAACAACATCTTAATATTTTCCTTCATGTCTTTCCTCTTCATTGGTGAAGCAGGGTACCGTTTCTTTTTGTGACTAGCAGGAATATTATCCATATAACAGGTTAAACAAATTTTCATCTCATGATCTTTTACAAGGCCAAGATCATTGGTCCCATGTGCAAAGGCCATTGGAAATACTTTAATTAAGTTCAAAATATTTTTTTCTCAGTTTCACTTATCTGAGTGCCAAATGATGCTTTTGAAGTTTCTGTTTCCATAATTTCTATCTCATTGGATTCTCTTCCTTTGCAAGGAATATCTATGACTGACTCAGTGTTTAGGACTGTGTTAAAAGAATTTATTTTAAATTTCCTTTTACCATTCATGCCAATTGTAAAATTATTATTAGCAGGGTCTAATTTCATACCAAAATTAGTCAGAATATCATTTCCAATGATAAAACAGCTACTAAAATTAGTATTATCCATTACTACAAAGTCACAAGTTACTCTAACATATTGATGTTTAAAGAAAACAGCATCTTTGTATCTACAAATGGGGCGTAGTACTGATCCAAAACCTCTCCAATTTTTATTATGAAGGGGTTCAATCTTTGACTTATAATCACTATCAATTTTCTGTAATGTGTTTGTAGAAACAACAGAGCCAGCAGCTCCTGTGTCCAATACTATATTTACATTTTCTCCAGAAATGATAGCTGGAACTGTGATAGGTGTCATTTTTAAGTTATCAGCTTGTATATCTTTAATGATTTCAGAATCCTCAAAATTAATTAAAGATTCCTTTAAGTCCATACTTAATATTGGATTTTCAAAGATGGACAAATCATCTTCCAACATACAGACTTCATTTTCATCAATATATGAGATATTACTGTTATAATCACTTGAATCTTTACTTTTTCTGTTTCATTTTCTGAATCTTGCTTATTTTCAAGAATATTTATGTTTATCTCACATTTTTGACCTTTAACCTGAGGCTTAATACACTTATAACAAGTATTAGTCTCATGCTTTTTAGGTGCTACAGGTGCAGTAGGTTTTTTCTGCTATTCCTGCAGTGTTTTTGAATTCTGATTTTTCACAGGTTCATTAATTCATACTTATGGTTTAATAATATTTCATTACAAATATTAATAAATTCAGACTATTCATTAACCATTATTGTTCTAGCCACAACAATGTCTCTGACAGATATAGGTAATTGATATATTATTTTATCTTTCCATTAGTTAAAATCCATATTTGGCTCATTGGAATTCAATATTTTATTCAAAATCATTAAAAATACCTTTGGTTTGTCACCATTCAATGGATTATACCTAGCTTTCTCATATAATATCTGCTGAGCTAGTCTGAACTTAGAACCTCCAAATTGTTTTTCAATCAGGTGTTTCCATTCAGCCCAAGAGTAATATTTACCCTCACTTAATACAGCTTCAAACCATAATAAAGCAACATTCTTAAACAAAGATACCAGTTTTGATGTTATTTTTTTATCTGGTAACTTATATGAGAATTTTTTATTTGTCAATTCTTTGAATAAAATGCTGCAAATCAGAGCTGTCTTCCCCATCATAAGTATGGTACTGATCAATCTTTGGCCAGTTCTTTTGATTGTGTTTAATCTCACTAATCTTATGTACATTCAATAACTCATTCATTCTGGATAAATGGTCTTGTATTTCCTCTTGAACGGATGTGTGACTTACATTTGTCTTCTCAGACTTGAAACTTCCACCAGATGATTTTACTTGTGGTGGTATTTGAAATTATTTAGATTCATTTTTGCAAATGAAAGGATTATTATTATACTGAGTATACTTATGCTTATCCTGATTCATTAGTAGATTGGCAGTTTCAATCTCAACCCTAGTTAATCTCTGAAACAGATAAGGAAAACTCTGATTTTTTTGTGCAAAAGATAACTTTATTCTTGATCCATATTTTAATAAATGTGTTTCGTATAATTTTTCTAACTCACGGAAATAGTTTGAAAGGTCACTATATTTAGTACTTAAAAAATCATATTTACAAGTTAGAGCCAAGTGTTCATTCTACAATTCTTTATTTCTTGTGGCCAATTGAGAAATATTCAATGTCAATGACAAACTTGTTTCACTTGTGAGCTTAATTGTCTGTTCCTCAGACTCATTCATTCTATTCCATAATGCTGAAACAATTCTATGGACAGTTGGGCTATTATTAAAATACTCCATGTCTTCCTTCTCACATTCTTCCCTATGTTGTGAAGTTCTCATCTCACTAATAAGTGGTGGCATCTGAGGGTTAACTGTATTATTATTTTAAATAGTACTATTGTTATTAACATAAGATAAGTCAGGTTTATCTACATAAAAACCTAATTGTCTTAAGTCCTCCTCAAATTTCTGGACATATTTCACATCAATAACATTACCTACATTGTAATCATTAGTATTGTGTTCAATCTGAGAGGGTAATCTACTTACCAAGGGATAGGAGCAAGCCCTGACTTTTGTGCTTTTTCTTTCCTCTGAGAGGGTAATCTACTTACGAAGGGATAGGAGCAAGCCCTGACTTTTGTGCTTTTGCTTTCCTCTGAGAGGGTAATCTACTTACCAAGGGATAGGAGCAAGCCCTGACTTTTGTGCTTTTTCTTTCCTCTGAGAGGGTAATCTACTTACCAATGGATAGGAGCAAGCCCTGACTTTTGTGCTTTTTCTTACCTTTGTAAGGGTGGGCTGAGTTTTTCTGGTGAGGGGGTGGATCCCTGTTGCAATTGTGGCTTGACTACTGCTGATGGAACCAATCCCACTTCCATTTCTCTACCAGGATCTTGTCCTATGACTGACTTGATCCTCCTTAGGTAGGGGGCTGCTGATTTTTCTGTACTCCCTTTAAGTCCGCCAAAGTTTGGTTCATTTGCTGAACTCCCACCTTGTAGTTGTTTTGCAGCTGCTCTACTTCCTTTAGTATGGAAGATCTTGAATCCTCTAGTTTCAGAACCTGTTTGGCCAGATGGGACAGTTGATCCTGAGAAGGAGTTGAAGTCTTTTTTAGAGTTATCATTTTTAATAAGGTGTGTTTTTCCTCTATGCTCATTGCTTCTGGCTGTGGGTAGGATTGGCCCTCCATAGTGATGTTCTGGAACAGTGTTTTTAGCTTTAGACCTGGTATTAAACACAGGTTTATCACTTACATTGTCCTGTGGATCACTCATTATGAGTTTAAATAGCTATTCTTCATGTCTAAAAAGGAGAAAAACTTTAAGGTAATTAGTAGACAATAATTATTAGGAATATAATTACTAATAAAAGCACTGGAGCTTACCCTGAATTTATATCTTTATTTATTTAAATAAAATTTAAGAAAAATTTGAAAAAATCTGTAAAAATTAAATTATAAGTTTAACTAGACCTTTATGAGGGTGAATAATTAGCTTACCAAGCTTTTACCAAATTCAAATTTAATTGGATGTTATATTGGTGACCAAATACCAAGTGAAATCGGGTTTATATTGGGTACATTTACTACTGTAAATACCTAATTTTTATTAAAAAAAATTTGTAAAATTATTATAAGGGTTCTTTTCCACAATTACTGAGTTATGAAGACCCACTAATGTGCTTCAGACCCAAATATTTGGTTTTATGAGATATACTAGAGTAAAAATCATGTCCTAAGGCTTATGCTAAATAATAAGTAATAATTAAGGAAAGACCCCCAATTTTCAGTGTATGCTAGTATCTAAGTATGATTTAATAGTAAATATTAATTTTCCTACTACTTTTTGTTAAATGATCTATTGATTAACCCTCAGGTGAATACTAATAAAATATTTATTCTCAATATGAACTCACAATACTTGGATTTTTATGTGTGCTAGTGGTGGAAAATAGAAGAATAAAATATAGTTATAGCTTATATAAAGATAATATCAATCTATAATAGCTTTATAATATATTTCTGGATGTTAATAATTGTATTGTAGTGGTTGTTTGAATTGTAGTAATTGAATGATGATAATAAACCGTCAAAATCCCTCCTTACTTATACCCAAATCCACTGGAGTGAACAGACCTTCAATCCAGATGATGTCACTGCTATTCCCGGCAATTACAGCACTGTGAGGGCCCATCACCTCCCCATGGTGTCCACTTCAAGCAGTTTCAACACCCAGACCTCCAGTAAGGACCCTCCATCACTATTAATAATAACACTGATCCATACCATAAATATTGTGTAGTGTTTTTTTGATGTGTAGTAAGTAAGTGATGTCTAATAACCCATCAAATCCTCAATTACTTATACCAAAATCCACTGGAGTGCACAGACCTTTAATCCAGATGATTTCACTGCTATCCCCAGCAATTACAGAACTGTTAGGGCCCATCACCTCCCCATGGTGTCCACTTCAAGAATTTTCAACACCCAGACCTCCAGTAAGGACTCTCCGTCACAATTAATGATATCATAGACCCATACCATAAATAGAATAAACAGATAAAAGCGGATATCATAAAGAAACAGGTAAAATAACTCATGAAAAGAGTATATAATGAAACCAAATTTGTTTTCCAAGCCCCCAATAACATCCCCAAGCATCCATATTAACCCAGTAATCGTATCCCAACCCATAAATCTGTGAAAATCCATCAAAGGAATCAGATTAAGTTGTCCAAACTGGATATATGCACCTGAAAAAGGTGTATATGCTTGTGTATGCATTGTGAGTCGAATTAATACGTCCATATTACCTAAAATAAGCAGAAAAATAAAGTTTATAGGCTATTAAGTGGTTAAACCCCACTTATAGACCTAAATATACATAATATAACTTCATATTTCACTGAATATGAGGTTTATGTATACATATAAGCTTATGTATGTCTATAATTAATTAATATCACTTAAGATAAGTATATTATGACCTTATTAACATCTTAATAAGTATTATAAGGCTATGGATAAGCTATTTAAACTACTATAAGTCATATAATAGTTTAATAATTATATATATATGTATTATAACCATATATATAAGTATTATAACCTTAATTTTTACTTATAAGCTTAATGTAGTTAACCACTGCAGATAAATGTTGTCCAGATGTGATAAAATAACTGGGACTATGTAATATTTCCCTGGAAAGTAGTTAATAGTAAAATAAAATTCAGATAAGAACTCAGCCCACTTATCCTGAAATCTAGTTTGCATTTTGAAGACATGAAGTATTTTAAAGCATTATGATCAGTTAGAATTTGTAAAAAACTATTTAGACTGAGAATAAATGAACACCAATTTTTAAGACAATGAATAATAGCTGTTAAATATTTATCATGAATTTCATTATTTAAATTTTCTGAAATAAGTTTTCATGATTCAAATTCAAAAGGATGAGACAGTTTTGTTTCAGGATTTTATTGGAATATTACCCCAGATATAGTGTAATTGATAGAATCTGTCTCAATTATTTTCAAGACTATAGGAGCAAAATGTTGAAGAATTGGATCTGTGGTAAATGCAGCTCTCAATGATTTGAATTTTTTTCACACTATTTCTGTGAAGACAATGGGAGTATCTTTTTAAGAAGAGTTATAAGATTTGTAATATTGTTAGAGAAATCTTTTAAAAATCTTCTATAGAAATTTGCAAAGCCTAAAAATCATTTTTAGGATTCTAGAGTTGTTGGCTCAGGCCATTCCAAAAAATTTTGAGCCTTTTTATCATCCATGACTAAATCATCATTGGAGGGTTTAAGACCCAAAAATTCAATAGATTTTAGGTGGAATTCACATTTAGTATGCTTGGGATAGAGACCTTGCTCTTGAAGATGAATAATAATTATTTTGACATGTTGGATATGTTCTTTGAGGCTCTATGAGAAGATTAAAATGACATCTAGATAGACCACAACAAACTTTTTGACAATATCTTTGAAAATATCATTGAAAAAAGTTTAAAAATTTGATGGTGCATCACACAATACAAAGGCATTAGTAAATATTCAAAACTACCAAACCTTGTATGCAATGCAGTTAAAATTTTATGACCTTCTGCAATATGTATAAGATTGTAAGCACTTTTGAGATAAAATATATGAAATAAATTAGCACCATTAATCAAAGTTAGAAGTAATGACATAGGAGGAACTGTAAAATTGTTCTTCTTAGTCACTGAATTGAGTTTTCTATAATCAACAAATAACGTTATGGTAAGGTAAACTCTTACAGTCGCCTTGTTGTAAGCAGAATCCAGAGGAGATATGTGGATTTAGCTGAAAACCCCGTCCTTCCAACAAAAATAACAAAGTAGGTGTTCTAAATCACTAAGCTAACCAGTCTACTTGGATCTGATTGATAAAAAATAATGAAACTCTAAAATATTTAACACTTATTGAGATTTAATGATTGTTGCTGTTAAGAAAAGAAATACTGATAACAACAATTAAGGTGTACCAGTGAAAGATCTGTAAAGATTGACTTTTATGTTTTTATAATAATTTGAGTTTTTATGAGACAGCAATAATCAAGTCCCAGTGATGAAGACCTTTCTAAAGATACCCTGTATGAAGTGTGATTTAAATTGTTGAGTAGTATTTCTAAAATGTTATATATAAAATAAAAAGTTATAAGGGTATTACAATTTTATTTAATTTGTTGAGTAATAAAAAATGAGACCGTTGTAGTTAAAGATTAAGCTGTATGATGTCTGATGATTGTAAGATGATCCCAATTTCGAGTCTGAGAGACTCTTAAGTATACCTAGTCACGTGCCTAAGTTTTCCCCTCCAGAGCTCACCCTGAGTCAATCCGGAGCCCGTACGGAGCTCGTCCAGAGTCCGTCCGGAGTCTAAGAGGAGTCTGTCCAGACCTCCGGACTCAATTAGAACCTTTAAAACTATAATAAAAAACCTAGAAAACTTACACATGATAGAGCCACTTCCCCTTTACATTCCCAACTAATTTTCCTAGCCTGCGCAGCTCTAATCACCCCGTGAAAATTCACCAAAGTTAAGTATTTTTCTAAAAAATGTAAATATTTCTATAAAACTTTAAAATTCATTTAAAAATATAAGAAAAATAGTAAAAATTCTGGGAAAATTTCCCAAGGTTCTTGAGTGACTCGACTTGATACTTATAAACTTTTTAGACGGTAAAAATAAGTTTTCTCCATAAAATAAATTATTTTTGCGTAGGCATTTGCTTTTAACCAATTTCTTCATATTTAAAACTCAAATAAATTAAATAAAACCCTTTTATAAAAAATAATAACGCCAATCTTGCACGCTGTAATAACTCCATTTACGTACTTAGGTGCCATACTAAACTTTAGGCTACCACATCCTCCCTCCAATTGAGAATGTCCCCATTCTTAAAACTTTGCATAAGTGGTCAAACACAATATTCATTTTTAACCTTCAACCACCATCTTCTTAAATCAACTTTAAAATTCATCTTCATCAATATGTCTTTCAAAGAACTTGTTGCTCCATGTGAACTTTGCGCTCGCTACCAGGTACCTTGTTTAATGTCCAACCCTAATCTTCCTGGAAGGACCGCTTGCGACTTATGCCGTTGTGGTCTTCCAACATTGGCAGGGGCCTTTGTTGTGTGATTTGGCCCGGTTTGTGCATGTCTTATTTGACATCTGTTAAAGAGTTAAGTATTTTTCTGGTTTTATTCCGTGGATATTGGGTCTGTGAGTATGTGGGTACTATCATTGGATAGCCCTGGTTTTTATTTATATTTTATGTCTTGTAGACATTTTTCATATTCTGAGTTTTAAGGGGTCATTTCCTCATTTTTCATTTATAAAAGATTGCTGTTTAATTTTGTTTTTCGTGTTTTACGGGCTAACCTTAAGTCTTAGGGTTAAGTGCTTAGTACCATTGGATAGAGCTAATTTTTCTCTATATTTCATGTCTCAATGTTGTTATAGTGAAATTCCGTGTTTTAAGGTTTTTAGTAGTTGTAGCTAATTTTTCTAAGTAGATTAGTGGTTTTTATTGGTTTTCTGGCTTCAGGGAGGCCGGGCCGCTTCAGGCGGCATCTCCAACGTCAGGCGGCCCACCTGCCTCTGTTTTAGGAGGTTGGGGAGCGCTCCAGGAGGGTTTTTTATGCAATTTGGCGGGTACAGGCGCCAGATTGGTGGGTGCGCATGGGCTCTTAGTTAGTGGTCTGTGTGTACATAGTGAATAATACAGTTTGGGGCAACCTTAATCATCATACAACCATCCGGAGGTGATCTCATTGTTCCTCACTCAGTTTTCACTGTTTTCTGGCCACAATTGGCTGTGTTTGTTGCAAGTGAGTTCTTCATTTAACTTAACTTTGGCAACTGTTTTCTCTGTTATAGTCTTGCAAGCTATAGCAAGTATTATTGCTGTCTCTGGTGTGGATTTGCAGCCTACATCAAGTATCTTTGCTGTCTCTGGTGTGGACTTTGTTCTACATTTCAGTTCTTTGGTCTGGTAGTCTATCTGGGGACTACTTTCTTGGCTCATCAAGAAGTCAAGTGTGTTAAACAGGAGCTTTAGCAAAACAGGAACTAACTTACTTTAGCAAGTAAATCTCACTCTATTTTTCTAAAGGGACAGGGGATTTTCTCTCTGGTTTTTCTCCAACTCCCTTGGTCAAGGCCTATAGCTAGTACTATAGGATTGTCTACATTTCTGGCTCCCAACGTGGGGTAGAACTTGCTAGTTCTTTGGAATCTCTGATTTCTTTGGTTGACTCTTTTTGGTGTTTGGGTCTGGAGGAATGGCTTCTGATTCCTCTATTCCTGTGGTGACTGTCAGTGGGGGGGATGGTCCTCCTTCTGTGATGGTTAGGGAGTGTGTGAGGATTAAAACTTGGGATGGTACCAAGTTTAATGGGGAGGATGTCAAGTGGTTTCTAGAGAAGTATGAAACTGCTGCTGGAGTGGATGGTGCTTCCTACCTGGACATGGTGAAGCAGATTATCTTCTTCATTGGTGATAGGTCAGTGGAGAAGGAGATTGTGGCCATGTCTGGCTACAAGAAGAGGGATTGGAAATTGTTGTGTAGGGAGATGGTGGATAGATGGGGTGTCAGGTTCACTATGGTGGATCTGAACAAGGTTGTCAGTGAATGGCAATCTTATGGTGGTGTTGGTAGCTTACATAGTTACAGGAAGTTTCTGCTACAGTTTGATCCTGTGGTGGAATATTTGGTGGAAGTGGAGGAGCTGGCACATGAAAATGCTGCCAAGGATGTTTTTTGGTCTGCCCTGGCTAGAGATGTCAGGATGGATGTGTTGAAGGAGTTGTAAAGAAAGGAATTTATGAAAACTCTTTCTAATGGAGATCAGAAGTTGCCTGCCTTGGATAAGGTGAAGGAGGCTGTTGAGGCCCATTTGAAGTTATTGGCTGTGGACACCTATCAGGAGGGGTGTGCCAAGTATGTCAGCAAAGTCAGTGAGGCTTTGGCTGAAGAGGAAGTTAGGGAGAAGAAGGAGGAGAAAAATTTGGTGCAGGTTCCCAAACAGGAGAGGGACCCAATGGTGGAGCAGTTGGCTGATCTGACAAAACAGCTGCACATTTCTGTCCAGGAGGCCAAGAAGGTTAATAAGGCACCTTCTCAGCCAAGAGATTTTGAAAGGAGGGCTGGTAGGAGTGATCCTTGGGTTTGCTCTTATTGCATTAGGAGGGGGCACAGGTCCAATGATTGTTGGGCACTGAACAGAGATGTGTCTGAAGGAAAAGTGGAGTTTGATGGCAGGGTTTTTAAGTTCCCTGACGGTTCTTTTGTGAAGCCCAGTGAGGGGCAGGCTCCTGTGGATTTGGTCAGGAGAAGGAGTGGTCTCAATCAAAGGAGGCCAAGGTTTGAGGAGATTCCTGATCAGGGGAAGTCTTCTGTTAAGGTAGATGAGGACGTCAAGGGAAAGGAGAAAGAGGTCAATAAGGTCTCTTTTTCTACTTCCTTTGGTGGTTTGGAGTTGTATTCTTGTGGTGGACAGTCAAGTGGTGAATGCTTGGCTGGTGTTTATGATGTGGAAGCAGGAAAGGTGGGTAGGCCTAAGAGCAGCTCTCAGGCCCAACCAAAGCCAAATGCTTCAAAGGGGGATCCTAAGCTGAGTGCAGCTAGGAAGAGGTACAGCAAAGAGGAGATGTACAAGATGCAGAAGGGTATGGCTGACATGGGCCCCCCTAGTTTTGGTGCATTGGACCTGAATGGTGAGCCAATGCCAATGGAGGTGGATTCTGACTCTGAGGAGGATGTCCCTTTGGCTTCATTGCCAAAGCCTTTTGGAGTCAGAGGTTCTGGTGAGGGATCTGGTTTGGTTCCTGTTAATGGTAAATCTGTTGGTGGTGCTGGTCCTCAAGAATCTTCTAGGACCAAGATGGTGAAGCAAAGAGCTCACTTTGAGAGGCCAGTAGTGTCTGGTCAAGTTAATGTTATGGACTCTGTCCTGGAAAGTATGAATCAGGGTCAGGTTTCCTTATCTTATGGGGAATTGTATGCTATCAGTCCAGGGTTGGCTGATAGACAGAAAAAGTTGTTGACCAGGAGAAGGGTTTCTTCTGGTGAGGTAGAATACCTTTGTGATTCTGCTGAAAAGTTTGGTGAGGGGTTGGAAACTCATTTTTCTGCTCCTCTGGGATATGTCAATGTCACTCTGAATGGCAGGGAGGCAAGGGCATTGGTGGATTCAGGTTCTCAGATAAACCTGATTTCTTTGTTTGAGGCAACTCATATGGGCCTCCCCATCAAAACTGGTATTAGTGGGAATTTGAGAGGGATCGGTGGCCATGTCACTGAATTGGTTGGAACTTCAGAGTTTGTGAAGTTAGATGTTGGAGGAGCCTCAGGGAAGGTTCATTTTTACATTGCTAAAGGCAATGTAAAAGCAGTTTTAGGTTGGCCATTCTTGATTGATTTTCAGGAAAGAATTGGTTATAAATTTGATTTGGGAATCAGTCTGGAGTTGACTGGTGAAGACAAAAGGAGGCTTCACATGAGGTTATCATCCCCTGGAGAGGATGGTTGGGAGACTAGGCCTGGTTTATCTTCGATGTGCCAGTGCATGGACTGCTGTAGGAGAAAGAAGGAAGTGGGTTTTGCCTCTGGTTTTTTGGAGTGCGGCTCAGGCTCTATTGAGAGTCTTTCTTTTTTAGAGTAATGAGGGCTGATCAGCCTAGTGCTACAACCTCTCCCCGAGATGAGGAAATCCCAGGTTGTAGTAGGTCAGCTCCCTTGGAGATATACCAAGTGGATTTTCAACTTTCTCTTTTTAATGTTTCTCTTCTCTGCAAGTATTCATCAAGTTTTTTATCAAGTCTCTGTTCTCTCTCAAGATTTTTAATTATTTTTAATTCAAGTTCAAGGAAGAAGATTGGTTATATATCTTTATTGAAAGATATGCGGAAAAGTTTTGGGGCGGTGAGATTGGGGTCTAAAAGTAAGTCCTCCCAATTTTGCACCGCTAGGGTTTCTTCTACTCCTTTCAAAAACATTACCTGGGCCACACCTGTGAGCATTGGGGAAACCCCTGGTTATTTTTGTAGGACAGAAGAAAACTCAAGAAAAGAAGATAAAAATTTCAAGATAATTCATGAAAATCAAGAAAAAAATCTGAAGATAATGAATAAAGAAGACCCGAAATATTTTTGTGAAGATCGTCAAGATCTATTTTTGGGCCTCCAGCATGAGTTTAAACTGCAGAAAATTTTGAAGAGAGAAGATCATCAAGATCAATCTTTGGGCCTCCAGCATGAGGATAAACTGCACAATTTTAGAAGATGTGATTCAGAAGATGAATCAAGATTTGAAGATTTGGAAGTTGGAAGTGAGGATGAAGATGTGGAATTGTGGAAAAGTTTTGGAGTGATGAGATTGGGGTGTAAAAGTATGTCCTCCCAATTGTGCACCGCTAGGGTTTCTTCTACACCTTTCAAAAACATTACCTTGGCCACACATGTGAGAAATGGGGAAACCCTTGGTTTTTCTTCCAGGTCTGGTGGTGAAGATTTCCTGAAGATCCCTCAAGTTGAAGGTGGAGCGGAAAAGTATAAGAAGGTAGCGCAGAAGATTAGGCCTGTCAATGAGCCTATGCCTGTGGGTTTGAATCCGCCTTTGAAGAGACCTCCATTGTCAAGAGATCCGTACTGTACTCCTTTGGTGAAGAATCCTCCAGAATTCGTAGAGACGGCTAGGGTGACCGTGGAAAGATTGAAAGTTGTTAATTTTGGTCCTGATGGGTGGTTGTCTGAGGAAGAAAAGAAGTTGTTGTTGCACGTTATTGTGCTAAGGGAAAAAGCGGTGGCATTTGTTGACGAGGAAAGGGGTGTATTGAAGCACTCTTATGGGGAACCTTACTTGATTCCTGTGGTTTGTCATGAGCCTTGGCAAATCAAACCTATTCCAATTCCAGCCGCTATTAGAGAAGATTTTGTAGAGATTTTTAGGGAAAGAGTCAGGACTGAGTTATATGAACAATCAACATCCAGTTACTCAAGTCCGGTGTTCTGTGTAAAGAAGCAGAATGGAAAGTTGCGGGTGGTTCATGATCTTAGAGCTTTGAATAGAGTCACTATCAAGGACGCTGGTATGCCGCCAAGTGCAGAGGATTTTGTTGAAGCTTTTGCTAGAAGGGTGTGTTATGGCTTGCGTGATATTATGGGTGGTTATGATGAGAGGGAACTACATACGGATTCAAGGCCTCTCACAACTTTTGAGACTCCTTTGGGAAGATTTCAGCTCACTAGGTTGCCTCAAGGAGCAACTAATTCAGTGGCAGTTTATCAAGAACAGATGGCTTGGATTTTGCAGGATGAGGTTCCTAGTCATGCTGGTATTTTTATTGATGATGGTGGAATTAAAGGACCATCCACTGATTATGGTAATGAGGTGTTAGAGGAGAACCCTGGCATAAGGAGGTTTGTGTGGGAATATGCAATAACTCTAGAGAGAGTGTTGTTCAGGATTGAAGAGGCTGGTTTGACTATTTCAGGGTCAAAATTCTGTTGTTGTGTTCCTGCTTTGAAAATTCTGGGTCATGTAGTATGTAAAGAGGGAAGGATTATGGCGAAGAAGAAGATTAATAAAATCCAGTCATGGCAAAGGCCTAAAAATACTACTGAAGTCAGGGGATTTTTGGGTGTATGTGTATATGTCAGGATTTTTATTAAGGATTTTTCTTTGTTGGCTTCACCTTTAAGGAGGTTGACCAGAAAAGATGCAGATTGGGAATGGACTGAAGAGTGTGAAGAGGCTTTTCAGAAGTTGAAAAAGGTTGTTGGTGAGGATATTGTTCTTCACAAGTTGGATTATGGTGTTGGTGCTGGAAAAATTTATCTGGCAGTGGACTCAAGTTATATTGCTGCTGGTTCTGTTTTGTCTCAGGAGGATAAGACTGGGAGGGTCAGGCCAGTAAGGTATGAGTCTGTGGTGTTTAATGAGTTGGAATCTAGGTATTCTCAACTGAAGTTGGAATTGTGTGGTGTAGCTAAAATTTTAAAGAAGCTACAGACAGTTTTGTGGGGGCAGCATTTTGAGCTGCAGGTGGATGCAAAATCTTTGGTTCAGATGATCAATACACCTAGTCTTCCAAATGCTCCAATGACTAGGTAGGTGGCATTTATTCAAAAATTTTCTTTTGACCTGGTACACAAACCAGGTAAAACTTTTACTATGCCTGATGGATTATCAAGGAGGCCACCTACAGATGAGGATTCTGATTCTGAAGAGTTTGATGAAGATGTTCCAGTGATTAGGGCCAGCACAAAGGGTGCTGAGGATTTTTCTTTCCTCCCCCATGAGGCTAAACTGGATGATTGTTCTGACCTCCCCCAAGAGGCTAAACTGGCTGGATCTGATCTTGATTCTGGTGATCAAGATGTTTTTGTTGATGAAGATGGAGTTGTTGTTTGGGACAGCTCAAAATTGGAAAAGGGTGTTTTTGTTAGTGAACTGGATTCTAACAAGGTTCAGTGGAAAGAGAAGGATGTGCCAAAATTTAAGGATTGGTGTCCTGGTTGGGCTGCTCAATTGGCTCATGTTCACACTGGTGATTTTGATGACAGAGTTGTACCCTTGGATGTTGTTTTGTTGGATTTTGAAGATGTAACCTGGGGTCATTCTGGGTTTTATTTTATCTTGGTGGAATATCTGTTGACCTTGGAGAGGCCAGATAGTTGTGATGATGATACTTGGTTGGAAATCAAGAAGAAGATTCCTGGATTTTATGTGTCAGGAAGGCAGTTGATGAGAAGGAGACATCCTAATCCTCAAGTGGTGGTGACTCAGAGGAAGGGTCAAGAATTGGTTTTGAAGTCTTTGCATGAAGACCTTGGTCATAGAGGCTTTGGGGAGACTTATAGAAGAGTAGAAGACAGATTTTGGTGGCCGGGTATGAAGTTGGCTGTGCAGGGTTGGGTTCAATCTTGTGAAGAATGTCAAAGAAGAAGTCACTTGAAACCTAAAGAGGTGGGCCGTGCTACTGGTGAATCAACTGTTTTTGGAAGAGTCAGTCTGGATGCTGTCCATATTAAAGAGGGCAGGTATAAATACTTGATTGTTGCTAGGGATGATTTGTCTGGTTGGGTTGAGGCAGTGCCTCTGGTTAATTTGACTGCCAAGAATGTGGCAGAGTTTTTGAAGAAGGAGTGGATGTATAGGTATGGGTTGATGAAGTTGGTGACTGTTGATGGTGGGCCAGAGTTTGGTGCTGAATTTAAAGAAGCTGTGGCTAGTGTTGGTTCTAGAGTTAGAGTGGCTACACCATATTATCCTGAAGCTGAAGGCATGGTTGAAAGAGGCCATCAAGTTATCAAGAATGCTTTGGTGAAGATGTGCGGAGATAGTGCCGAAAAGTGGAGGCATTATTTACCCTTGGTTTTATTTGCTGATAGGTTCACTGTGAAGAGGACAACTGGCTATTCTCCTTATGAGTTAATGTTTGGTCAGAAAGCCGTTCTACCAGTGGACTTGGAAGCTGTCTCTTCTCTTGGAATTGATTGGGATGACGTGCACTCAACAGAAGATTTGCTCTGTGCCAGGATGCAACAGTTGGAATGTAGAGAAGAATCTCAGGAGAAGGAATACTCTAGAATGATGAAGATTAGGAATCGATCAGTCAGGTACTGGGACAAGAAGTTGGCTCATAGACTCAGGAATCCCTTGAAACCTGGTTGTTTGGTTTTAGTGTATAATAGAAGTTTGGAGAGTCAGTGGGGGAAAATGTTTGCTGACAGATGGAATGGACCTTACAGAGTCAGATCTCAGGCGTCTGGAGGTTCTTATGTTTTGGAAGAGTTGGATGGTGCAGTCTTGAAAAAGAGGGTGGCTGCAGATCAAGTGAAGAGGTTTTATCCCAGAGGCACTAGACATGAAGAAGATTGACTCCGCAATGAGGATAAACTACGGACCATTCTTTAATTTTGTTTTTTTTTGTGGTGATGCTATGCATCTGTTTGTTGGAAACTTTTGTTAGAAGGTACCCATGGGTGGGGCTTATAGATTTGATCTTGGCAAGTGTAGGGTTGACTGATGGGCTGGCTGCTCTATCAACAGTTACCCCAGATTGTCTGTTTCCAACCCTTTCTCTTAATTTGGTTGAACCCTAGTATTGGTTTCTTTTCACAGGTTTTAGTCCTCTATGACTTTAAACTGGAATTTCCTCTGGTTTTCATGTGCTGGACTCTTCACTTGTATTGGTTTTGGTTTTTTGTGTTGGATGTTCTGTTTTTGTTAGAAGGTACCCAGGGGGGGCTTCTAGATTTTATTTTGGTAAGTGTGGGGGTAACTGATGAGCTGGCTGCTCTGTAGAAAAGTTACCCCAGAATGTCTGTCTCAAGTCTTTTGTTTTTCCTAGTTGAATTCTAGTTCTGTTGTTTATTATTCAGGTTTCAAGTCCACTATGACTTTAAACTGGTTTGGGACTGGCTTCTTTATCTTTGGTTCTTTCAGATTGGTGGTGGATCACTGGTGGTCTCCCATCATTTTTACTTATTGGAGGGAGCCCGCCCAGTGATCATTTCTATGGACCGGACTTTCTCTTATTGGACCATCTATGGAGCTGGACTTTCTTTGATTTTGCAGTTATGTTTTTGCTAGATAGCAGTTTTAGATTATTTTCTTTTTTCTCTTTTTTTTCTTTTAATTTTTTATGGGGGTTGTTTAAAATTATAAAATCAAAAATATAGGGTGTTACCACATCAGGGTCACCTGGATGTGGGCAAGCATTGGTGGGGAAAGGCTCATCAATTGGCCGGGCAATGCTATTTTATTTCTATTTATTATTTATTTCATGTGTTTTTGTGTTTCATTATTTTTTATTATTTTCTGAATTTCTAAAATTTTTTGAATTTTGTTTTCTGTTAACCATTTAAAAGAATTAATTGTGTATCCACATGAAGGTGCACTTGGATGTGGGTAAGGTATCAGGGGATCAGCTCATCAATTGGCTGGGGGATACCATTTGTATTATTTTTTTTTATATTTTTTTTATTTCATTTATGTTATTTCATTTCATTTTAATTATTAATTTTTTAATTAAGTATATCAGTAGACAACCTAAAAAAAATTAAAAATTAAAAAATTAAAAAATTTAAAAAAAAAATTTAAAAAATAAAATAAAATAAAAAAATAAAAAAATAAAAAAATTCTGAAATTATTTTTTTATTATTTGTTTTATATTATTTTTATGTTTCTAATCATTTGCAGGAGCTCATTGTCTGGATGATGAAGCTTCTGGAGGCTGGTCCGGATTGTGATGACGTTTTGGTTTTTTGTTGGGATTGTGGGAAGCACTGTGTTCTTTGAAGTGCATCCTGCTGGAGAGATTATAGGGATTGTAATGGTCAGGAATTGGATTAGAGGGAATTTCAGAGGAGGAAGAAGAAGAGGTAGGAATGGAGTGCTGGAGGGTATGTTTAATGATCCTAGACATTTTCCAGTGGTCGTCCAGTAGACGCTTTCTCAGGGATTTTTCAAAGTCATTCAAAGGTCCATGGAGGGCAAAGGCTTTTAGAATATTGGAACACATGGTGCTTAGGTGTTTCTTCATGTCTCCATAATCCAGGGTCAAAGAAGTTTCAAGAGTTTGGCCAACTCCAATAATAGATTCAGGAGGAGGGGTGCCAACTAGACAAGAAGAATTGGATCATTAATTATTTTTGTTGAAGAAATGGAATAATTAATTTGGT
Organism: Hemileia vastatrix; assembly: GCA_030280995.1. NCBI lineage: Eukaryota > Fungi > Basidiomycota > Pucciniomycetes > Pucciniales > Zaghouaniaceae > Hemileia > Hemileia vastatrix. The sequence continues at coordinate 6,929,212 of JASXTE010000001.1, read as the reverse complement.
ACTTACAGATTGGAAGCTCATCAAATCTGTAAGCAGCTGGGATTTGGATCTCTGACGATTTTGTAATGGTCATAGTGGGTGGATCAACTAGGGAAAGATATGTATTCTCATGGTCTTCCTCTGAAGGATCCTGAGAAGGTGAACTGGGATGCTGATGTTCCTGGGGCCTAGTTGGAGCAGTGAGATTGTTGTTGTTGTGGTTGTTATTTCTGTTGGATTCAGCTGGAGGAGGTGCTGGTGATGGAGTACCAGGGTTGTTAAAGGATGGAGCAGGAGAGGGGGATTTGGAAGCAGACTGCTCTCTTCTGGATGGAGAATTTGAAGAGATGGAACTGTCAGAAGAGTAGTTGGCTGACAGAGGAGAGGTGTAGTTTCTTTGTCTTAGTTGGGGACGAAGTTGTTGTTGTGGAGAAGTGTGTGGTGTTCTGGTTTCTTCTTGGGGTTCTCTGGCAGTTCTCTTAGAAATCTGGTAAATTTTGGTGCTTTTGGACTTTGGAAGGGTGGATTGCATTGCTCTGGGAGCAGTAGGAGGTAGTTGGGTTGAGTTGTTGTTGTTGTTGTCTGGATGAATTTGGCTGTTTTCTGGCAGTTTTTGGAGGTTTTGGCCCTGATTTTCACTGTTTGGTGAGGCGGGCGGGCCGCCTGACGTCGGCCGGGCTGCCTGGACGCGGTCTAGAAGCCTGGGAGTTGATTTTGAAGCTTTTGGAGCTAATTTGGCAGAGATAAAAGCAGTTTCTTGTGAGGCTAAGGCTGGTCTTTTGGGAAGAGTGCGAGAAGCTGAGCTTCTGGATCTTCTGGAAGGAGCAGAAGATAGAGAGGAAGAGGAAGGACCAAGCTCTGGGGATCTGGTAGGGGATCTGGAGATGTATTTGTGAGAAGGAGAAGGCGGAGGAATAGGTTAGTTGGCGTCTCTGTCACATCTTTTCTTTTTGGAATAGCAAGAGTCACAAGCCCTGTTGTAGAATTTGGATTCAGGATTTGGAAGAGTGAATGTGCAAGGTTTGCACATGTGGATGCACTGTTTTCAGGCATAGTCCTTAGGAGCAGTGAAGCAAGGGAGAGTAGAAGGGATAACATCAGGAGATCCAGCCATGATCTGTGGTGAGAAATTATGATGAAAAGGGATAGGAGGAGATTTTTGTCAGTGATGGGTAGATGATGAAGTGAAGGAGGAAGTTCAGCAGGTTGGCTGTAGAGGTGTGCTGCATGAAATTGGCTGCATCCATTTTATGCAAAATTCCGTCTGTCCATCAAGACTCTAAACTGAAAAATCTATATTCTCAAGTCAGTCCATCAAGACTTTAAACTGAAATCTGGTTTCTGTTAGTTCTCCAAGAATTTAAACTGGCTGGTTTCAAGATTTTATCAAGATTAGTCCGTCAAGACTTTAAACTGAACACTGTTGTAAGTCCCCCAAGACTATAAACTGAGGAAAAAGTTTTTGTTGTTGGAGTTGGTTTTGAAATATTAATGGAGGGTATCCAGAGGGGGAGCTTCTGAATTTAGCAAAGGCAAGTTTGGGGGTAATTGATGGGCTGGCAGCTCTATTTACATTTACCCCAGAATGTTAGTTTTTTCTCTGTGTCTTAATGTGGTTGATCTCTGGTTCTGGGTTTATGATTTAGGTTTTTGAGTCCCCCAAGACTTTAAACTGAGGGTTTTTGAGTCCCCCAAGACTATATAATGAGGATGGTCCCCCAAGACTTAAAACTGAGGGTTGTTTGTGGTTACATCCTATAGAGGGTGTGGTCAATTTTTCTTTTCTGAATCAAACTCAAGTACTAGTGGAATTACAGAGGGAATCAAGAGATGAAATGAAGTGTTCAGAATTAGCCTTGAACTGGTGAATGAGGTGTCTTCTGTTCTCAATGTCCTGTGGATCTCTAGCAGGAGTAGATTGGAAGTAGTGAAGCAGAAGTTGTTTCTTTTGAGATGTGTGTTGTTGGAACTTGGCCTTGATAGTGGGCAAGTGCGTTGGTGTTGGTGGTGCAATGGATCCTACATTGTTATCATCACTATCAGAAGAGGAAGGAACTGAGAAGTTATCAGTTTTAAAGTTGAAGGAAGAAATGAATGTTCTTTACCATCATATGGACCAGGGATGGGGCAACTAGTTGTTTTATGTGTTGTGGCACTCTTCTTGGAAGGGTGGAGCTTATGGTTAATCTGAGTATCAGGATGGATGGCCTAGATCTTTTGGTGCTGGCAGAAGAAGGACCAGGTTAAGGTGGAGGTGAATCTGTTGTGGAAGAAAGTGGACCAGGTCTGTGGAAGGTCTTCTTTCTGGATTGGCAGACATCACAGGATGTTCTGTATGGATGAACAGGTGGTGTCATGGCGCAGATTAAATTATTGTCAATGCAGTATTGGCAGGGGCCCATTTCAGAGGCAGATTTGGGAAGAAGGTTAAACATGGTGGTTGGATGAAGAAAGAATGCGGACATTCTCAATTGGAGGGAGGATGTGGTCTTCCAACATTGGCAGGGGCCTTTGTTGTGTGATTTGGCGCTGTTTGTGCATGTCTTAATTGACATCTGTTGAAGAATTGGGTATTTTTCTGGTTTTATTCCGTGGATATTGGGTCTGCGGGTATGTGGGTACTGTCATTGGATAGCTCTGGTTTTTCTCTATATTTTATGTCTTGTAGACATTTTTCATATTCTGAGTTTTAAGGGGTCATTTCCTCATTTTCATTTATAAAAGATTGCTGTTTAATTTTGTTTTTTGTGTTTTACAGGCTAACCTTAAGTCTTAGGGTTAAGTGCTTAGTACCATTGGATAGAGCTAATTTTTCTCTTTATTTCATGTCTCAATGTTGTTATAGTGAAATTCCGTGTTTTAAGGGTTTTAGTAGTTGTAGCTAATTTTTCTAAGTAGATTAGTGGTTTTTATTGGTTTTCTGGCTTCAGGGAGGCCGGGCCGCTTCAGGCGGCATCTCCAACGTCAGGCGGCCCACCTGCCTCTGTTTTAGGAGGTTGGGGAGCGCTCCAGGAGGGTTTTTTATGCAATTTGGCGGGTACAGGCGCCAGATTGGTGGGTGCGCATGGGCTCTTAGTTAGTGGTCTGTGTGTACATAGTGAATAATACAGTTTGGGGCAACCTTAATCATCATACAACCATCCGGAGGTGATCTCATTGTTCCTCACTCAGTTTTCACTGTTTTCTGGCCACAATTGGCTGTGTTTGTTTCAAGTGAGTTCTTCATTTAACTTAACTTTGGCAACTGTTTTCTCTGTTATAGTCTTGCAAGCTATAGCAAGTATTATTGCTGTCTCTGGTGTGGATTTGCAGCCTACATCAAGTATCTTTTCTGTCTCTGGTGTGGACTTTGTTCTACATTTCAGTTCTTTGGTCTGGTAGTCTATCTGGGGACTACTTTCTTGGCTCATCAAGCAGTCAAGTGTGTTAAACAGGAGCTTTAGCAAAACAGGAACTAACTTACTTTAGCAAGTAAATCTCACTTTATTTTTCTAAAGGGACAGGGGATTTTCTCTCTGGTTTTTCTCCAACTCCCTTGGTCAAGGCCTATAGCTAGTACTATAGGATTGTCTACACCGTGTGAAAAAAGTCAAATGTAACTGGCCAATAGTTCCTTCTAAAACAAATGTATATTTAGGACCAGAAGCTCTCCCTGATCCCACAACTTCTAAAAAGGGATCAAAAATTCCTGTCTTCTTAAAACAAATAAGATCAAAAACAGCTTCAACATCAAAAGTTCAATCTTCTTCAGTGGATCCCGGCCTAATTTTGCCTTCACAAGATCCTAATCCTATAACACCAGTGCCCCCAACCAACTTTGCTGAGACTATGTTTCCTGGCTCTAAATGTAAGACCCTATTATCTTACTAAAAAAAACTTTTAACCAAAATTGACTAAACCTATTTGAACTTCTAGCTTTCGAAATAACCAACACTGATGACATTGGCAAAGTGAAGACGGACTATATTAATCATTATCCAAATTTTCATTGCTATCTTTTTCTTGACTTTACAAATGAATTGAAACAAAAAATGCTGGCCTATTTTCAAGAAACTCCAGCTAATAACCATGAAGACCTCATGAAAAGAAGAATTTTAATGCAAAGCTTTGATAATGATGTTGAAAAATTTCAAAGAAATTATCTTTTCTAACAGTATAACTTGATAAAATTTTGTTTTTGCTTGGTCTTCTTTAACTTTTAAATAAATGTTTTTTTTCTTTCTTCTCTGGCTTAACATAACATAAAATAATAATAATATAAATCTTGTGATGATTCCACTACTGAGAGGAAGGTTTGAATCCCTTCAGACTCCCATATACCAGTCTTCCTTCTTGTCACAGCATTGAGAGAGTGGATCTTCCTAATGAGCCAAATACTCCTGATTCCAATCTCATAGAGCCCCCCACTGAGCTGAATTCTATGATTCCAATTTCGCCATAAGGTCCTCCAATCTTCACACCAAAAATGGCCTAACCTTGAGGCACTAAAAATCATTCCCTAAAATCCAACTACCATCCTAACTTCTGATTCCTTCATCACAATTTTCAAACTTTGCTATACAGAAAATCCATAAAATACTTTTTCCAGGCTTCCAATAATAATAATATTAACTTTAGACCATGTTAAAGCGCCTCAAATTTCACCTAATTAACCATTATGCTTTCCTTAGCATCATCACCACCTAAAATTTTAACCTCCTAAAGCTTATCAGCACCCAATTCCAGAAATAATTGAATAACCAGTTTAGAGTCTTAGTGGAAAGTGATAAATTAAAAGATTGAATTGAGTTATCCAAACAAGATTGATATTCCAGTTTAAAGTCTTGGTAGACCAAACATATAATTGATTGCCAGTTTATGGTCTTGGTGGACCAAAGATTGTTTAAGTGCATGAATAACTTGAAATATTCCTAAGTAAGGCCTAGGCTTGACCAAAGATTGAATAAACTTGATAATCCAGTTTAATGTCATAGTGGACCAAACATTTGATTGACAAGTAATCCAGTATAAGGCCATAGTGGACCAATGAATGTTGAATTATCCTGCAGATATTAATTTTCAAGTTTAAAGTCATAGTGGACTAAAACAATGGATGAACTACCAGTTTAAAGTCATGGTGGACCAAACATTTGATCGATAAGAAATCCAGTTTAAGGTCATGGTGGACCCAACAGCTTGATAATAGTCCAGTTTAGGGTCTTGGTGGACCTAACATTTGATAACACTCCAGTTTAAGGTCTTGGTGGACCTAACATTTGATTGATAAAAAAATAAAAAAATCCGTCTCCAAAAATATCCATAAAATCTTGAACATCCTTGAAATTCAGTTTAAAGTCTTGAAGGACTAATAGCTCCAATATAAAATCTTTAATGACAGTCTTGAAAATTAGCCAGTTTAAAGTCTTGGAGGACTAACAGCTCCAAAATTCGTATAAAAAACCTTAAGGAATGTCTTGAACAGTAGCCAGTTTAAAGTCTTGGAGGACTAACAGATCCAAAATATGTATAAAAAACCTTAAAGAACGTCTTGAACAGTAGCCAGTTTAAAGTCTTGGAGGACTAACAGATATCTTGAAGTAAAATCCCATAGGTATTGAGTTCCCATAGACCCTGTTTCCTGTCTAAAATAAAAAGAATGAAAACTAAAAAAAATAAAACTGAGAAATATAATAATTTTGATTTAATTAATTAATTTTTATATTTTATTATTTTTTTTTATTTCATTATTATTTTTTTTTATTTTTTATTTTTTATTTATTTATTTTATTTTATTTTATTTTATTTTATTTTTTTTATTTATTTATTTATTTTTTATTTTTTTATTTTTTATTTTTTTTATTATTATTTTTTTTTTATTTTTTTTATTTTATTTTATTTTTTAATTTGTAATTTGTTTTTAATTTAAAATAAAGATTTTAGAAAAGATAGTTTTGAAATAAAAGTTAAAATTTAATTTTTAAAGAAAGATAAAAAAAGTAATAATAATAAAAATTTTCAAAATAAAATTTTAAAAGATGCCCCCCGGCCATTTGATGAGTCATACCCTCGACATCATACCCACATCCAAGTGCAACTTGATGTGGTTACACAATTTTGAGAAATTGAAAAGAAAAGAAAATAAATGAAAGTTTTTAGAAGATGATCTTATAATGATGATCACTGGGTGGGCTCCCTCCATTTTATAAAAATGATTAGAGACCACCAGTGAGCATCACCTTTTCAATAATTCATAATATATATTTAAAGGAAAGAAATCACAATCTAACATAAAAAAAATAAAAATAAAAAAAATAAAAAAAATAAAAAAAATAAAAATCTTGAATCCGGTGTTGAGAGCGGTGTCTCTTGATTTGTTCCAGTTTATAGTCTTAGTGGACTTCCTATAATTAAAAGACAAAGCCAGGATTCAACTAGAAACAGGGAAAATTTTGGAAACAAACATTATGGGGTAATTGTGTATAGAGCAGCCAGCCCATCAATTACCCCCACACTTGACAATATTAAATTAAGAAGGTTCCCCTGTGAACACTTCTTCCAATAAATTTTTAAAATTTTCCAACACTATCTTCACCCATATTTTAAGCATCTTAAATTTTAAAAATTTCAAAGAAGGTTTTCTTTCATTTCGTTAAGTTTCATCAAAGTTTCGTTGCCCATATGCAGTGTAACGACAGTAAAGTATTTTTGATAAAAAGAAGATAGTTTATCCTCGTTGCAGAGGTTGATAAGATTTTTATAAACATCATAGTTTATCCTCATTGCGGAGGGATCCATCAAATTTCGTTGATATTATAGTTTATCCTCATTGCAGGGGGAGACTTTGGCACTCCTGGTGCCTATAGGATAGAACCGTTTCACTTGATTTGCCGCTACCCTCTTCTTCAATTCAACTCCATCCAACTCTTCTAACACATATGAACCGCCGGAAACTTGCTCCTTGATTTTATACGGTCCATTCCACCTATCTGCAAACATCTTTCCCCACTGACTTTCCAAACTCCTATTATACACCAAGACCATATCTCCTGGGTTCAAAGGTTTCCTTAATCAATGTGCCAACCGCTCATCCCAATATCTAACTGATTGATTTCAGATCTTCATCATCCATGAATATGCCTTTTCTAGATATTCTTCTTTCTTTTCTAGCTGCATCATTCTTGCACACAATAGATCATCACTAGTTTTGACCGTGTCCCAGTCAACTCCAAGATATGATTCAGCTTCTAAATCAACCGGTAAAACTGCTTTCTGTCCAAAAACAAGTTCATAAGGTGAAAATCTGGTCGTCCTTTTGGCAGTGATTCAATCAGAAAATAAAACTAAAGGTAAATAGTGCCTCCACTTTTTGGCACTTGTCCCACACATTTTAACTAAAGCATCCTTAATAACTTTATGCCCTCTTTCAACCATGCCTTCAGCTTCAGGATAATATGGGGTTGATACCATAACCTTTGGTCCAACTTTCAATACAGCCTCTTTAAACTCTGTCCCAAATTCAGGACCTCCATCTACCGTCACCAACTTCATCACCCCATACCTATATACCCAATTATTCAACAAAAATTCTGCCACATTTTTGGCAGTTAAATTAATAAGAGGCACTGCCTCTACCCAACCAGATAAATCATCTCTGGCCACAATTAAATATTTATACCGTCCCTCTTTTATATGAACGGCATCTAAACTAACTCTCCCAAAGAGCGTATATTCACCGGTCGCGCGTCCAGGTTCTTTTGGCCTTAAATAACTTTGTCTTTGACATTCTTCGCATGACTGAACCCACTGTTTAACAGCCATCTTCATGCCAGGCCACCAAAATTGATCAGAAATTCTTCTAAACGTTTCTCCAACGCCTCTATGCCCAAGATCTTCATGCAGTGATTTCAAAACTAATTCTTGCCCCTTCTGTTGAGTTGTAACTACTTGAGGATTTGGATACCTTCTCCTCATTAAACGTCGACCAGATAGGTAAAACATAGATGACTTCCTCTTGATAGCCACCCATTCATCGTCTTCACAATCTTCTTGCCTCTCTAAAGTCAACAAATATTTGACTAACAAAAAATAAAAACCAGTCTGACCCCAGACTTCATCTTGAAAATCAATTAATATAACATCAATAGGGACTTCTCTATCACCAATATCACCTGCACATGAATGAGCCAATAATCGTTGACCCCTAAATAAATCTTTAATCAAGCTATGTCGACGTTTTTCTTCTGAACCTTTGGATCCTTTGTAAACCATATTCGAAAATACCTCTTTCTCTTTATCCACCTTTTTATTTAAATTCTCTAATTCTCCAACATATACACCATTCCTTAACTTACTACTATCCCACACTACCAATCCATCTTCCTCTACATACACCACATCTTCTTCTACCTCCTTTCTACCGAATTTATCTACACCTTTTCCAAAACCTTTATTAACATAAAAACTATTTTCCAGTTTATCCTCTTGTTGGAGGTCATCATCACCATAATCTAAACACAATAATCCTGCCAGTTTAACCTCATGGGGGAGGTATGGAAAGTCTTCAGCTCCTTTAGTGCTGGCTTTGATAATAGGTATATCTTCATCAAACTCTTCTGAGTCTGAATCTTCTTCAGTGGGTGGTCTCCTTGATAAACCATCTGGCATAGTAAAAGTCTTTCCAGGCTTATGAACTAAATCAAACAAAAAATTTTGAATAAAAGCTACCCATCTTGTAATGGGTGCGTTCGGTAAACTTGGGGAATTAATCATCTGGATTAACGATTTCGCATCCACTTGCAACTCAAAATTTTGCCCCCACAAAATATGCTGAAGTTTCTTCAGTATTTTTGCCACACCACATAATTCCAATTTTGTTTGAGAATATCTTGATTTGACCTCAGTAAATACTACAGATTCATACCTAACTGGCCTGATGTAACCAGCTTTATCCATCTGAGACAAAACTGCCCCAGCTGCAAACTGACTTGAATCAACTGCTAAATAAATTCTGCCAGCATCTTTTCCATAATCCAACTTGTGCAGGACTAAATCCTTCCCCACAAGCTCCTTCAACTTCACAAACGCCTTCTCACACTCTTCATCCCACTCCCAGTCTGCATCCTTTCTCGTTAACCGTCTCAATGGAGCTGCCAATGAAGAAAAGTCCTTAATAAACATTCTAACATATACACAAACGCCTAAAAACCCTCTAACTTCGGTCATATTCTTGGGTCTTGGCCAGGACTGAATTTTGTTAACTTTCTTATTGGACATAATCCTACCCTCTCTACATACCACATGGCCTAATATTTCTAAGGCTGGCACACAACATGAAAATTTTGAACCTGAAATAGGTAAACCAGCCTCTTCAATTCGAAACAAGATTCTTTCTAATGTAATTGCAAACTCCCAAATGAATTTGTGTATCCCGGGATTCTCTTCCAACACCTGGTTATCATAGTCGGTTGTTGGTCCCTTAATTCCTCCATCATCTATAAAGATTCCAGCATATTGTGGAATTTTGTCTTGAAGGATCCAAGCCATCTGAGCTTGATAAACTGCAACCAAATTTGTTGCTCCTTGATGTAATCTTGTTAACTGTAAACGTCCTAGTGGTGTATTGAATGTAGTGAGAGGCCTTGAGTCCGGATGTAACTCTCTCTCATCATATCCACCCATAATATCTCCCAAACCATAACACACTCTCCCTGCAAAGGCTTCAACAAACTCCTCAGCACTAGGCGGTATCCCAGCATCCTTTATTGTAACCCTATTTAATTCCCTAAGATCATGAACAACTCTAAGCTTGCCATTCGGTTTCTTGATACAAAATACCGGACTAGAATAACTTGATGTTGATTGCTCATACAGTCCAGTGCGTATCCGTTCTCTGACAACTTCAATATAGGCTTCTTTTAATGCAGCCGGAATAGGAATCGGTTTCTGCTGCCACAGTTCATGACATACCACAGGAATCTTGTAAGGCTCCCCATAGGAATGCTTCAACACACCCCTCTCCTCTTCTACAAAAGCAATGGCCTTCTCTCGCTTGACCATCACATCCAACAACAACTTCTTCTCTTCTCCAGACAACCAACCATCAGGTCCAAAATTAACAACACCCAGTCTCTCAAAAGTGATTCTTGACATCTCAAAAAATTCAGGCGGATTCTTTACCAAGGGACTTTCATAAGGATCTCTTGATAATCTTGGTCTTCTCAAGGGTGGATTTAATTCGGCAGGTAGAGGTTCATTAATAGGTCAAACTTTATTTTCTACTTTCTTATATTTGGCTGTGTCCACATCTAAATAAACTTGAGGTAAAACATTTACTTCTGTATCGCCATTAAAAATTTCATCAAATGAATCTTCTTCATTGTCAGAATTGGAATAAGAAAAATTAGAAAAATATTTTATTTCATTTTTAAATTTTACCCTTTTCTACTTTCCCTCCTCTAATTTATAAATAGATTTTCTAACACCTTTGCTTCCCTTATCCAACAGTAAATTGCCCGTAAAGAAAGTTGGCAGTTTAATCTCTTGCTGGAGGACCGGAATTGAATTTTCACAAAAATTATTTTTTTGTGTTTTAATTATACTGAGATTTTTAATTGGGTTTTGATGTGATTTTTGCAGTTTACCCTCTTGCTGGAGGTCCAAAATAGAAGGAGATAATTGCAGTTTAACCTCTTGCTGGAGGTCCAGAATAACATTTTCACATAAATTATTTTTTTGTGTTTTAATTATACTGAGATTTCATATCGGGTTTTCATGTGATATTCGCAGTTTACCCTCTTGCTGGAGGTCCATAATAGAAGGAGATACTTGCAGTTTAACCTCTTGCTGGAGGCCATAAAACATACCCTTCCAATTTTTATCCAACCTAATTTGGCCCATTTTGCCTTTTTCACCATTTTTAAATTTAATAGAAAAACAGGGTAAATCCAATAAACATATAGAAAAGTCCAAAACGTATTTGAACTCCAAAATAATATTAACAGAAAATAATTGAGAATCCACTTGAATTATCTCCAAGTGAGCTGACCTATTGCAATCCGGGATCTCATCCTGAGGAGAGATTACAACATTAGAGTGATCAGCCCCAGCTACCCCAAAAAATGAGGGCATTCATCCCTTTCCAACAAACATAATTCACCAGAAGCTGTCCCTTTTATACACCGCTTCTTGGTGCAAACACAACACTGGCACAGAGTAGTAATCCCTGGCCGTGTTTCCCAACCTTCATCTCCAGGAGGCGCTAACCGCATATGTAAACTCCGCATATCTTCACCAGTGATTTCCAAACTAATCCCCATGCCAGCTTGATACCCTATCCTGGCCTCAAACTCCATCAAAAAAGGACCACCAAGAACAGTTTTGACTGCTCCTCTGGCCACATAAAAGTGAACCTTACCAACAGATCCACCAATGCCTAACCTGACATGCTCAGCTGTGCCCATCAGCTCTGTTGCATGCCCTCCAATGCCTCTGAGGTTTCCCCCAGTTCCACTTTTAATTGGCAAGCCAATACTTGTCGCTTGCTCCAATGAAATTAAATTAATTTGAGACCCTGAATCGACCAAGGCCTTTACTTCTTTACTGTTAAGAGTTACCACCAGGCAACCCAGGGGAGCGGAAAAATGTGTATCTACATATTTCCCAAACTTTTCAACATTTTCACAAATATATTCCACCTCTCCAGTGGAAACCCAACGCCACGTCAAATGCTTATTTTGCTTTTCAGCAAGCGCCGGACTAATCGTAAATAACTCCCCCAAAGATAAGGGAATCTGCAGTTGATTCACCCTATTCAAAACTACGTCCATCTCATTAGCTTGACCAGAAACTACTGGCTGCTCATACTGGACCTTTGATTTAACAACCTTGGCCCTGGGTACCTCTTGAGGTCCAACCGAGCCATCTTCACCCCCCATTATAACATCTTCACTTTCTATAACCCTAACTTCGTCACCAGCTTCTTGCACTAATCCTGATCTATCGCTAGTCCTTCTTACACCCACCATTGGGATGGGACCGCTAAAACTTGGTCTGGGTAGAGACGCCAACGGTACGTCCTCCTCAGAATCGGAATCATCCTCTGGCATAAGCTCACCATTTAAATCAAAATTGCCATAACTAGGGGGCCCCATATCAGCAATCCCCTTCTGCATTTTATATAATTTGTCCTTAGAGTAAGGGTTCAATTTGTTGGCGGCAGTTTAAGCACTAGAATTTTTGTCCTTAGAGTAAGGGTTCACTTTGTTATTGGCCTTGCCAGGATTAGCCCTCAGTTGGCTTTGAATGCTACTCTTTGCCTTAGTAGCAGCTGCTCTTCTAGCAGCATTAACATCGTATTTGCCGGCCATACAACTACCCTCCACTTGGGCAACCGTTTCCAGCTCTAAACCTCCAAAAGAAGTAGAAAATGTGGCTTTACTGACCTCTTTCTCTTTACCTTTGTCAGATTTTCCACCATTACCATTACCATTTTTGCCACCCTTGGCATTAACATCTTCATCATTTATCTCTTCAAATCTGGCTCTCCTTTCAGCCGTTAAATTTCTTCTGACCAAATCAGAAGGAGACTGTCCATCACTGGGCTTGATGAACGAACCATCAGGAAATTTATAAACTTTACCATCAAATAAAACTCGCCCAGCATCCATATCCTTATCAAGAGCAAAACAAACTGTTGCTCTGTGCCCCCTCCTATTACAATAGGAGCACACCTTTGGCTCATTGTAGCCACCTCTATAACTACTACCACCATTCCCACCATTTCTCCCATTGCCTGGGAAGCGGTTACTGTTATTATTTCCATTATAATTTCGACGTTCATAGCCTCTAGATTGATAAGAAGTCGACGTCGAAGAAGAAGCGATTGGGGCCTTGTTAGCCTTCTGTGTTTCTTGAACAAATATTTTTAATTGTTTAGTTAAATCGGCCAGGTGATCGACCATCTTATTATCCACATTACCCTCAACTTTTGCAGCCGGTAGTCCCATTTGAGCCTTCTTGGCCTCCTGGGCTTTGACCATAATATTGTTGTTTTTGGCCAAAACTTTTCTAACCTTGCTAACATATTGAGTGCAGGACTCTTGATATTTGTCTAATGCTAACAACTTGAGATGGGCCTGAATGTTCTCTTTGATAACCTCCAGAGCCGGCAGTTTCTGCTCACCATTAGGCAGTTCCTTCATCAAATCTTTTCTTGAAAGATCCTTCAAGACGTCCATTCAAATATCCCTACTGCATGCTGACCAAAACAAATCTTTTGCCTGATTCTCATGCACTAACTCGTCCACCAGTATGAGATATTCCACCACTTCATCAAACTGAACACAGAGCTTATTGGAGTCAGCCATAGAAGAAACTCCACCTTTTGCTTTCCAGTCTCCAACAATTTTATTGAGGTCCATCATAGTAAACCTAACACCCCATCTATCAACCATAGCTTTAGAAAGCTTAACCCAATCCTTGTCCTTAAATGCCTGCATAGCAATAACCTCTTTTTCCACCTCCCTATCAGCAATAAAAAACCTAACTTGCTTCACCATATCCACATGAGAAGCACCATCAACAGCAGCAGCAGCTTCATACCTGCTAATGAACCATTTAACCTCCTCCCCATCAAACTTTGGGCCATCCCAAGAAACAATCCTAACAGAGGGAGTAAGAGTTTGAGGAGATACAGAAGCAACAGCAGAAGAAGACATCCCAATAAGTAATGAAAAGCGTTAACAATCGATAAAATAACAAGCCTCTTGCAGGCCAATAACAAAAATCCAATTAGAGTTCCAGAAAATAAGCCTCTTGCAGGCTAAGAACGTTCTTGATCCAAGTAAGTCTTTAAAGAAAGCTAGAGAAATCAAACCCCATGTTGGGCGCCAACTATGGTAAGGTAAACTCTTACAGTCGCCTTTCTGTAAGCAGAATCCAGAGGAGATATGTGGATTTAGCTGAAAACCCCGTCCTTCAACAAAAATAACAAGGTAGGTGTTCTAAATCACTAAGCTAACCAGTCTACTTGGATCTGATTGATAAAAAATAATTAAACTCTAAAATATTTAATGCTTATTGAGATTTAATGATTGTGGCTGTTGAGAAAAGAAATACTGATAACAACAATTAAGGTGTACCAGTGAAAGATCTGTAAAGATTGACTTTTATGTTTTTATAATAATTTGAGTTTTTATGAGACAGCAATAATCAAGTCCCAGTGATGAAGACCTTTCTAAAGATACCCTGTATGAAGTGTGATTTAAATTGTTGAGTAGTATTTCTAAAATGTTATATATAAAATATAAAGTTATAAGGGTATTACAATCTTATTTAATTTGTTGAGTAATAAAAAATGAGACCGTGGTAGTTAAAGATTAAGCTGTATGATGTCTGATGATTGTAAGATGATCCCAATTTCGAGTCTGAGAGACTCTTAAGTATACCTAGTCACGTGCCTAAGTTTTCCCCTCCAGAGCTCACCCAGAGTCAATCTGGAGCCCGTACGGAGCTCGTCCGGAGTACATCCGGAGTCCAAACGGAGTCCGTCTGGACCTCCGGACTCAATTAGAACCTTTAAAACTATAATAAAAAATCTAGAAAAATTACACATGATAGAGCCACTTCCCCTTTACATTCCCAACTAATTTTTGTAGCCTTTGAAGCTCTAATCACCCCGTGAAAATTCATCAAAGTTAAGTATTTTTCTAAAAACGTAAATATTTCTATAAAACTTTAAAATTCATTTAAAAATATAAGAAAAATAGTAAAAATTCTGGGAAAATTTCCCAAGGTTCTTGAGTGACTCGACTTGATACTTATAAACTTTTCAGACCATAAAAATAAGTTTTCTCTGTAAAATAAATTGTTTTTGCGTAGGCATTTGCTTTTAACCAATTTCTTCATATTTAAAACTCAAATAAATTAAATAAAACCCTTTTATAAAAAATAATAACGCCAATCTTGCACGCCATAATAACTCCATTTAAGTACTTAGGTGCCATACTAAACTTTAGGCTACCACAACGTAAGACTTCCATATTTTTTTCTTAACAAAAATAACTGGAGAGCCGGTTGGATATTTACTGTCTCAAATAAAACCTTTTGCTACATTCTCTGCAATGTAGTCTCAAAGAACTTGAGATTTGTCCTTTTACAAGAATTGACAGGAGCTTCTAATGGTACTGGACCTATTAACTCTATTTCATGATTGTAGGGTTGATGGGGTGGTAGCTTGTTGGCCTTGCATATTGAAAAAAATATTTATGATGTCATGGTAAACTTCAGGTATAGTTGATTTAATGGCTTCAATATTAATTTGGTTTTCTTCTTCATCTTCTAAGAAGTCTGTTGAGGGTATAACTTGATTTAGAGAGCAAAAATTGATTATGTTGAGGCTATTCAGATCCTCTTTGAGTAAAGTACTCAAGCTAGAATCTTTGTTCAAGTGCACATTTAAAGAAATATCATATGTTTGAAATATATGTGGAAATAAAGTATCCTCTAGCAGGACTTGGTAAGGTGTGTTGTTTAACTCCCTATTGACCTGCATTGATTAATCGGAAATATACTTAGAATGATGGGTGGTAGTTCCCTGTGACCAATCAATTTCAGGAATCCAATTCTGTAAGAAGTCATGGCCAAGAATGGTATCTTCCATCCTTGGGGCATCCAATACTGTCAATTCCTACTTGAAGGAAAAATCAGAAAGTCAAAAACTGATAAAAATTTCTTACTAACACAATATTTGTGTTAATCTTATTCAACCAGATAAATTGGAGCTCAGTTGATATCTATGAATGTTAGATTAATTTTTTTGGCAAAAGATAAACTGATAAATGAAATTGAAGCTCCAGAGTCAATAAGACAACTGATGGTAATACTCTCCTTAATAAGAATTAGTATCAAATGGTTTAGGGAAACTCCGGTCCTTAGAAAATGGAGGATTTGTGCACTGGGAGAGATAAAATAGTTTCTTTTGCACACAAGTAAACTATTCACTAGTTTTTTGACTTGGAACTATTAACCTCTCTATCCTTTACTTTAGCACATTCATCCAACTTGTGTTTACCCCCACAATACATAAAAAACCCATTATCTGCTCTTCTTTTCCTCTCAGATTCCTTTAATTCCCCTTTTTCACGCGCCACGTGACACTCGAGGCAAAGGCAGCTCATCAAATCAATAATACAGAGGTCTAAATCCATACTCAAAGCGCAGAAAATGATTCTACATAGCAACTGCGACTTTCCTTTGTGTACTCACTATTCAACTGCGCTAGTCTAAACTCTAAATCTAAATTAGTCAATCTCTCAACAGTGTGTCTTAGTCTTTTCTTCAATAAGCGACGCACAGCGCAATATTCAATGTAATAGTCTGCTAAAAGGTTTATTAAATATCTGTGGGTTATTAAAAGGGGTAGTGAGCATGGACAGGATGGTAAGTGGAGGATTAAAGGGTTAACAGATTTTAGTGAGGAGGGTCCAGGTGTAATGGGTGTAATTTTGGTGGTCTGTGGTGTGCAGAATGATGGATGGGTATGAGGTCAATGGGAGGAGGAGTAAAGGATATAAAAGGGGTTGGATTTTGGCTCAACATTCTTTAGAATTAAATTATAAAACATATATATAGTTAATAGTGGTAAAGCTTCAGGTTAAATGATTATTATTGTATCTTTCTTATTTTCTCAGTAATCATTTCTCAATCCTAAATCTTTGATTATTGAGTTTCCAACCCTTTGTGAGATCTTAAGAATATTAACATTATCTTTAAATTATATTAGAATTCTTCTCGAGCATATCTCGAAGCAGCAGCTCTTCCTTCGAGTCATCTTCGAATCACTTCCTCAAACGTTTCTTCTGTGCTTCAAAGAAGTTTCTAAACTACTCTCCTCATCTCACTTCCAGGAACACCCTCGACCTTGTGCATAGGTCGTCCGGTGACAGTATAATTTAATTCTCCGTAGTTCTCATTCTTTTGCTCTACTACATCCTTTTTTCAGGTGTTTTAAATTCTTTAAATGGCACCTGTTCAACGCACTCCTCCTATGGGCGCTACTACTAGGGCTCGCGCCAGAGGCAGGCCAACAGCTACACGGCCTGTTTCCCGCACTCACTCCTGGGAACCTCTTGACCTTAGGGAATGGGGACATTCAGTCCAATCTGTAGAAGACATCCCCCAGGATTTTGATGATTCTAGTGAGGAAGAAGAAGGAGAGGATACGATGCATGAGGCACCATCCACCCCTGCTACTCACCCTTCTGGTCAACCTTCGGAACCTGGACCATCTAATTTGCTGGAAGACTTCATGAGACTTTTCATGAAAACTCTTTCCAATCCAACGTCTTCAGAGGGATCTAAATTCAAAACTCCTTCCATGAAATCTCCTGATAAATTCGATGGAGAAAATCCGGACAGATTGTGGCCCTTCTTGCAAACCTGAAAGCTCCCGTTCCATAATGACCCTCGAACCTTCAATAACAACCAATGGAAGGTTGTTTATGCTTCTTCATTCCTAGCCAGAAAAGTAGCAAGATGGTTTGAACCTGATCTTCTCATGCTTTTTTTGACAGAAACCCACCTACTTATTAAGAACTGGGAAAAGTTTAAGGACCAGCTCTTTACATTGTTCAGTGACCCTAATGAAACTGACAACGCAGAAATTGAATTGGATTTCCTTCACATGAGTGATAATGGTAAAGCCTCTGAATATATCTCGAACTTCAGAGCACTTCAAACTCAAGTAGGTTGGAATGATGCTGCCCTCAAGTATCGTTTCAAAAAGGGACTTCATTCAAGGATTCTGGATCAATTAAATCTTCATGGTCAGAAAATGACTACTTTAACGGATTTAATGGATCGAACCCTTGAACTCGACGGTGTTTACCAAGGACTACTACAACATCATTGATACACCAACAAATCTCAAGGCCTAAATTTTAAATAGAGACCTTCTTCACACCCATGGACAACTCAATCTTCCTTGACTCAATCCAAACCCAATAAGGGAAAGGACAAAACTGGACCAAAAGGCTTGACCCCAGGCAATATCAGTAAAGTACTGGATCCAAAAGGGGAACTTAAAGAAGCTGAGAGGAAGAGGCGAGCAAATATTGGGTTATGTATGTATTGTGGGGGTAAGCACAAGCTGGAAGATTGTGTAAAATTGAAGGAAAGAGAAGGTACTAGTTCAAGGTCAAAAAACTAGTAGATAGTTTACTTGTGTGCAAAGCAAACTATCTTAACTCTCCCAGTGCACAGAACCTCCATGTCTTAAGGACTGGAGTTGCCTTAAACCGCTTGAGATTCATTCTTTTCAGGGAAGATAACCCCTTCAGTTGTCTTATAGACTTTGGAGCTTCAATTTATTTTGTCAGTTTATCTTTTGCCAAGAAGTTAAAGCTGACATTCACAGATATTGATTGAACTCCAATATATTTGGTCAAATCAGAGGAACCCAAATATTGGGTAAGTAAGAAAGTTTTATGGGTTTTCAACTTTCTGAATTTTCCCCCCTTTGAGTGGGAATTATCAGTCTTGGACGCCCCAAGAATGGACAATACCATCCTTGGCCATGACTTTTTAACACATTGGAATCCTGAAATTGATTGTTCCCGGTGATTGATCACCCCACGCACTAAGTATATTTCTAATTCTTCAATGCAGGTCAATAGGGAGTTAAACAACCTGCCTGACAATGTCCTGCTGGAGGACAAATCTCTTCCAGATGACTTGCAAGCATCTGATCTTTCTCTAAATGAGCAATTGGATAACTCTTCTAGCTCGACCACTTCACTCGAAGAGGATTTAAATTGCCTTGAAGTAGTCAAATTATGCTCTCTCAATTTGGGTCTTCCCTCAACAGACTCTATGGAAGATGATGAGGATGACCAAATCAATGTTGAAGCCATTAAATCAACTCTACCAAAAATCTATTATGATTTCCTCGATGTTTTTTAAATCTGCAAGGCCGATAAATTACCACCTCATCGACCCTACGACCATTGAATAGAGTTAATAGGTCCAGTACCTCTGGCAGGTCCTGTCTATTCTTTGTCAAAGGATGAATCTCAAGTTCTTCAAGACTACATTTCATAGAATGTAGCCAAAGGTTTCATCAGAGCCAGTAAATCTCCAACCGGCTCCCCTGTTCTTTTTGTAAAGAAAAAAGACAGTAGCCTTAGGTTGTGTGTTGACTATAGAAAGCTCAACACAGTTACAAAGAAGAATGTGTATCCAGTTCCTCCTATGTCATTGCTTCTTACCCTTTTTAATGGTGCTAATTTCTTTTCTAAAATTGATCTTAGAGGTGCTTATAATCTTATTTGCATTGCGGAAGGTCATGAACCACTGACTGCAATGCACACTAGATTTGGTAGTTTTGAATATTTAGTAATGCCTTTTGAATTTTGTAACGCACCATCTACTTTTCAAACTTTTGCTAATGACATCTTTCAAGATTTTGTTGAAAAATTTGTTATCATCTACTTAGATGATATTTTAATTTTCTTGAAGACACTGGATGAACATATTCATCATCTTCAAGAGGTTCTAAATTGCCTTTGAGATCAGGGTCTCTATGCCAAGCACAATAAATGCAAATTCCATCTTAAATCTATTGATTTTTTGGGTTTTACGTTATCCACTGATGCTTTAGTCATGGATGACAAAAAGGTCCAAAAAGTCCTGGAATGGCCTGAGCCCAAAACCGTTAAATCCCTCCAAGGATTTTTGGGTTTTGCCAATTTCTATAGAAGATTTATTAAAGATTACTCTAAAATTATTTCCAATCTTACTTCTCTTTTAAAAAAGATATTCCTTTTTTTTACTTCTACAGCATGAAAGGAATTTGAAGCATTGAAGATGGCGTTCACCACAGCTCCAATTCTTTGACACTTTGATCCTTCTGCTTTGACAATAGTCGAGACAGACGCTAGCAATTATGATATTGCATGGGTCATTTCTCAATTCAATCCTGAAACAAAAATGTTTCATCTTTTTACTTTCGAGTCACGCAAACTCATTGCAGCAGAATTAAATTACGAAATTCATGACAAGGAGCTTTTAGCTATTATCCATTGTCTTAAAAAATGGCGCTCTTTTCTTCTCAGCCTAGATAGTCTTTTTCAAATCCTGACTGACCATAATGCTTAGAAATACTTTATGTCTTCCAAAGTATTAACCGGGCCTCAATCCAGGTGGGAAGAATTTTTGTCTGAATTTCCTTTTTCTATTTCCTATCACCCAGGTAAGAACTTCATTGTCCCAGATATCCTGTCATGTCGGGAGGATGTTTACCTACAGCGGGGGGACACATTTTTTGACAAGAACCCAGCAAATGTGAAATCAATTTTCAACAAATCAATGTTAACAACTCATCAACTCAATTTGATGACAATTCAATCTTTCCAAAATCCACTATCCAACATCCTCAAAGCTCAGTTGAAGGACAATTATTGTTTAGGGTTAAAAGACAAAATACTCTCAAAGAAAGGGGCCAAAAGATTTAGTATTGAATCAGGTCTATTAGTTTTCGAAGTTAGAGCAGTCATACCCAACAACAATGAAATAAAATTATGGATTTTCAACAGTCGACATGATTCTCCATTAGCTGGTCATTTTGGGGTTGATAAGACCTACCAGTTAATCGTGAGGGATTTCTTCTGGCCAGGAATGACCAGAGAAATTAAGGCCTATATAAGATCTTGTTATGAATGTAATAGGAATAAGGCTCCCCGTCACCGGAAGCATGGGTTGCTTCAACCACTTCCTATTCCCTCTAAACCTTGGGAATCTTTATTGATGGATTTTATTTCTCAACTTCCTCTTTTTAATAATTTTGATGCTATATTAGTAATAGTAGATAGATTTTCAAAAATGTCTATTTTCATTAAAACCACTACTACTGCTACAGCAGAAGATTTGTCAAAAAAATTTCTAGAATATGTATTTTCCAAACATGTCTTACCTAATGATATTATTTCAGATAGAGGCTCATTTTGTGTATCCACATTCTGGACTCAATTGTGTCAACAACTCAGTATCACGAGGAATCTCTCCACAGCCTATCATCCTGAAACCGATGGGCAAACAGAAAGGGTCAACCAAATCCTCAAACAATACCTTTGAATGTATGTCAGTTACCAACAAGACGAGTGGACCACATAGTTACCATTGGCCGAATTTGCTTATAATAACTCGACTCATTCTTCGGCACAACAATCTCCCTTCGAAACTGTTTATGAAAGACATCCTTGATTCAACTCAATCCATGTAGGAACTAGTCATCCTGCGGAGCATTATCTTCGAACCATATCACAACTTCAAGAAGAAATTAAATCAAATTTGGAATTAGCAATTCAAAGATACAAGGAACAGGCGGACAAACATTGACAATCTGCTCCTTCTTTTAAACCAGGCGATAAAGTATGGCTTGACGCACAAAACATTCAAACAACTCAACCATCAAATAAACTGGCTGAAAAATGCTTGGTACCATTCGAAATTGACTCTGAAGTCTCTAAAACTGCATTTCAACTCAAGCTACCTCCTAAATGGCAGGCTATTCACCCTGTTTTCCACGTATCTCTCCTGGAACTGGCTCGAGAAACATACCTGGGCAGGAACCAACCTCCTCCGGAACCGGTTGAAGTAGAAGACCATCTAGAGTGGGAAGTAAGCCGTATCCTTGATTCAAGAATGTGTAAGGGGAAACTTCAATACCTTGTGGAATGGGAAGGCTTCCTTGATGACTCAGACAAAACATCCTGGGAACCAGCCATCAATGTTTCTAACGCCGCTGAACTCCTAAAATCTTTTCATCTTAAATATCCTTTAAAACCAAAACCTTAGAACTCTCTTTCATTTTTTCTCTTCTTCTCTTTTTTTCTTTCTCTTTTCTTAAAATTCTAAAACTCCTTCTCTTCTAAAATCCTTACTCTGTTTTTCCTTTTCTTCTTTCTTCTTCTCAAAAGTTTTTTTTCAACCTTCTTTAAAAATAAATAAATTAAGATAAATAAAATAAAATAAAAATAAAATAAAATAAAATACACTAAAATCAAAATTAAATTAAATAAAAAAAAGTAAAAAGTTAAAAAATTTAAAAATTAAATTAAAATCTTAAAATTCATTCAAATAAAACCTTAAATTCAACAATTCCTTTAATTTTCTTTCTTTTCTCTTTTCTCTTTTCAAATTTTTCTTCTTTCCCTTATTTCTTTTTCTTTGAACTATAAAAAAAAATTTTTACAAACTCAATACAACATCTTTCTCAAACTTCAACCTTTAAATCTCTCTTTTAAAATTCTTCGAACAAATTACTTCTTTCTTTCAAATTCTTTTTTTTCAAAAACTATTTTTTCTTTCTTTTCAAATAACCAAAATTCTTCAGAAACTTCAATAAATAAACTTTCACAAATAACAAATTTTTTTTCTCTCATTTAATTTTCATTTCAAACAAAATTATTTTCAATCAACTATTTTTTTTCTTACTTAAATCACTACGCAATATAGGGGGTGGACTTGCTAGCAAGTCCCCAACCTGAACTCAGACAGAACTCAGATGGAACTCAGACTGAACTCATACTGAACTCATACTGAACTCTACTTGAAGACCCACAAAAACTGTTCTGCTGAGTGGTGTTCATCCCTGATTGTATGGTTCCTTTGTCAATAGCTCAATGTGTGTTCAATCTGTGGTGAATTTGAGTCCAAGGTTGCGGACTTGCTAACAAGTCCGCCCCCCGTATTGCGCGGTGAATCTTTCTTTTTTCAAAACTTAAAACTAAAATTCCTTCAGTTAAACATTCTTTCTTTTCTTCTTTCATTCAAATTTTATTCTTTCAAAATTTAAACAAAATTTTATTCAAATCTTTTCTTTCTTCCTTTTTTCTCTTCTTTTCTTTTCTCAAAATCTTATAAAATATATATCAACATTTTCAATTAAAACAACAAATTAAAAAGATACATAAATAAATACACAAATTACTTTATACTTTTTTTCTTTCCTCTTTCTTTATTCTCTTTCTCTTTCCATTTCAAATTTTCTCCTGTATTTTCTCCCAAACCAAATTCTTCATTTTTTCCAAAACCACTCTTATTTCCTTCCTGCATTTCTCAAATACCTCCTCCTCTCCTACTGGTTCTACTTCACCAATTTCTAGTAATTCTTTGGCCACGTCGAAGGAGGCAGCATCGAAAATCTTATCAACCTCACCGCTTAAATCTTCGATGAATTGAGTTTGTCAACCTTGCCGAGGTTTCTTTGACCATACCTGATCAAGAGTCTCTTTGTTGTCCTCCCTTGAATCAACCATTCGTTGATTTGCCTCAACTGGCAGCAATGGCACAGCTTCCACAATTGGAGCTTCCGCAATGACATCTAAATTCTAAAACATATGTCATCAGTAACAAACTTTTTTTTAAAAAAGAAGAACAAACTTACTTCGAATAATGGGTCAGCTTCTAAGAATAACTTTGGGGTGACTTCTGCCGTCACTTCCTTCTTCTCTTTGTCATCCTCAATGACCATCCACCGCTTCTTCGGTGTCCGTCTTGAAATAGGGACTTCATCCTCATCCTCTTCAACTAACTCATCTACCTCTTCTTTGACCCCTTGTTTCTTACTTGTGGCCTTGGTTACCCAGGTTGCCACGGTATCTTCAACCTTCTCCTTAGTCTCTTCCACTGACTGATTGTCCCTGACCAATACGTCCCAAATATCTTTGACCACCTCTTTGGTCTTTGGTATTACCCAATATTTGGTTTTCGTAAATCGACGCTCAATGTCCGCAATTTTTGATAAGGCATCACACACCACCCATCTCCAGCAGCAAAACTTGCATTTCTGGCAAGGGCCTCATGTTGCCGTGCTTTCAACGCAGATGTACTCCATTGATTGGCAGGCTGTGCATGCTTGAGAATACTGCTGGGTAATGATTCCACCATCTGCTTTAGGGTGTGGAGGTGTGGGAGTTGGGGTAGGACAAGTAAACATAATAAATTACAAAATAATTAAAAGCAAGAGGGAGAGAAAGTAGTGTGGGAAAGTATGTCTCATTCTCAACAGAGCTCACGTTTTTATACCTGGGTATCTGTCACACCCCACGTGACACTTGAGGCAAAAGCAGCTCATTAAATCAATAATACAGAGGTCTAAATCCATACTCAAAGCACAGAAAGCAATTCTACATAGCAACTGCAACTTTCTTTTGTGTACTCACTGTTCAACTGCGCTAGTCTAAACTCTAAATATTAATTAGTCAATCTCTCAATAGTGTGTCTTAGTCTTTTCCTCAATAAGCGACGCACAGCGCAATAGTCAATGTAATAGTCTGCTAAAAGGTTTATTAAATATCTGTGGGTTATTAAAAGGGGTAGTGAGCATGGACGGGATGGTAAGTGGAGGATTAAAGGGTTAACAGATGTTAGTGAGGAGGGTCCAGGTGTAACGGGTGTAATTTTGGTGGTCTGTGGTGTCCAGAATGATGGATGGGTATGAGGTCAATGCAAGAAGGAGTAAAGGATATAAAAGGGGTTGGATTTTTGTTCGACATTCTTTCGAATTAAATTATAAAACGTATATATAGTTAATAGTGGTAAAGCTTCAGGTTAAATCATTATTATTGTATCTTTCTTTATTTTCTCAGTAATCATTTCTCAATCCTAAATCTTTGATTATTGAGTTTCCAACCCTTTGTGAGATCTTAAGAATATTAATATTACCTTTAAATTATATTAGAATTCTTCTTGAACATATCTCGAAGCAGTAGCTCTTCCTTCAAGTCATCTTCAAATCACTTCCTTGAACATTTCCTCTGTGCTTCCAAGAAGTTTTTAAACTACTCTCCTCATCTCACTTCCAGGAACGCCCTCGACCTTGTGTGTAGGTTGTCCGGTGACACCCTTTTGTATTCAATAACTTACTTATATTGCCTGAGGTTGAGGTTTAGGATTGAGGCTTGTCTTTACCCTTTTGACTGGGTTTGGTTTGAGATGATGATTGAGTTGCTTGAGGATGATTCAAAGAAGTTCCTGATTTTAAATTTGAACCATGAGATTTATTAGCATGATTCCTTTGTTAAAGACAGCCCTGATGAATGCCATCAAGTTTAAGGGTCTTATCCATTAGGTCCGTTAAAGTTGTCATTTTTTTACCATGAATATTTAATTGTTCCAAAGTCATTTAAGGGAGACATTTTTTGAAATGATGCTTTAAAGCTGCATCATTCCAACCCACTATAGTTTGTAGAGCTCTAAAATTTGAGATTTATTCTGACGATTTCCCATTTTTCTTCATTCAAAGGAAATCTGATTTAATTTCTGTGTTATTGGTTTTATTAGGCTCTCCAAATAATGTAAAGAGTTGATCTTTTATTTTCTTCCAGTTATTAATGAGTAAATTGGGTTCTGTAAAATAAAACATGAGAAAATATGGTTCAAACCATTGTGATTCTTTACCAGATAATAATTATGAGGCATAAATTACCTTGAAGCAATCAGTGTTTAACATTTGAGGGTCATTATGGAACAATAATTTGCATGTTTGCAAAAAATGTCACAATCTGTTGGGATACTCTCCGCAAAATTTATCCAGAGATTTTATTGAAGGAGTTTTAAATTTAAAACCCTCAAAATGAGAAGGATTAGAAATTAATTTCACAGATAATTTCATGAAATATTCCAATGAAGTAGCTGGGCCAGGTTCAGAGGCTTGACCCAAAGGTATGGTATCCAGGGCAGATGGTGACTCATGAATAGTGTCTTTGCCTTCTTCTTTCTCACTAGAATCTTTGAAATCTTGAGTAATTTTCTCCACAGATTGAATTGAATGTTCCCTTTCCCTTAGTTTGAGAGTTTCAAGAGAGTGAGTGCCAGAAATAGGTTGTAATGCTGGTGGCCTATCCCTGGTGCAAGCTCTAGCAGTAGTGCCCATAGGAGGAGTGCGTTGAATGGGTGCCACTTAGACTTAACACCTGAAAGTACATAGTAGTGTGAATCAAAATGAGAACTACAGAGAATTAAATTATACTTTCACTGGACAGCCTATGCACAAGGTCAAGGGTGTTCCTGAATAAGTGAGATTGGCAAAGATGATTGAGGACTCCTTCAAAGCACAGAGGAATTCTTTGAGGAAGTGGCTCAAAGATAAGTCAAAGATTAATCAATACTACTTTGAGATATGTTTGAGATGAATAATAATGTAATTTAAAGTGACACTAAATATTCATGCTAATCTCACAAAGGGTTGGAGCTTAAAAATCAAATGGACTTAGGGAATTTTTAAGATTGAAGGAAATTGATTATTAAGAAAAGTAAGAACCAATAATAGCCTTATATAAATTAAATTACTATCACAATGATATTATAATTTAATTCTAAGGAATTTAAAACCAAATTGACCCAATTATATAGATAACTCCACCTCACATTGAACCCTTTAATAATCTTCCCTTACTTTATCACTGACCCTCTGTCACCAGACAACCTACGCACAGGGTCAATGGTGATCCCAAAGTAATTGAGATACAAGTAAGAGGGAAATTACAACTTCAAAGCACAGAGGACTACTTTGAGTAAGTGGTTCAAAGATAGATCTAAGTAACTAATAATGGTTCAAGATAACCTTTGAGGAATAATTAATGTGTATGGTAAGGACACTAACTATTGTGGTAAATCTCACAAAGGGTTTCAACTTAATAATCAAAGGGAAGATTTAGGAATTTAGGATTTAATGAAAATGATTATTAAGAAAGAAAAGGAAAACTATAATAATAGCCTAATAAGAGTTTGACTACTATCACAAATATATTTTATAATTTAATTCTAAAGAACTTCAAACAAGAGTAACCCCCTTTAAATATCCTATTCCTCCCCGCACTGACCCATTAACTAATCAGCCACCAT
Source organism: Hemileia vastatrix (assembly GCA_030280995.1). Taxonomy (NCBI): domain Eukaryota; kingdom Fungi; phylum Basidiomycota; class Pucciniomycetes; order Pucciniales; family Zaghouaniaceae; genus Hemileia; species Hemileia vastatrix. The sequence continues at coordinate 6,902,353 of JASXTE010000001.1, read as the reverse complement.
ATACCCACAGACCCATTTAATCCACTGAAGTTCCCATTTACCAATCATCTAAACTTTTAACCCTTCTACCCTGTTCCTAATTCTCAGACCTCCTAATTACCCTCAGACCCACAATTACCTCTTTTGATGATTGCCTCAATCTTAGCACTAGACTGTGCATACCTTGCTTATGTTTGAAAACTATAAGTGTCTTTATTTTAAGATAATTTTAAAGTTTGAATAGAGTGGCTAAAATGAGAACACAATAGAATGTAATTTCCCCATGGTCACTTTTGGAGCATTTCTAGTGGAGTCAGAGCTGGAATAGTGGGGTAGTTGAGGTACTTTTGCTTTGAGTGTTACATCACATGTGACACCCTCCTATATAACCCACAGATCCTTTGATCTTACTCCTGTCCCCCTCACAGACTTTTAATTACCCTCAGACAAACAATAACCCAAAATTGAAAATATATCATCAATACTAGCACTAGTACATTGCACATTTAGTTAAGGTTGAAAAGTATAAGAATATGATTGACTAGTTTAGATTTAAGATTTAGATAGCACGGTCAAATCAAGACACACAAAGGGAAAAAGGCAGTTGCTATGTAGATTTTGCTATCTGTGCTTTGAATATGGATTTGTGTACTGATTTATGGATTAAAAGATTTAAATTTGCTTTTAGCGTCACATGGTGTGTGACAGTTTGACCCAAAAGAAGATGTTGTAGACAATCCTATAGTACTAGCTATAGGCCTTGAGTAAGGGAGTTGGAGTAAAACTGGAGAGAGAACCCCTGTCCATTTGAGAAAAAACCAGGTGAGATTTATTTGCTACAGCAAATTAGAGACTGTTACTATACCCCTTCCAATACACTTCTTGACTGCTTAACAAGTGAAGACAGTAGCCAATAGCAGACCACTCAGAGCTAAAGAACCAGAAACCTGAAATGCAGAAAGATCCACACCAGAAAAACAAAACACTGTGCACTTGTTGCACAGAAAACAGCAATAATACTTGATGCAGGTTGCAAAGCTACACCAGAGAAACCAGTTGCCAAAGTTGAATTAAATGAATAAATAACCTTTCAACAAACACAGCCAATTGTGGCCAAAAAACAGTGAAAACTGAGTGAGAACAATGATATCACCTCTGTATGGTTGTATGATAATTAAAGTTGCCCCAAACTGTCTTATTTAGTATGTACACACAGACCACTATCTAAAAGCCCATGCACACCAACCAATTTGGTGTTCTTGAGTGCCAAATTGCATAAAACCCCTCTAGAAGCGCTTCCCAGCCTTCTAGCACCAAGGCGGGTGGCCTGCCTAGAAGCGGCCAGACCTCCCTGAAGTCATAAAGCCACCAAAAACCTCCAAAAAAGCCCAAAATACTTAAAAAATCCACCACGACTACTAAAACCTTTAAAACACATAATTAGACTATAACAACATTGAGACATAAAGTGTAGAGAAAAATTAGCTCATTCAAACGGTACTAAGAACTTAACCCTAAGACTTAAGGTTATCCATTAAAACAGGAAAAACAAAATTAAACAGCTATCTTTTAGAAATGAAAAATTAGGAAATGACCCCTTAAAACTTAGAATATGAAAAATTCCAACAGGACATAAAATATAGAGAAAAACCAGGGCTATCCAATGGTAGTACGCACATACTCATAGTCCCAATATTCACTGAATAAAACTAAAAAACACCCAATTATTCAACCAATGTCAATTAAGCCATACCCAAACAGCGCCAAACAGACCAACAAAGGCCTCTTCCAATTTTGGAAGACCACAATGTGTTTAGGGACAAATATGCTGTTGAAATACACATCTCCAGGGCAGGTTTTTTTTGTTTTTTGATGGCGGTTTTGGTACCTTTTTTAAGGCATGTTTATGTGGAGTATTTGGTAAGGTTTGAGACCCCTTAATATCTAATTCTGCTCCTTTTCATAATGTCAATAATTTTTGTATTTGGTTCAAAATCAAAAATAGCACATTCTGTACCTCTTGACTGAAGTTTACTTTATCAAGTTTCATTATCATGTAGACTAACAGCTAGAGAACAAAATTGTTTAACAAAATCATAATCAATCAAACTAACTCCACCACCAGGTATAAAGGAATTGAGCTTCTCTTGAGGTGCACAGAACTTCAATTTTGAATGAGGTAAAAGATTTAAAATCCTATTACAGCTCATAGCACACTCACCCCATAACTCAGCCAGACACTCAGAATCAATTAAGACTGTACAGATTTTGTCTATAAGGGTTTTATTAAAGCATTCAGCTACAGAGTCATGTTGAGGTGCTCTAGCTGGAGCCTGCTCTCAAGTGATTCCACATTCATTCAGATTCTTGACAAAATTACCCAAACCATATTCTCCTCCTCTATCACATTTAAAATATTTAATTTTTCTCTCCAATTAATTCTCAATTTTATGTTGATATTTAAGAAAATTAATGTAAATGTTAGATTTAGATTTCATCAGAATGATAGTAGAGTATCTTGTTCAATCATCAATCACCACACAATATGGGGGGTGAACTTGCTAGAGAGTCCACAACCTCAGACCCAAACTCACCACAGATTGAACACACATTGAGCTATTGATAAAGGAACCATACAATCAGGGATGAACACCACTCAGCAGAACAGTTTTAGGTGGGTGTTCACGTAGAGTTCAGTTTGGGTTCAGTATGAGTTCATTCTGAGTTCCATCTGAGTTCCATCTCAGTTCAGGTTGAGGACTTGCTAGCAAGTCCACCCATTATATTGCATAGTGTATGAATGTTAAAATATATCTGCAACCACCAAGTGTTGGAGGATCAATGGGTCTAAAAAAAACTGAGTGAATCCTAAATAATGGTATTGTAGCAGTGGGGAAAACAGAGGTTAATGAGCTTTTAACAATATTTTCTTTTGCACAAGTGAAACAATAATATTTTTCATTAATGAATTCAATATTTTTTGAGATGAGAAAATGCATGAGGGTCTTCATGTTTATATGTCTTAGATGAAACTGCCATTGACATAAACTCAGTTTAGGAAAAGATGACATATAAGCAGTTTGGCTAGCATACTACAAAATCTTCTTTTGACCTTTATGCAAAAAATTAGTGACTAAAGAGTTGTTCAAATCAAAAATTCTCATTTTTTCTGGTAAGAAGCTGACAGTGAGACCTAACTGATTTAATTTATTTACAGAAATTAAATTGGTCAACAAATTTTTTACCAAAAGAACATTTTGAAGAACAAGTGAGTGAGAGATAGGATGATTGCCTCCAAAATAAGCTTTTAAAACTTGAGTTCCAGCAGTTTTGGTCTTTGCAGGCATAGCAAGTTTTGTGACTTGGTAAGCAGCTCTCTTTTATTAACCATATGACATGTTGCACCGAAGTCTAAAACAAATCCTGTACAGCCTTTCTCAGAATTAGCCATATAATCAGACTCCTCAAGACCATCAACCTCAACAAGAGATGCTGATTCATTTATCTCTTCAGAAGGTTGTGCACTATTGCTAGAAGAGACTTTCAACATTTTAAACTGTTCTCTTAATTGCATGATATAATTATCATCTGTATGGTCAGTATGTCCAATTTGACACTTTAACTTTTTTTTATCTTTCTTAGTTAGAGAGGAAGATCTTAGTTTCATTTTTTTTCCTTTTCTGCTTGGCTTTCATAACAGTTGTATTCTCTATATGCTCTTTTTCTCTCTGTCTGTAATTTGCCTCGGATTTTAAATGTTCATAAATGTTTTCAAGGGTAAGATTCTTGAAATTTTGGAAAAGATTTCGTGTAATACCAATCATTGATTCATGATGAACCCTCTTTGCAAGAATCATAGCTCTTATCTTTGATGAGATAACCAACTCAGGATTGCTTGAGGCACTATCTGTCAACAAATTTTTAATCTCTTCAAAATTAGATAGATGCTCCCTCAATGAAGAAACTCCATCCCATTTAAGATACACAAGTTGATCAAGTAAGTTGGAAACAGTTGACACATTAACCTTGCTATAATCAGTTAGAATCTTGTGATAAGCAGTATATGTTGATTCAGCTTTTGATACCAGTAATGAATCTCTAGGATTCACAGCATGTTGAAGTTGGATTTCAACTTTTGGACAAGCTGTTTTTGGTGTAGCTGTATGCAATATAGCTTTTTTTTTAAATGTTCAATTCTGAGTGCTCCTAAACCCATCAGTTTTTTCAATTCCACCACTAGCACTTTTGGGCGCCTCATCTCTGGTTTTATGTCAGCCTCCAACATTCTTAATCGACAAATAATGGGCTCTTATCGAAGGAATAAGATTTCCCTCAACTCTTCCATTCCTATGTCATCTTTGGCTCCCGACTGTCCTCCCGTCTCTGACCTTTCAAACCAATGCCACATCAATACCCCTGACAAAACAAATCATCTTGAACCACTCATTGATGAGCAACCGGAGTTACTTATCACAAATTCTTTATCAAAACGTAAGGCAAGGCAATCTGCCACCACTCCTCCCGCCACCAGTGATAAATTAGCTTCCTCTACGAATGTCTCAAAAAGAACAAAAACTTCCAAGTTAAATAATTCTTCTTCACAAAAATCTAAATCATTGAAAGATCAAAATTCGAGACCTGTGGCTCGTTTGTCTGACTTAGCAGGGATCGATTCTGTTATTGAAAAGATCTTGGAGCTTATTGCATTACCCATATGCCATCCTGAAATTTTCAAATATACGGGTGTCCGGCCGCCACGAGGCGTCCTACTATGTGGGCCACCGGGTTGCGGGAAAACCATGTTGGCGCACGCTATTGCTGGTGAGCTAGGAGTTCCATTTGTGAACATTAGTGCACCCAGCGTAGTTAGTGGCATGAGTGGTGAAAGTGAAAAGGCGGTTAGGGAGACATTTGATGAAGCTGTCGTGGGTTGGTTTCTCACATTTTTTCCATTTCTTTAATCCCAGGACCTTCACTTCACGGTCTTTTATAATCTGATTCATTACAACGATTTTTTATCATCAGAAATCAGCACCATGTATACTCTTTATTGACGAAATTGACGCCATTACCCCTAAAAGAGAAACTGCTCAACGAGAAATGGAGCGACGAATTGTTGCTCAATTTTTGACTTGCATGGATGGTGCTGAGTTGTCTCCATTTTTGGGCCCAAAGATCCTCAGTGCTGACTCTGCTCTCAACCGTCAGATCTTGCCTGGGATAAAACAGATGAAAAGCCGGTGATTGTCATTGGTGCCACAAATCGGCCGGACAGTTTGGACCCTGCTCTTCGTCGAGGTGGAAGATTTGACCACGAGATCGCTATGGGCGTACCTGATGAACGCGCACGAGAACAGTAAGTTGATTGGCACAAGCTCATTTTGATGGAGCCATTCGACAGGTCTTCTAATAGTAGATCATTCCTATAGAATACTGCGTGTTTTGTGTTCAAAACTTCAATTAGCTGGGGATTTTGATTTTCATAATTTGGCTCGGTCTACCCCGGGCTATGTGGGAGCGGATTTATCAGCATTGACTGCTGCCGCGGGGGTGATTGCAGTTAAGAGAATATTTCAAGAATTTGAAAGGCCCGAGCTTACAAGTTGTGTTGCTCTAAATGATTCAAATAAAAAAACCCCCAACGGCATGATCATTGACAATGAGCTTGATAATGTTGTTCATGAATCCCCAGACATTTTTCCCCAATCATGCGACGGCCAAGAAGTCGATGGAGACCAAGATAAAATGAATACTGAAACTGTATCATTATTTGAAACTCTTCCTATTCACCTGCAATCCCTACCCATCGCTTCATTTCTTCGCTCGCATCCACTTCAATTATCTTCTGGTGAATTATCTGCCATCAAGATTAGAAACTCTGATTTCAACAAAGCTCTGGACCAGATGCAGCCTTCTTGTAAGCGCGAGGGATTCTCCACCGTCCCAGATGTAACATGGAATCAAGTGGGGGCTCTTAAAGAAACGAGAGATGAGCTCAGAATGGCTATTATTCAACCTATTAAGAATCCAGAAATGTTTGCACAGCTTGGGATTGATTCTCCCTGTGGCGTCTTATTGTGGGGTCCACCAGGATGTGGAAAGACTCTGTTAGCTAAAGCTGTCGCCAATGAAAGTCAAGCTAATTTTATTTCAGTCAAGGGCCCTGAATTACTAAATAAGGTTTAATTTTATATTCATATTTTTTTATTAAATTCTATATAATCAATCAAGAACTCTCAATTTGACTGTCCAATAAACTGCATCTTGAGGAGCGAATTCATTTTCAATATCTGACTGAAATCTAAATTTCATTCTTGTTTAGTACGTTGGAGAGAGTGAGAAGGCAGTCCGTCGATTGTTTGCAAGAGCACGAGCATCATCACCATGTATTATATTTTTTGATGAACTGGATGCTCTTGTTCCTCGAAGGGATGATGGTTTGGTAAGTTTCCAAATTTATTTTGGTGACACTCAAGTTGCAAATGATTTTAATGTTAGTCTAATTTGATTCTGCTTCCCAAAATAAACTGCATTCCTTTTTGTTATAGTCTGAAAGCTCATCGAGAGTAGTCAACACACTTTTAACCGAATTAGACGGGCTGGAGCCACGCAAACAAGTATTTGTTATTGGGGCGACAAACAGACCAGATATTATTGACCCAGCCATGGTTCGACCTGGAAGACTAGATAAAATGCTTTTTGTTGACTTGCCTGGACAGGAAGAACGTGCAGAAATCATCCAAGCTCTAGTGCATAAAACTCCGCTTGCATCCACGGTGGATCTTCGAGCTATTGCTTTTGATCCCCGGTGCGAAGGGTTTACAGGTGCCGATTTGGGCGCTCTGGTTCGCGAAGCTGGGGTGACAGCTTTAAGGGCAAAATTAAGTCAATTAGACAAAAAACCGAGAATTCAGTCGATTGCTGCCCCTAATGATTGCGAAGCTATTAATAATAGTCTCTCTAATGGTGCAAGCGGCTCAATTGAAATAAGCGGTGATGGAGAAAATGTTGATCATACGAGTATAAGACTTAGTCATGAACATTTTATGCAAGCATTGTCAAAAGTCAATCCAAGTGTTTCTGTCGTTCAAAGAAAACGTTATAATGCGCTTCACAGCCGATATTCTGGTATTCCATTTGGAAAACAAAATCTTGCTACCCAACTTGAAACACGCGAACCAACAGATAAAAATCAAGATCAAGTTATCACTGAAGCCAGTTTTCCAATCAACAATGACTTTGAAGTGATAGTTAACTCACATGTAAAATAGTGATCAGAACGAAAAGAAAACGCTATACATTATTTTATTTTTTTTGTGGTAAATAAAATATTTGCCGGGTTTAGCCATAAGGATTTTACCAGACCAGTGATAA